>CAMZMU010000087.1:23080013-23329941 GCA_947311845.1 Poa pratensis
GGTGGAGAGTGAGGGAGGGGTGCTGGAATGGGCGGTGGTGAGGTGTGGAGGCACGGGTGCGGTGGTCGTTTTATAGCCGAACCACGGCGTGCGGTGGGCTGAGCGTAGGAGAGGTCTGGGAAGGGGGAAGCACGCCATTGATGGCGGTGCTGCACGGCGACGACCGTAGGGTGTCTAGCTAGGGCGTAGGGGTAGAGGGGTGCACGCGCGGCTGCGAGAGCGAGCTCGACACGGCACGGCGTCCATGGCGCGTCCGCGGAGTGGACGGATCGATTCGGCTGCTGCAGGCCACGAGGGCTGACGGGGACGTGTCCCTGAGGTTGCTGGGTGGCAGAGGCGCGTCTGCGACGAGCCACGCGAGCTGGGGTGGCGTGGAGGAGAGGAACGGCGTCGGCGTCCACGCGCGGCCAGAGCTTGGCGAGCGTTGACATGGCGGCTGGCGCACGGCGCTCAGGGTCAGGGCGTGGTCACCTCCGTCCAGACGGTGCGGTGAGGGTGAGAGGACGCAAGGGTGCAGGGCTGGGCCAGCGGGGTGCCTCCTCCGCACGATTTCGTCGACGGCCAGGGGTGGACAGCACGGTGGCGTGCGGACAGCGGCGGCCACGAGCAAAACAACCAAAGTGGCACGCTTCCCCTTGCTCTGGTGATGAGGGGAGTGAGGGGAGAGTGTGGAGCAAGCAAGGATGCAGGGATCCATCCAAATCGAATCGATTTGATTTCGGTTTCGTGGAGTTGAGGATGAACACGGGCAGTGCCCACCATGTGCTCGATGAATCGTCTCAATGAAAATTAAATTCAATTTCTTGAATTTAATTCCATACTTGATTCACAGTATAGATAGGATTTTTGGTAGTGCTAGAATTTATTGGATATGTGCAACATAGCACATTTTGTGATTTGGAGATTCAAGAAAGAAATGGAATTTGAATTTAGGATTTTTAGAAATATTTTTGGAGAGGGAAAAGAATATGAGAACAAGAGAGAGTGATCACATGTCACCCCTGAATTTTTTTAAATAAAATTTGATTTTCTTAAGAGGAATTTTGTGTGACTTGTGTCACATGATTTTATGTGGGATTTTTTTATGTTTCTTTTCTTTTCTTTACATTTTTTAGCAAACACCAACACAACAAGCACAAACAACAAACACACAAATAACAAAAGTTTTTGTTGGCCCACATTTTGACTAATAAAACTGGGTTACAATTTTGGGATGTTACAGATCCTTCCCCCCTTAGATAAATCTCGTCCCGAGATTGGCTAGGCTTAGGTGCTAAAGAGGTGGGAAATCGCTCTAAGATAGTCTTCACGTTCCCAAGTTGCTTCCTCTTCGAGTGGTTAGTCCACTGGACTTTATAAAACTTGATCTTGTTCCTCCGGGTGAGACGAATATCTTCGTCGAGAATTTTGAATGGTCTCTCACGATAAGTCAGATCATGGTTCAGGTCGATGGATTGGTGGTCAATGTTCTTGAAAACATCGGCTGGTCAGGAACTTCAAGACACTTCCGGAGCAGAGATGTGGAAGACGTCATGAAATTCCGATAATTCTGGGGGTAACTCTAACTGATAGGCTACTTCTCCGCGACGGGCAAGAATCTTGAAAGGTCCAATATATCTGGGTGCCAACTTTCCTTTGACATGGAAACGTTGCATCCCTTTGAGTGGTGTCACCCGAAGATAGACAAAATCTCCAGGTTGAAAGGTGACATCACGACGCTTGGATCAGCATAACTTTTCTGACGGGATTGGCTTTTGAGACGTTCACGGATAAGTTGGACTTGCTCCTCGGCTTCACGGAGGGTATCTGGTCCAAACACTTTTCCTTCTCCGGTCTCGGACCAGTTCAAGGTGTACGACACTTCTTGCCGTAAAGTGCTTCAAATGGGGCCATTTGCAGACTGGACTGATAACTATTGTTATAGGAAAACTCTGCAAATGGAAGGCAATCTTCCCATTTAGAGCCATAGGCTAGGACACATGCACGAAGCATATCTTCCAGAATCTGGTTTACTCGCTCGGTCTGTCCTCCGGTCTGGGGTGATAGGCTGTGCTGAAAGATAAGTGTGTTCCGAGGGCTTCATGAAGAGCTTTCCAGAACGTGAGGTAAACTGCGTGCCTCTGTCAGATACAATTCTCTGGGACTCCGTGTAGGCTTACTATCCGGCATATATAAATCTGCTAACTGGGCCCCTGTATGTGGTCTTGACGGGATAAAATGGGCAACTTTGGTCAGCCGATCAACGATGACCCAAATTGAGTCATGGCCTCGGTTTGACCTAGGAAGTCCGGTGATAAAATCCATTCCAATTTCATCCCATTTCCACTCGGGGGTCTTGAGGGGTTGGAGCAATCCGCAGGGCGCTGATGCTCTGCTTTGACTCGCTGACAATTATCACACTTGGCCACGAAAGATCCAATTTCCCGCTTCATTCCATGCCACCAAAACTTCTCACGAAGATCTTGGTACATCTTGGTTCCTCCGGGGTGGATCGAGTATGGGGTATTGTGGGCTTCTTTCAGGATTAGACCTTTAGTTCCTTATCATCGGGCACACATAGGCGTCCTTTGAATCTCAGAACTCCTTCAGCATCTATGGCAAAACCAGGTGCTTTATCAGGGGTACCTTTTTCTTAATACCTTCAATACTCTCATGACCCTTCTGGGCTTCTTTGATTTGGTCCAACAGGGTTGGGGCTAACTCCAGGTTGGCAAGATATCCATGCTAACCAATTCAAGTCCGAAATCTTCGAACTCCTTAAATAAGGTTGGCTGCTCTGCTTGGATTAGGGTATTCAGGGTGCATGGCTTCCGGCTCAAGGCATCGGCAACTACGTTGGCTTTCCGGGATGGTAATGAATTCCGACATCATAGTCCTTAATCAATTCCATCCACCTTCTCTGCCTCAGATTCAACTCCTTCTGAGTGAAAATGTACTTCAAGCTTTTGTGATCTGTATAGACCTCACAGCGATGACCCACAAGATAGGGTCGCCATTTTTTTAAAGCAAAAACCACAGCTGCTAACTCCAGGTCATGGGTTGGGTAATTCTCTTCATGCGGTCGCAATTGTCGAGACAGGTACGACACAACTTTCCTTCTTGCATCAGAACGCAACCAAGTCCGAGACGTGAAGCATCACAATACACGTCGAAACTCTTGGTGACGTCTGGCATGATTAGGATTGGGGCTGAAGTCAATCTCTTCTTCAGTTCTTGGAAACTATCTTCACACTTCTGGGTCCATTCAAACTTCTTATCTTTCTTCAACAACTGGGTCATGGGTTTGGCTATACTGGAAAATCCTTCAACGAACTTGCGGTAATAACCTGCTAGTCCGAGAAAACTTCGGATTTCCGTCACACTGGTGGGTGATTTCCAGTCTAGAATGGCTTTGATTTTCTCGGGGTCAACAGAGATTCCTCCTGCAGACACAACATGTCCGAGGAATGCCACTTCACTTAGCCAAAATTCACACTTGCTAAGTTTGGCATACAGTTTGTGTTCTCTGAGGGTCTCCAAAACCAACGCAGATGTTCAGCATGCTCTTCTTCAGTCTTGGAGTAGATAAGGATATCATCGATGAAGACAACCACGAACTTGTCGAGGTACTCCATGAAATCTTATTCATGAGATTCATGAAATAAGCTGGGGCATTGGTCAAGCCAAAGGACATAACGGTGTATTCAAACAATCCGTATCGGGTGGTGAAGGCGGTCTTGGGAATGTCAGACTCTCGAATCTTCAACTGGTGATAACCTGTCCGAAGATCGATCTTAGAAAAGACTCGGGCTCCGTTCATCTGATCGAACAGATCCTCGATCTTGGGCAGGGGTACTTGTTCTTGATGGTTACATCATTGAGCTTGCGATAATCCACACACAGACGTGTGGTACCGTCTCTTTTGTCCACGAAGATGATAGGTGATCCCCAAGGTGATGCGCTTGGGCGAATCAGACCTTTACTGAGCTGATCAGCTAACTGCTTCTTCAATTCCACCAGTTCTTGGATTCATCCGGTAGGGTCTCTGGATATAGGGGATGTTCCAGGAATAAGTTCAATCACGAACTCAATATCCCGGTCTGGTGGCATACCAGGCAATTCCTCCGGAAAACATCCTTGAATAGATGGACCACACGGATCTCATCTAGAGTTGGTCGGGCTATGCCTTCATGACAACAGGGTTGGGATTGATTGGCTTGTGAGCATACTCCACTTCGTTCCTTGGTCTGTGGTGAGAGATACTGCTCTTCTGGCACAGTCGATACGACCATGATACTTTGCTAACCAATTCATACCCAGAATGACATCTATGCCTTGGGTTCCTAGAATGATTAGATCGCTGGAAAGTTTTCTCCTTTGATCTCAAGAGAGACGTCGGGACAAAACAGCTTGGTCTCTACTAGGAACTCTGGGGTTTGTATAGCAGGGGTTTGGACAAGAGGCTCCCGACTAGACCTCCCTTAACAACAAACTCCTTGGTAACAAAGGAATGGGTAGCACCAGAATCAAACAGGACAGTTGCAGGTACTGAGTTGACAAGGAACGTACCCAGCACAACATCTGGCGCTTCCTGGGCTTCTTCAGTGTTGATGTGGTTCAGACGGCCTCTTGCAACAGCCGCATTGCCACGGGGTGCAGCATTCTTGCCATTTCCATTCCCATTTCGGCCTTGTCCAGGATTAGGTGCAGCATTGGGGCGTGGAGCATTCCTCTTGGGATTGGGGCAGTCTCGGGAGTAATGACCCTTGTTGCCGCATTCAAAGCAGACAACGCTGGCAGTAGGGGTAAAAGTGTTGGTGTTTCCTCCGGGACGATTGTTGCCATTGGGGTGGTAGTTGTTGTTGATGTTTGGGCGGGGGACATTGTTGTTGCTGTTGGGACGGTTGGG
This sequence comes from Poa pratensis, assembly GCA_947311845.1. Classification (NCBI taxonomy): domain Eukaryota; kingdom Viridiplantae; phylum Streptophyta; class Magnoliopsida; order Poales; family Poaceae; genus Poa; species Poa pratensis. The sequence goes on from CAMZMU010000087.1 coordinate 23,084,902, forward strand.
ATAGTTGGGACGTGGAGCTGGGGGTGGTCGATAAACTGGCTTGGGTGCTGGCTGGAAGGTGCGGGCTGGCTGCTGGAACCTTCCTGAATATTCATCCTTCTCTTGCGACCTTCAAACATGGACTTGCGCTTGGTCTCCAGCTGAATGGCCTTGTCCACAAGTGACTCCAATCACGGAAGTCCTGGACAACCAAGGCACATTGCATCTCATCATGGAGTCCATTCAGAAAACGCTCCATCTTCTTCTTTCCGTGTCGGTATCTTCAGGAGCATACCGAGCAAGATCGGTAAACTCATCCAGATAACCAACCACATCTCTGCCTCCTGCCTTAGCTTACGGAACTCATCCTTCTTCCTCTCGATAAGACCGCTAGAGATGAACTTCTTGCGGAATTTGTCCTTGAACTCCTCCCAGGTAATGACATGACCCGTGCTGGAGGGTCTTGGTAGTCTCCCACCAAGCTCTTGCAGGTCCAGCAAGGTAGTGGGTAGCATACAGGACCTTCTCATTCTCTCCCACCGAGGCAACTTCCAGGTCGTTCTCAATAGTGCGGATCCAGTCATCTGCTTCCAGGGGGTGAAGTCCCTTGGAATAGGTGGGCGTGTGGTCTTCTGGAAGTCACTCAGGGTAGAGCGTGATTTCCACCCTCGTCGCCATTACCATTGCCACCATTGTGGTTCTGGTTGGCGTGGGCAGCGGCAAGTTGCTGCAGGGCGGCGAGATGAGCTTGACGCTCTTCCCGGGCAGCTTGGCGATCCTCCATGATGATCGCAAGCAGTTGGCAGCGGTGGTTCCGGCGGGGTGGTGGTGGGTGCGTGCTGGTTGTGGCGAGTGTTCGTCATCCTGGAATAGATACGATATAAGAGGCAAGGCAAAAGGCTTTGGCTAACGATGAAGTCACAAAGGGGTGGTTGAAAACTAGTCAAACAAGACCATCACATTTATTCAACACAATCATCACATCAAGGAGTTCACACATCAAGCTTACAACATCCTAACACCTAATGTACATACAACATGGTTTCACTAGGAACCATCACACACACTCTACTCGCATAGGGGGGGTCGACACAGTCCTAAGGTAGTGCTCTCGTCGCTCAACTACTGAGGTGGAACCTCAGGCTCGACGATCTCAACGTCTGAGTCGTAGGGTGGCTCCTCGGGATCCTCCTCCTCGAGAACTGGCTCAGACGGCTCCTCCTCCTCGTCAACTAACTCCTCCTCGTCGTCCTCCTCCCGTATCCATCTCCTCAAGGTAGTCCTCATCATCGCTGATGAAGGCACTGTTCTCCTTGCGGAGATCCTCGCCCTCCTCCTCCATCTCGTTCGCCTGCTGCTCCATCTCGTCTATCATCTCGTTCTGCTCTGCTACCGTCTTGCGGAGCCTGACGATAGTCCTCCTCTGACGGGCCAGCTTCAGGCGGAGATTGTCATTCTCCCACTTCAGCTGGGTCTCACGGACTCGGGCATCGTCGAGGGAGCTACGCTGGAAGTGAACCTTGAGTCTAGCATCGCGCAGGTTCTCCTGGGTGTCGTGAAGTAGCACCTCCATGTCGGTGATGTACTCGCCGAAGAGAGTGTGCTGCGGGGTAGGTGGGGTTTCCATCATCGTCACGCCTCCCAAGTACTGGAACGAGTGCCAACCAGCTCGTCCTTGTGCTCCTCACAAAGGCGGGCTAGCAGCCTCTGCATAACTCGGGTCAGACCGTCAACCCAAGTAGTGTCCATCGTGGAGTAGACCAAGTCCTTGGAACGGGGTGGCTGAATCCTGCCTCGGACGGACGACTTGATGAGCCAGGACAGGTTCCCATCACCGAGGGAATCGACCTGAGTTCCCTCAAACTCTGGAACAGGGCGTCCCAAAATCTGGCTCAACTCGTACAAGTCCTGCTCGAACATCAGCAGGCCGTCCTTCCTAACTTGGACGAACTCGGAGACGTTGGGTGCCATCTACAAGTTTAAGCAAAATTTTAAGTTAGTTAAGACATGAGTATCAAATGTAAACTTAATGGAGTAACAAGTGTGCAAAATTTTAAGGTTCAAGAAAAGATTACTCTTAATGAGTGTAAGGTTTTATAAATGGGGGGTTGGGGAGATAAGAAATTTTCGAAAATACTTCACTTCCTTGTTTTAGAAATTAACTTTTGTAACTCTACTAACGCCCATGCTAACTAAGGTCTCCTAAAGTCAGGATGGCTCTGATACCAGCTCTGTGGGGACCCCGGACTAGCCGTCCGAAATACCCGATTATGCTTAACACAACGATCCCGTGATCAGTCTGTCGTTGCACATAATCCGAACTGAATATCAAAGTTTACATCCATACAATACCGAGTTTAAAGTCTTACAAACCTGGCCATACAGGCCTAATTATACATAGGTGCCTTCAAGGGCCAAATCATCTTTATTCAGCGGAAGCTACGGTAGTAGGGCTAAACCATCTCGACAACACCCGACAGGCAGCTGACTTATGAAGATCTTAGTTCGCCTGGACGTCGCCGAACTCCTCTTCAACGTAGGGTCCTCGAAATCTGGCTAAGACAATAGCCAGGGACGAAACCAATATGAGTACATTTGATTGTACTCGCAAACTACCCCAACTTGAGTAAGCACTAGCTTTTATTTTTAAAAACTTTTATTGAAAACTCTCAAAAATCTTTTTAATAAAAGGGGGTGAGAAGAAGTTTATAACCATCCTTTAAGAAAACGCCACTTTAGCTGTTTCCCCGAAACTCATCCGGTATCCAACCACATTCCAATCATGGTTCCCAAACCCATCACCACCTCGTACCAACTCATTGGTACAGGTATGCAACCTTTTTCTACTTCATTTTCCTTTCAAACTCAATATTTTATAAAATTTGCACATGGTCTTAAAACAGCCTCCCAACTGTCCATATCCGAGGACTCGGCTATTCGAATAGTTTTACCCTCTGCAGAGGTAGCACGCTTTTCCCACACCCATCCGGTCACTCATCGTGTCAGCCACGTCCCGCCATACCAGAGGTATGCGAAGTTGAGTTCCCGGCCATAGTCTGTCCTTTGCTCATGCTAGTATAGGACCCTGCCTTTACGACACTTTCCATCGACACTCAAATCCTCAGAAACTAAGTGTGAGGACTCGTAGTTCTGTCCGGCGGACCCAAGGGAGCCCTTCAATCCTCTTCCTCCGACATGTTCATACCGGCTTCCGGTAGACTTCAATGAAGAGGACCCAGGTCAGGGGGTAGGTCACCAAACCATCCCCTCATGGAACGAGGTCATCCTCGTTGTTGAGGCATCCAGTACTAACACGAGCAAATTATATGACTACGCCCCCCATATGTGGGTAAATGTGGTCGCACCGGTTATTGGTTGGTCGCCATAGTGTTAGGACACAATGTGCACTTTTCCAAAACAACACCACCATTCTCCAACTTAATACCGACCTTTCGGCATTTCACCTTCATCCAAGTACCTCCAAAGGAGTTTTGAGAAACATTGTTTTTCCCAACTTATAGTTTTAAATAACTACTTTATACTTCTACATAAGGTGGCAAAAATAGTTTTTAGGTATTTGCAAAGGGATTTTTTCTAAAATCATTGATTCCTTGGAATAACTCTGGAGACTAAAATAGATGTATATAAATGCAAGCTCAGTGAAGTATGCCTTGCTCAGCAAAGTTCTCGGGGTCTTGTTCCTGCTGATCAAAGTACTCCCCTTCCTCGAAGACTCCGGCAGCGTTTTCGTCTAACGTCAAACAAGCGATAAAAACAATTACTATACTAACTCAAGCATCATCACAACATCACAATTGCTACACATAGCTACTGCACACATCAAGCAACACAAGGTGGTTTCAAATTGATTGAATTAAACTTTATTTAATTAATTTCAAACTAAGGCAGAAACTAGTTGTACACTAATTAATTCACCATTTAATCTATGTTTGTCACAAAAATTCAAACTAAAATTCTATGGATAGCTACTGGTGTGTAGAAGATCACCCAATTGGTTTGGGATCATTTGGAGTTACAAAACTCCCTACACATCTGTTTTAGTTCAGAAGGGTTTTAAACAAGTTTTAGCTACCAAACAAATTTGGTTGCTCCAAAAATTAAATCCTTTTAGGGGTATCTAACCTTGGTTGAGTGTGACCTAACAAAATTGGTTTTAGACCAATTGGATCTACCAACAGTTCACACTAATTGTTTTAGTGCAGAAGGGTGCACTGAAGTTCAACCAAGGGCTAAGGATTTTACACTACCCAATTAATTCTACCAAAAATTGGGGAGCTAAAAGATCCTAAAGCAAGTCTACCAAAATTGGTTTCAAGTCAATTGGATTAATATAACTCCAGAAACAAATGGTTTGGTGTTTTAAACCTTCTGGAGCATTTTTATTAGTGCACTTTTATTATTTAATTAAATGAGATGAGACCACTTGGTGAGTTAAAGAATTTTATAGGCTTTCCAGAACAGTTGGGTTTGATTTATTTGGACTCCTAGAACTCAAGTTATTGAATTTCCAATCTAGATCCAGTACTGAAAAGCAGTGGAATTTGGAAATTCTAAAACGCTGGAAAAGTTGAAATCCCTGACGGGTGGGGTCCGCCCGTCAGCGACTCAACGGAAACGTTCCGCGCGCGCGTTTTAAATTTAAAACGCTGACGGGTGGGGTCCACCAGTCAGCGACTAATTACGCGAACCGGTACGCTACCGTCGATTTCTAATCGAACGGCGCCTGGAGCTCGCGGTCATCGACGACCTCAGGCGGGCGGCGCCGCGGCTCCGGCGACGGCGAGAAGCACGGGGAAGCTCACCTAGGGCTCGGGAGGCTGTGGAAAGAGGTGGATCGACGGCGGGGATCGTGGGGAACTCTCTGGGATGAGTTGTGCTTGCTGGGAGAGCTTCAGGCGGCGGCGACAAGCAACTCCTCCTCCGCGGCCGTGCTGCAACTCCGGCGATCCTTCTGCGCCTTGTCTGTGCACGAAACACGGGGAAACGGCGGCGGGTAAGTGCGAGGGTAATGGTGATGCTAGGATGGGCCAGAGAGGGGAGAGGGGAAGCGAGCAACGACCTGTCCGTGCTCGACCTCTTCCTCGACTCCGGCGAGAAATCGAGGACGCTCGAGGCGGCCTGGGCTTGCGGGCAGTGTCACCGCTCTCCTAGCGGTGCACTGAGGGGTGGAGAGTGAGGGAGGGGTGCTGGAATGGGCGGTGGTGAGGTGTGGAGGCACGGGTGCGGTGGTCGTTTTATAGCCGAACCACGGCGTGCGGTGGGCTGAGCGTAGGAGAGGTCTGGGAAGGGGGAAAGCACGCCATTGATGGCGGTGCTGCACGGCGACGACCGTAGGGTGTCTAGCTAGGGCGTAGGGGTAGAGGGGTGCACGCGCGGCTGCGAGAGCGAGCTCGACACGGCACGGCGTCCATGGCGCGTCCGCGGAGTGGACGGATCGATTCGGGCTGCTGCAGGCCACGAGGGCTGACGGGGACGTGTCCCTGAGGTTGCTGGGTGGCAGAGGCGCGTCTGCGACGAGCCACGCGAGCTGGGGTGGCGTGGAGAAGAGGAACGGCGTCGGCGTCCACGCGCGGCCAGAGCTTGGCGAGCGTTGACATGGCGGCTGGCGCACGGCTCCTCAGGGCATCAGGGCGTGGTCACCTCCGTCCAGACGGGTGCGGTGAGGGTGAGAGGACGCAAGGGTGCAGGGCTGGGCCAGCGGGGTGCCTCCTCCGCACGATTTCGTCGACGGCCAGGGGTGGACAGCACGGTGGCGTGTGGACAGCGGCGGCCACGAGCAAAACAACCAAAGTGGCACGCTTCCAACTTGCTCTGGTGATCGAGGGGAGTGAGGGGAGAGTGTGGAGCAAGCAAGGGGATGCAGGGATCCACCAAATCAATCGATTTGATTTCGGTTTCGTGGAGTTGAGGATGAACACGGGCAGTGCCCACCACGTGCTCGATGAATCGTCTCAATGAAAATTAAATTCAATTTTCTTGAATTTAATTCCATACTTGATTCATAGGTATAGAGTAGGGATTTTTGGTATGATGATAGAATTTATTGGATATGTGCAACATAGCACATTTTGTGATTTGGAGAGTTCAAGAAAGAAATGGAATTTGAATTTAGGATTTTTAGAAATATTTTTGGAGAGGGAAAAGAATATGAGAACAAGAGAGAGTGATCACATGTCACCCCACTGAATTTTGTTTTGGAAATAAAATTTGATTTTCCTAATAAGAGGAATTTTTTTTTGTGTGTGACTTGTGTCACATGATTTTATGTGAGATCTTTTTATTAGGTTTCTTTTCTTTTCTTTACATTTTTAATTTAGCAAACACTCCAACACAAACAAGCACAAGCAACAAACACACAAGAATAACAAAAGTTTTTGTTGGCCCACAATTTTGACTAATAAACCAAGGTTACAACTTTGAGATGTTACACGGGGTGACCGGCGCGACCGGGTAACCGGGTGAGCTCCGCGCGCTAAAATCGTGCTGCTACCGTGGCGCGCGGGGTGACTGTCAAACTCTCCAATCGACGGACGGAATAATGGGGGTGACGCGGACACCGCGGACTGAGGTGAATCTGTCCGTCTTTTATATATAGTAGGTATAGGTATGAGGATAATTACTCGCCTGTTCTTTTTCGATGTTGCCGCATGCCGTGCGCGCGTGCGCTCCGCGGCCGTGTGCCCTCAACCTCCTCTGACCTTGGCCTTTAGCCTGCGCTCCCTGCCGATGCTGGCCGCCGCCGGGACACCTCACCTTACCCTCCATCGGCTGTGACCCCTGCCCTACAGGGATGGCGACCTAGCGCTGCTCCCGCTCGACGACGACCTGGCACTGACCCCATGCTACGGCCAGTCGTCCACACTTCAGCCACAACACATCCCCATCGCGACGGCAAAACTGTGGAAGAACTATTGTTTTCTCAAACTGAATTGTGAATTGTCGAAGAACTAAAAGCAATTTCAGTTTGCTTGTCGTTGATCGTGTCTGAACTGTTCTTGCTCTTTGCCGTTGAAATGCCAATTGGATTCTCAAATAATTACAGGGATTTTTCGGATGATTCTAGTATTCTTTGCCATGTACAACATCTGTTTGAAATGGACTGGGTTGGCTGCGTGACTAATGAGTAATGAGTTGAATTGTTGTACTGAATCAACCGTCCATTACGGAAATGCAGCGCAGAGAGTCGTACGAATTAGATTAGAATCTGTACAACAACAGCAAATGCCACACTGATTCAGATACAACACAGAAAAACGCCACATTCGTTCAGGCACAACAACACAAAAGCAGCAAACCGCTGCAGAACCAAAGCTTCAAAAGAGAAGCAGCGCCGAGATCGCCTGTCGCCGTCGCATGGGGGCAGCGCCAGGTCGTGGTCACGTAGGTCATTGCCGTGTGAGGGCGAGGGATGACGGAAGGCGGAGGACAAGATCTCCCATCTCGGGCCGGCGGAGGGAGAGGGATTAAGATTAGGGACTTAGGGTCGGTGGAGGGACAGGTACGCATGCGAATGATGTGATTCTCCATGGCCACAGAAGATCGAAGACGAACAGACCAAGAATTTTGAGTGGCGAAGAGCTCCCGCGACCAAGACCAACCCTAGCCGCCACCCACGACAAACCCTAGCCGCCTCCTCCCTCCTCTCCTTCCCCGGCGCGCCCGTCGCCCCCCGTGGCGGCGGTGCGCCTGCCGTCCTCCCTCACGCGGGGCTCCCTCGTCGCGTTCTCCCGTCGCCGCCGCCGGCAAGGGCTGCCGGGCTTGGCTCGGTGGACGCCGGCGGCGGCGGCCTGTCCTTCCGCGCACCGTGGTGGACTGGAGGCGGGGCTCCCTCTCCCGGTGGCGGTGGTCCGGCCTCGGCCGGGGGTGGCATCTCGACGGTGGTGCACGCGTGCTCGCGGGGCGGCGCAGCGTGGTGCATCGGCTTGCGGACGGGAGGCGGCGGATGGGCCCTGCGGCCCAGATCTGGGCCCGCCGGGCCCCATCTGGGTCAGGGTGGGCCCGCTGGTTTTGAAGCTCGTTCTGTTGATGGTGGCGAGGTGGAAGAAGGTGCAGGGGCAGCGGCGACAGCGGCCTTGCCTGTTGCAGCGCGGCGGCGAGCTTCACGGACCCATTTTGGGTCCGGCCGGACCCTATTAGGACTGGTGTGCCCCCGTGGGGGCTTTACGGGCCCGCTGGGCCCGGCCGGACCTGACGGGGACTGGTGTGCTCTGCTGCCGCGTCCGGTCGACTACTGTCTTGGCGGTGGAGGTTGTTCCCTCCCGCGAGGCCGCGGTTCTGCTTGGCCCAGTTCACTCTTCTCTTCACCTCCGTCTTGCAGACCTCGTGGCGGCTACTTCGGTGAGACGACGATGGTGGTGACTTCGGTTCCGTTGGCACATGGTGGTGGGCGGCTAGTCTGGTGGTTTCGAGGCTCGTCCTTGCGGGCTCCTGTGTTACCGATCGTCCGGGGTTGTGGAAGGGGTTTCGGGGAAATCCTTGTCGGTATGTTCGACACCGACGCGGTGCTGCCTCCGGGTGGCATCCTTCCTTCCTGAAGGGCGTCGAGGCTACCCTTCGCTTCCCTCCGTGCCGGGGGAAACCCTAGGACCAGTGCCCTGGTCCGGGCAGCAGCATGGCGTCCCTTCTTGAAGGGGCTGCTTGGTACTCGTCGATTCGGTGCTAGGAGCGTGGTGGTACTCTGTTGGAGAGGGCGCAGCGGTTGCGGGTCACCATCGTTTTAGTCGATCCGCCTATGTCTCCTTTTTGTTTCTCTTCTTTTCTTCTCTTCCCCTTACTTTGTGTGTATGTTTGCTGCCGCCCCAGCATTTCGTGACTGTTGGTTGTATCGGGTTGTTGTTATATTTATATAGCGGGGCTACGGCCTATTTCGTCACAGACCAAGAATTTTCCTCATGCTGGGTAAGAGGAGGGGGTAAACTGCAAAGCAGTGTTTAAGTGGTTGGTTAGATCCCACCTCGGATCTATGTCGTCTGTTACCGATCTGATGGTTCACAACCAAAGTTTTCACTGAACGGGAGTTTTCACCTGATACCTCGCAAAAAAAAATAGTCGACCAAGTTTAGAGCGGTTGCGTAGTTTCGCAGTAGAAAATAACTCGCTCGCCTATGGCAAAATATTGAGAAGCTGACCCAGTGACCCGCACCGCTTGGCGTTGCGCTCCCACACATGCGAGGTTGGCAACCGCTCCAGAAGCTTCTAGAAGCCGCCGCGGACCCCTCCACCCCGCTCGCCGCCGCCCTCCTCCACGCCCACCTCCTCCGCTCCGGCCACCTGCACTCCTCCCACCACCTCACTTCTCACGTCCTCGCATCCTACCCTCCAGGCCTCGCTCGCCACCTGTTCGATGAAATTCCCGTCCCGACCCCGCGCCTCGCCAATGCACTCCTCCGCGCCCGTGTCCGAGCGCGTAAGTGGCGCGACGTGGTCCTCCTGCTCCCTCGCCTCCGCGTTCGCCCGGACGCCTTCACGCTGTCCCTCCTTCTCAAGTCCTGCGCCATGCTGCCCTCCCTCGCCCATGGCCGCACCGTGCACGCGCTCGCGGTCCGCTCCTGCGCCGCGTACACCGACGCCTTCGTGGCCGCAGCGCTTGTGCAGATGTACGCGAAATGCAAGGACATGGTCGGCTCCATCAACGCCTACAATGCGTTCGAGAAACCGGACATGGTCCTCCGGACTTCCATGGTCACCGGGTACGAGCAGAACGGGATGGCGCAGGAGGCACTTGAGTTCTTTGCAAGGCATGTGGTTGGACAGGGCGTCGTGCCGAGTCCAGTCACTCTTGTGAGCGTGATCTCGGCAGCGGCACAGTTGAGGGATGCCCGAAATGGGCAGGCCTGCCATGCATTTGTTCTCAGGAATGACTTTGAGTATGACTTGGCTCTGATGAATGCTATTCTTGGGTTTTACATGAGATTGGAGCAGTAAAAGCTGCAAGGAGGTTGTTCGAGGGAATGATGGAGAGAGACGTCGTCACATGGAGCTGTATGGTCACAGGATATGTGCAATCTGGAGACGTCTGTGAAGCATTGAGCATATATAAGAAAATGGTTCAGGCAGGCATGAAGCCAACTTCAATTACCGTGGTGAGTGTAGCGCAGGCTTGTTCGCTTGCTCTGGATGTTGAAGAAGGTAAAAGGGTGCATGACATTGCTGTGAGGATAGGGTGCGAACTTGAGATGACAGTTGCAACTGCGCTGGTTGATATGTACATGAAGTGCTCATGTCATGAGAAGGCAATGCAATTATTTTGTCGGATGCCAAAGAAAGATACAGTAGCTTGGGCAGCGGTCATTGGTGGTCTTACCCAAAATGGTCTCCCTGACGTGTCGATGCGAGTGTTCAAATGCATGTTGTTGGATGGTCCTGTCCCTGACGCTGTCACTATGGTGAAGGTACTCGCTGCATGCTCGGATTCTGGTGTTATGCGCCAAGCCTTTTGTCTTCATGGCTATTTGGTTAACACTGGTTTTTCTGATAAGATGTTTGTGGCAGCTGCACTGGTGGATTTGTATTCAAAATTTGGAAACTTGGGTAGCACGGTCAGGGTATTTGAAAGTGCTACAGAGAAGGACGTTGTGCTATGGAGCTCAATGATCTCAGGTTATGGACTCCATGGCCTTGGGCAGCAAGCTGTTGCCTTGTACCGAAGGATGGTTGCCTCTTCAGTTAAACCTAATAGCCTGACTTTTGTGTCTGTGTTATCGGCATGCAGCCACTCTGGACTTGTGCAGGAAGGAAAGTGCATTTTTAAAAGCATGACTCAAGTCTATGGAATTGTGCCAAATACAGAGCATCTTAGTGCCATGGTTGATCTCCTTGGCCGTGCCGGTCAATTTCAAGAGGCAACGGAGCTCCTTCGTGAAATGGGTGGGACAGCTGATGCTCATACTTGGTGTGCCTTGCTTGCTGCCTGCAGAGCACACCGTGAGACAGAGATGAGTGCAGCGGTAGCTGCGAAACTGTTCAAGCTGAATCCTAATCATGCTGGTTACTATAATCTCTTGACCAACATATATGCATTTGATGAAAAATGGGACAGTGTACAAGAGACTAGGGACATTATCAGAGATAGAGGTTTGAAAAAAGTGCCAGGTTGCAGTGCAGTAGAGATCAATAACGTAATGCACACATTCACAGCTGGGGAGATGTCACACCAAGATTGGGAGAAGATTTCTACATTAGTTTGGGAGTTGTCACTAAAGTTGAGAGGCGATGATTGTTTCTTTCAGTTGGACACTCACTTGGTGTTTCCAGATTTCTGATATTCTCTTATTTGAAAACACTGTCTTTAAATGCACTTCACTTGCTGGTGGGTTTCTTGAAGAAAGTGATGAAAAGACAACATATGCAAGGTAATAATTCATCTTATAATGAATAGGTTGCGTGATTTGCTAATAGCCAATTGTAGATTAGTTTTGCGCTAATTATAACATTTTCAATTGTAGTGCAGACACTTCAAGAAGTGTATAGCTGTATTTCCTTCATATAAAGATCAGCTATGTATGTTTGTTAATTTCTTAATTACTGATGGTCAGCGCATGGCAAACTTTCACTATAATTAAAGAAGCTCATTGACCTGATGCCAACACAAATGTCCTGAACTAACCACTGGCTTGTAGGTAGGTAGATTAATTTTGGAGAATTTGTTTGTTCAGGTTTTTGGTCATGACTCATTACTCATGATATGTGGGCAGTTAGTGATCTCTTAGGTCCCACTGACTGTTTGATTGTTCTCTGGACATAATGAGTTGTTTCCAATAGAAAGTTGGTTGATCTGTTTTTTTGTTTCTGTGGGGCAATATGCCACATATGCTGGCACGATTGCAAACTAGTGCTTTTCTGTTTCTCCTATGCTTGATCTGCAGGCTGCGATTTGCATGTACACAAACCAGTTGTGAATTTCATCTCTTGCATTACATGTTCATTCTGAGAAACGTGCTCAAGAATAGCATGATGCAGTCGAATTAAATCTCCATATATCATCTAATAAGTGCCATAGTGTTTGTGGACTACATGAGCATTATTTTGCATTTGTTGTCTTTTGTATAGCATGATGGAGTAGCGATTCTTGTATCATTCTGAATACCATGGATTTATTATGACCAGCACCCACAATAAAGCTTGAACTGTAGTCTCTAGTTCATGCTTTGCTTTATAATGTATAGTCTCAGTCTCAGCGGTCAGTTATCCTGCACGACCACTGATGCATGTACTTTATCATATCATATATTCGCTTAGCTGATTTCTTCGAGCCATGGTGACACTTGTCTCTCTAGTTAATTACCATATTTCTCAACTGTGCAGCCATAAAGGCTGCCGATATCATACGTGTAAGAAATCCGGAGCTCTGGCAACATTAATCAACTAGGATGGCCAATCTGATGTATACCAGTTCAACACTTTATGCAGCTGTTAAGTGCAACACATGATGTTACATATGGCATCAGAGTTGCATGCTACATTTTCACAGTTTGTACTTCCTCCAAACTAAAAAAAAAGTGCTGGTCTAACACAGTGCTGAAACGAAGCTACAAATGAGAAGGTGTTCTAGCACTATGGGTGCTCCCTATCCATCTCCTTTCCTTCAGGCTAGGTGCTGCACTTTGAGCTTAGAGGTTCTATGATGTTGAGGAAACTAATGCACGCTGATAGGACTGTTAAATTGTATCAAACCCGTAGTTACTAACAAATTGGCTTTGTAGAGAAATACTGACTACTGAGGTTATTTAAACGGAAGACCATTGAGGTTATCAGAGCAATATTCATCAGTTCCAGCTAACGTCGTGTGATCGTGTCAATACAGTAGAACTATTACCACCATGGAGCAATGTCCATTGTGTTTGTGAACATCTTAGCCAGAATTATTACTCCAAACATTTTAACTAAATATTTGGCATGCAGCAACATCACGAGCTTAATTGATCGAGCCACGGCAATGTATGAACTTGAGCAACACAGAACATTGTCCAATACACTGGAAATTAAACCAAAAGAGAGCAAACATTGATCCAAACAAACGATGAAAACAAAAACAAGAGAAATAGCAACAGCAGCAGATCATGCATGATGAAACCACAAACAGAGCAATAAAGAAAAATGCAACCACTTAACTCTACGCAGTCCTCGTACTCGTTAATGCAATTAGCAAACCACTAAAGCATGCATGCATACGTGCGTATGCTTCGCCCTGTTCAGATGGCGGCAGAGGAGCCATGGTGATGCTGGGCGGCGCCGCTGATCATGCCGCTCCACAGGCCAAGCCCGCCCAGAGATCCCATGGAGCTCTCCGCCGGCGCACGGCTCGCATCGCCGCACCATTCCAGCGACAGCAGCCTCTCCGCCGGCGGCTTCATCTCGACGGCGGCGTCGCGCTGATCCGCCCGCGACACACCACCGAACGGCAGCGCCAGGTGTTCACTCAAGCCGCTGCGTACCGGAGCGCGTTCAGCGCGTGGCACTCTCCGCCGCCGCCGTTGGCCATGCCCATCATACCCAGCCCCGCAAAGTGCGCCTCGGAGCTCGTGCTCTCAAATCCGCCGGAGCCGGTCCAGGATGTGGTCGTACTTATTCCAGTCCAGGAGCCCGAGGCTGCAGAGCGGGTCTGCGGCCGAGACCGGCGGCGGCATCCCGGAGAAGGACAGGTGGAGGCCGGTTTCGGCCATGTGCCGGCCATACTGATGAAGTGGCATCATCGAAATCGGCGGCGCCACAGCGGAGGAGGGCTTCTTGGCGGCGCTGGCACGCTTGTTCTTGCGGCAGCCGCCGCCCACAGGGACGTTGCGGAGTGAGCCGCCCTTGGTCCAGTAGCGGCGGCACGTCTTGCAGAAGTAGCGCGGCTGGGAGAGGCTGTAGTTGTTGTAGTAGCAGAACTTGGTGTGCGCCGAGTCGCAGCGCGGGCACTTGAGCGGCTGATCGTGCTGCGGGCGCAGCCGCCTGTCCGCCGCCGCCTGCTGGGCCTGCATCTGCTCCGGGCACGCGATGATCAGCTCCTCGGATGGCGACGACGTCCCCATCCCGCCCTGGTCCTCGGGGACGATACCCTGAAAGCAAAAGGACCATCAGAACATGTCCTCACGTTGTGGCAATGTGATCTGTAATCATCATTGGCTGTGAGTCCGTTACAGGAGAATGGAAGCATCGGAATGCGCGAAAGAGGTTTAGCTAGCAACGTGCATGGTCCCATGCATGTTGGAAGCTACATGCATGCAGACCAAGCTAGGGTTTCTCAAAGGGTAAAGCTTATGATCGATGGTGCCTCATGATGGAAACATCAAGTAGGTTGAAGTATAGATCTGGGGCTGATCCAACGGTGTACCATACTTTTAAACTCGGATTGATCTCTTGCTTTTCATCACATGCAAAAGTAACAACAGATGTGTATAATGCATGTGTAGATTTTCTTGAGGGCCATACAAAGTACTTGGTGCGAGTTTGTACTTGGTTAGTTGGTCCTTCTTATGATTACACACTAGTAGATCCTCAAGGGTGATCATATTTTGTTCATCCATATGACCATATGTATATTTAGTAGTTTGAAATATGTCATGTGGGCTTCAAATTAGTGTTCGCGTTAGTGTGTTGTGTAATCTCATCAAACATATTTTGAGAACCCCAGCCCCGACTATGGATATACACGCAGAGTAGAGTTAAATTTCCTTGACGAAGGCAACTCAACTCTAACGTAAAAATGTGCTATAGCTAGCTAAGCATTAACAGTTTTTTCAAGAACAGGCAACTTATGTATGTCATGTTCTAAAGTTAAAGTGAAATGATCTGATCATCGCATGAAATGATCTGATCAGATGATCGAACTGTACTACTACTTGTTTGAGTCTCTTTATGTTGTCGTTGCTTTTACCTGCAGTACATGTGGGTCTCTAGTCGAGAGCTAGCATTCACTTTTAACAGTTTCTTAAAATGGACACTAATGTTTGGTTGAATACTCGCTTTTGTTGCATCTTTTGCTATTTTCCTTCTAGAGTTTCTTTGTGTAACAAAGGTACAGGGATGAAGTGTTAGATTTTTGCATGGTCCAAACTTGAAACACTCAGTATGCTGCGTTTACATGTACCAAGTGCAACATGGAACAGGTTTGTTATGCATCTCTCTGTCTCTCCTACAGTAGTTTAGGTCAGCCATGTAGATAATTAATTCTTCAAAACAAAAATGAACCGCGTCACATTAAATAAAGTGATGGCCAACAGTAGTACTCGTGAAAAGCTGGTAAGGAAAAAACGTTCAAAACCGTTGTGAAGCAACAAATAAAAACGAACGAAACGAGTAACAACATGGAAGTCTGTTCAACGACGTCATAGTATGAAAACAGCAACTAGGTAAGAGAATATGCATATGTTCGTTCATACTCCCTCGGTACCAATATATATAAGACGTTTTAGCATACTAATTCAACATGCCAAAACGTGTTATATTATGGTATAGAGGAAGTACGTATGTATGATCAACGACGAAGGGAAATCTTATCGTGTCAGGATTGATCTGCCCGTAGACCTACAGCCCAGTAGATACATTAGTGTCAAACAAGGAGATCGGTGAAGATCTAGAACAAGTATTAATCCTCCCCCAATAGTACGTAGTCCTTGATTAATTTAGATGCAGAATTCTAAGTGACACCTGTGTGTAGTCCTATGCTAGTTGTCAATTAATTACGACTTCTCGTTCGATCTACACGAACAAGCAAGATGTATCATATCGTGTGTATATGTGCAACATATTCATAGACTGGAAAAGAACGAATTATTCTCTGAAAACTGCATGCTAGCTACACACATCAGTTGTGTGCTATGACTGTGAACACGGCGATGGAGCAAGTAACTTTTGCTTTCTCGGAACAAAATTACTTTTGATGTGAAGACGGAGTATGAAGAGATCCACAAAAAATTAAGATGATAGAACTAGATTCATGCATGCAGGCCGGAGAGTATACCTTTGGGATGCCAATATATGCACGCACACATGATCATGCAAATAAACCAGGTTATACACCATGTAATGATAGAACATACCTTGAGCCAGTCGGAGTCCATGCAGAAATGCATCGGATGAGCCGCTCCTGCCATCATAGATCGGCCGCCGTGTGCGCGATGCCTGATCAACCCAGAGATAAACCTCGCTGCAGGCTAGATGGATGGTGCTCCTCCAAATTCAAGATCTAGCAACAAAACCTAGATAGATACCACCTACTAGCACACGCACGCACCACTACTTCTTTGTCCTGTTAATTGTCGACGAATTTGTTGAGGGTGATTATCCTCGAGCTAACAAGAGGCAGGTGGATGGATTATGGACATACGATCGCAGGCTAGGAAGAGCGCAGGAAGATCAAGAAGAGGGTGTGTGTGGGGGTGGATGGGAGGAGAAGAGAAGAGAAGAGAAGAGAAGGTAGAAGAGGCCGAGCTAAGCTACAGGAGAGGCTGGTGGTGTGCAACTGGTAGTTGGTGCGAGATGTGAACGAGGGGGGAGATGTGAATAAGAAGGGAGGGAAAAGTTGCGGCATGCATGGCCAAAGCCCCAAGCCGGCCGGAGAGAGAACTCAAACAAGTGTAGGCTACCTCCTCGCCTCTATCGACGGGGGCCTCCAGGAGCTCGGTGGTGGTGGGGATGGAGGTGGAGGTGGGGTAGGGGAGGCCCAAGGTGTCGGGGGGACGGACGTACGCATGCGTCGAGTCTGTGTGGAGACATGGCGTGGGGGAAGACGGCCACTGGTGGGGCGGCTCGCATCCCGCGGCGTGTGCGCGTGCGATAGGTGGGTGGCCCATGGGCCATGGCTAGCTAGCTGAGCTGCGCCGGTTTCCGAGGTGAGAAAATAACGGCGTGGATGCACGAAGCGCGTACGTAGTACAGCTGTGGCAGTCAATTTTGCCGTTTGCTGGCCGGGGCACGGTGGTTGTTTGTTTGAGAAGTTACAGTTGGAGTCATGGAGTGCATGGCATTATGCATGGAGTAACAATAGAAATCGCACGATTCTTCTAGAGAATATTTAAACTTTCTACTAGGTTATTAATGGGAAAATTTGAGTGTAAATTTCTGACTCGAAAGTAGGGATGTAAAAATCGGATCCAATTTTGCCTACACCATATCTTTTACCAAATAATTTCATCGGATTCGGAGCGGAGCGGATAATAACCGGTTACGGATTCGGAGGTGGATATGTGTGGTCGCGGATTTGTAACGGAAATGGAGCGGACACGAGGCTAGGGATGGCAACGGGTCTGCTCCCCACCAGGGAGTGCCTTCTCATCCCCATCCCCATTTAACAACCGGGAAGAATTTTTCTCCATCGCCATCCCCATCGAGATCGGGGCGGGGATCGGGTTCCCATTAAGAGGCTAAATTCAAATAATTTTGTCACAATTTCATAAACTTACACTTTTGACACAGGAAAATACACAACTTCTATAACATTTTAATGGCGGGGATCAAAGTTCCCCATACCCGTCCCCTCATAGATGAATTCCCCACGGGTTTTCGGGGAACGGGGCCCCATTGCCATCCCTACTCGAGGCGGATATGTACGTCATAAGTATATTGTCAAACCATACAACAAAAACCAACTGTTCAATAACCTGGTAACCTAACAAACTGTACTCCATAGTCAGCATAACGACTATGTAAGTGAGTTGTTGTTTAACGGGTGAACTCGGCAACTCACTAACGACAAATTGTGCTCTATTAGGTTAGAATTTCAGTAAAAATCAGATTATTCGGATTAAAACCATCTGATTATCCTATTTAATTATCGGATTATCCATATTTTGAGTTATTTGACATACCATATAGTATACCGTATCCGGGTGTCAAGTTCAGAATCGGATATCCTTATCCGCCGGATCCCTTAAAACCGGATATGGATTATGAAAACGGTTTCGAAATCGAATACGGTGCGAAAATTATCCTATCTTTTTACACCCCTACACGGGTCTCTTATTTTAATATTTTTAAAAAATCATAATGCCATGTGCTCCATGACCCCAACCGTGCAAAATCTCAATTTAAACGTGACATCTGAAGAAAAAACTCTTATTGTAAAATGATCTATATCATAAACATGCAAAATGTCAATTTAAAATACTTTATATTCAAAACTACACAAGAACAACAAATATGTGGATTTGGGTAAACATACTTTTAAATCTCGAAAATATATAAGATTTTGTCATTTTTATGTATCCCATAATATAATGAATTTTGTATTCTGGTTTTGCATGCTTTGCAGGATGCATCATTGACTATATCCTGATTTTTTTCAAGATTTTCTAAAACTTGTAATTATAGTTTAAAAAATAAATAAGGCATCAGTGGAGCTTGGGAGCCAAAGTATCTTTTCAAGAAATTTTACACTAAACCTCTTGTACCATGATAGAGAATAATTTGATACGTAGTTAGCTCATATTATATTTAAAAATTAATTCACTTTTATGCATTTGTTTACCTGGGTCGCAAAAGAGACAAGCATTTGGTGCTATTTTCATAGGTTTGTATGACCCCACTTGTTAGGGTTAGAGTTAAGCTGAGTGGAGAAAGGCTGGAGGAGAACTGATCAGACGACCAGCAAGGTGAATCCTTAAATTATACTCCCTCCTCTGTCTCACTGAATAAATCCCCAAAATTAGTTAAAATCCAACAACATGTAAGTTTTGAACAATGTTATACACAAAAAATACGAACGTTTATGATACCAAATCAATTGTAACAGATTCATCATAAATATACTTAGAAAACATATTAGTTTAATATTTCAAATGTTGATATTTTCTTTGATATATTTGGTTAAACATAGTAAGGTCTGAATTTTGACTAAATTATGTCTTATTCATTGTAATGGATGTAGTAAGATTTTATTAATAAACTTTTATTTTACAAAACAATGTTGTGACTGGTCAAACTATCTGCAAAATCCATGAGTGTGATATAAAACCAATTGTACAAAATTCGTCAGCTCGTCGAATCGTCATCAATCATATGTCTTTCCTCAGGCCACAACGGAGCATCGCCTGCCCAGGTCATCCACGTAAGCCGTCGGAGGAGTGGGCAAGAGTGATGGGTGGCACCTAAAAACTAAAAAGAGATAATTGAATTATAGTACTAGTAGCATCTCGAAGATGATCTATCATCATCACCGAAGAAGCGAGATAAGAAGCACTATGGTCTATGGCCAACAATAGACCAAAGAGTCGGAGAAATAACAAGAAATGCCACTTTGGGCATGACTGTGGTTGACCTTGCTTTTCTCTTACAACAAATACCATGCTTTAAGTTTCCAAAATTCTATAGCCAACAATAGAGCATAGGAGAGGAGAAAAAAGAGAAAGTACTACATTGGACACTTGTGTTGTTGACCTAGATTTCCGAGTTTTACTCCCTCTGTTTTTATTTACTTCGTATTCTCAGTGTTTTAAATTCAAAATTTTAAAAGTTTGACCAATTATATATGAAAAATATTAACATCTATAACATGAAAATATATTTTAGGATGATACTAATAATATTAAATTTATATTATAGTTATTGATATTTTTATAATATATTTGGTCAAAATTATAAAGTTTGACTTTGACTAAACCTAAAACACAATGTAATTGTGAACGGAGGGAGTAACGAACATTAAGTTTCTAAAAATGTGGTAAAATCATACGTGTTAATAATGTCCGAAAAAACTACCCTTTATAAGTTTTCGTAAATAAAATGAGCATTTACTACTTAAATGAAAAATAATAAAATGACTTTCGATAGAACAAGTTACATTAATGGTAGTAGTATAGCTTGTACGCTACAAAGTAAAACAAAATGCTCTCATTGATCATGTGGTCAAAGGATCAATGAAAGGGGTGCATAGGTACTACATCATGAAATAAAATGCTATATTATGTAAATAAATATACTATTTTATTGGTGTGTTACTAGCAAAAATAATTAGATGAGTTGCATATATAAGTAAAAATATTTCTACTTTACAAGGGCCATTTTGGTTTGCACAGAGGTCCAAGTGGGTTATAATTTTTTTATGGTTTTCATCTGAAATTGAGATAAAAATTGTCCTCCATTTATTTTGGCGCTCTATTACCTCGAACTATAGTCTGAAAGAATGAATAGTGAGAGGGAAGAAAAATCTTTGTTTCTATATTTTCTCCTGTTTTGCTGTGAAACAAAAAGACTCTAATCTCTCGTACCACACGGGATGCAAACGGAAAATCCTGAAATCACACTATAATACTATGACGCTAA
The DNA here is from genome assembly GCA_947311845.1 of Poa pratensis. Classification (NCBI taxonomy): domain Eukaryota; kingdom Viridiplantae; phylum Streptophyta; class Magnoliopsida; order Poales; family Poaceae; genus Poa; species Poa pratensis. The sequence continues at coordinate 23,105,143 of CAMZMU010000087.1, forward strand.
ACTCCTGCTGTACTCAACAAGGTAGTGACTATAGGAAGTCCACCCCTAAGTTACTTCAAATAAATTACTACAGTAAGCTGGTTTTATGTACGCTGATAATAATCATTTTAGGCTTTAGTACTCAACTAGCTAGTGCAGTACTTCAATGTACCACGAGTCCATGACCTAGCTTAGCAACAGATGGTCTTCAATGTAAAAAATCAAACGATGGCAATGTACAGTACTCTATAGAGTAGCAAACGAACCATGGTGACAGGTAATGCGTCGCCATGACGACACCGGAGCCACGTGGAATATTTCGGCCGTCGTGAAAAAGGAGCCACGAGAAAACCGAAAGCTCACTCCAATCGGGACCCATGTTTTGTTCTTGTTGACCCGATCGATCGATTCCTTCCCTTTTTTCTTCTTCTTCCCGTCTTAAGTTTTTTTGCCGCAGCCTCTTGGTATTAAAATACCATGTACAAAAAAAATGCGTCGAAAGGTGCACTGTTGACAAAGACGGAGATGAGCTCTCACATCTTTTTCTCACACTTTGATTTGTTTTAACCTACTAGCTGGTGCTGTTGAAAGTAACGGAACATGTGGCGAGAGAAAGTGCTACCAGATGTTGCATAATTTACATAAGTTGAAAAAGTTAAAGGCAGGTGTTCAATCTAAGACCAGTGTGTTGTGTTGGGAATTTGGGATCCTCCGAGTAAACAACAAAAATGAGATGTATGAATGCTCTGATCCATTCTCAGCGACCACCCTGTCTGTGCCAGGTGCCACTACCAATACTCCAACAAAATGAGTGTTTGAGTTTCTATCTTGCAGAATGTAAATGATGTGATCTTTGAAATGTTGAGACGACAGAAATCAAACTAAACCATGGAATTTACTGAATTGTTGTAGTAAAAAATTCGTATGGTACTAGTATCATACAGATTCCCAGTCTACGTACGAACGTACTCCGTATGGCCTGATTTTTTTTTTCGGGGGTGGGTCAAAAGCATGTTTTTTCGAGGGCCTGAAAGGCATGTGATTGCAAAGACGAGACAAGGGTAGCAGAACCGAAGCATCTCGCCCTGTCTTTGCGCCCTTTTTCCGGATTCAAAATTTGTTTCCTTTGCTTTCTTTCCCCAACTCGCCGTCCGCAAGCAAGGTATCGATACCTTCATTCCCCTACCCCACATCATCATCCCCTCTCTCTGTGTGCGCAGTGCAGCCGCTTGGTTTCAGTCGACAGTCGGTTGTGTGTGCCCACTGCTCGCTCTGCTAGCTTGTCGTCCGTCAATGTTAGTACGTACTACTCCCTCCGTTCCAAATTAGTTGAATTCCATTTGTCTAAATGTGGATGTATATATACTTGTAACATGTCTAGATACATCTATATGTGGGCAAATAGTACTAATTCAGTGCTGGATTGCTAATATGGGAGTTGCTTGAAAAACAAAGTAACCTGTGATGAGCAGTTAGCAAATGTCAACCAAATCAGCTGAAAATTATCCCATTACGGATTAAACAAAACCTTGCTGGGTTCCGAGAAACTGCTGCGCAATCGTCGGCTCGATCTCATAGCTAGCGCTGCATATCCAGTTGTTAAACCCTGATGAGATCAAATCCCGCTGCCGTCCATGATTCCTTTGGGTCGTCTGCGCGGCGCACGGCGTCAGACAGGCGCGAGTAAAGAATTGCGACTTATCCGGGCAAGAGATCTTCGGTCTCTATCAGAGATTCAGAATACTTGTGGAGCTGATTTGTCTGTCTATGGAAGAATTTGGACAGAGTTAGTGCGTCATAATACGTGGTACCAGCATCAGCACTGGAACCGTGTGTCAGAGAGCCTCGAATGTTCTTTGACCGGTCAGCGCCGCCCCGACAAAGAAGCAGCGGGGCAAGCGCGAAATAGCTCGTCTGAAAACTGTCAAGCAACACATAGCCTATGCAGGTATGCATGGGCGGCGCGGCAATGCAGCCACAAGGCAAGCACACACCGTGCAGTACGCTCCACCTCTGTTCTCCTACCTAGCTAGTATACTTCCTGGGCAAGGGCGCCCTGCTGCCGCGAGCGGTGTGCAAGCACGTACGACGGGCCGAGCTAGGCGGCATGAAAATCAACGTCGTCGTGACTCGCTATGACCGGATCGGATGGGCAGCCCCAGCTGCCCGGTGGAGCGCGTGGCCCGTCGAGTTTTCCACTCCACCGCGCCGGCGTAGCTATAGAGCGTGTCGGCATAGGTACGCGGCGTGCACGCTAACCCAGACAGACGCCCGACGCCGCGCCGCCACGGCCGGTTGCTCGCAGGTCTCCCTCGTTTTTACTCTTCCTCAGGTCACCGTTCTGTGTGTCAAGTCTGTCTGAATCGATCGACGAATTCCGCAAGTGGCAGCCAGCCATAGTACGCACGGTGCCCGTCGTGATCAAACAAACCCACACGTGCGCGCGCGCGCGGCAGGATCCCGTTCAGATTTCCGGCCACCAAAACCCCCGTGCGCCTTCGACGGCGACGGCCGGTGCGGCGGCGAGCCATAGCGCTTCTGGCCACGTTCGATCGTCCTACTCTCGCTCACGGCCATAACTCGACCATCTATCGGGTACGTAGTAGGTCGCGAGTCGCTGCTCGGCGCGCGGCAGGTCCGTTCACATCTTTTGACCAGAGCACGCGAGTGTCTGTCGGCGGAGCTCGATCAGGATGCACCCAGGAGCCCATGGGCAGCACACCACCGGGACAAAAATAACAAGCGCCTGATCAGCATCAAGCCTACGCATGCAACGCAGAAACGACACCATGTCTCCACATCGAGCTTATGCATCGGCGAAGAAGAAACAACCAGGCTCGCCAGTCGCCACCGCCGAAACGATGATGTACTCAGGTTCCCCGAGTTTACGGATCAAATCGGCTCATGATGTAGAAAGAACAGATTAACTAGCTAACTGCCGATGCCGGCCGCGAATTTCAAAAAACAGGTGCAGGTAAGAGTATTTGTCGCTGTCGTAATCCGGATCGCGATCCCGCCGTGCGTGCATGGCATCTGGATCAACCGGCCGGTCGCCGTCTTCCCCCGACAAGGCGTGCCGCCTCTGTTGAAAATCCGCTCCTGCTCTGTCCCTCCGGATTTACCTACGCGGCCAGCCCATTTGCTTTTCGAAATTAGATATTCTAACCTGCACGAAAAGTTTCTTCAGATTTATGAACAAGCATTTGTTTTCTCGTTCATGAACATTATTTCGATTATAGTCGAATGTTTATTTGGTGTTTCATGTTTTTCACCTTTTATAAATATGTGAATATTTGTGTATGTACTAAATGAACATTTATTTCCAAATACTACCTCCGTAGAAGACAATCTATTTGACACAAGTGGAATTTTTTTTACCACATACCCTTTTTCTTCTAAGTATACATTCTTTTACATAGTGTAAATCAGAGTTTCAGATTCGTCAAAAAAATCACCTTTCTATTGAACTGAAAAAACAATCACCTGTTAACGGGCTGCACAAATCGCGTCCCATTTGAAATTCCCTCCTCATTAGCATGCTATTTGATGCAACGAATGTCAAATTTGATCCACCGGGCCGTTGTCTTGTATAAAAATGGGTCGTCTGTGTTCCGTTAGCGGTGCTGGTATACACCCATTACCAGCCTATATGCGTAACCGGGCCGCACTAAGACACATGTGGGCCGGAGATCTTTCACTTTTGATGCATGGCCTTGTGATTTTACAATTACAATCGAGTCTCCAAATCTTAGCAGCGTGTCACCTCAAAAGCGTGGACGTTTATGTGAATCAGCATAATATTTTGAAAAAATAGATAAAAAATCTTAGATGTGGGAAAGGCGCGACCTCCTCTTTCCGTCAATAACCATCTTGGCGCTTAAATCAGTTTCATTTTCTAAGGTCCTATTACACTCCTTTAAACCAGATAAGCCTTCTCCAAACAGAAGTGATGTATTGTTTTTGCTCGACTGTTTCGTACTACAAGAATAATGTTGGAATCAGCCCAAATTTTATTTCCACAATTCCTACAAATCTCAGAGATGGCAACATGTTTGACTTGGTCTCACGTTGCTAATTTAGAAGATGTTGAACCTCCTTAAAGGAGGCTCCTCCACTTGATGTACAAGCATGAGAAGAGGGAGTTACATGCGCGTTCCTCCTCCATCGCCCGCGTTGCCACGACGCGCGCCGAGGTAACGCGTATATGTGTTATCTTGTTTATGCCACGCATGACTGGGCAAACTTGAATGGTTGCGCGAAAACGTTATACGAAGGATTGGCTGTTCGGTTCACCTCTCAGCATGTTGTTTCACCTTCTAGCCTGACTGTTTGGTTCACCTCAGTGCCAATAAAAGAGAGGTCGTTCCTTTCGGAGAGACACACCGCATCACACCACACCACACCCATATGCGACTGCCTCCTTGTTTTAGAGCTTTGCGCCACCGATGAAGTCTTCCCCACCCCGTTTTACGGCGTGCACCCTAGGACAGGACAGTAGGTCGACAAAACACGTATTAGCCATGACATACACATGTTTGGTGGTACTTCACAAAAATATTTGCGGCATTTTATGCAACATTTGCATCAGAGGCTTGGAATCGTCACAACACCTCGCTCACGCGGTCACAGCAAAACACGCGTGGGGTTTGCAACACTTTAAGAACACTCATCCAATATCAAAAATTTCACTGAAACTTGTGACCGCGTTACCCCGCGCTCATCAGCGACGAACCCAACTCGTCGGAGCCCCTTCGGCACGGAATCCGACGACCACATATCAGTTGCCCATACTCTCGTTCCTTTCTGTACCTTTCCGGTGTCATCAATTTTATTAGCTCCCACCTCAACCTCCATAGCAGCGAGCTCACCTCCAGACGCAAGGGGTTAGGAGAGGAAAGCCCAACACTACGGGAAAACAGATAGTTCCTGACGGCCAAAAACCGTCGGCAAACACGATAAAACCGTCGGCAAACAGCTATGCCGACGGCAAATACATATGCCGACGATTTTTAGCCGTCGGCTTCTTCTCGGTCGGCATATGAACAAAATACCGTCGGCATATGAAAGCCGTCGGCATACAACCCAGTGCCGACGGTTTTCGTTGGCCGTCGGCAAGCAAAGCCGTCGGCAAGAAAGGTAACAGAAACGGTGGTCTAACAGCAGCCACAAGTTTGCCAACGGCTGGGGAACGTCGGCATATAACAGCCACGTGGCAACACTTGGTTCACTTGCGACCATATTTAAGCCGTCGGCAACTTGGAGAAAGCCGTCGGCATACTCACTGACAACAGCCAAAAAAAATATTAGCCCATAAAAGGCTATTTACAGACGTGATTTAGCATTGGGAATGACACTATTATGCTAAATCACTATTAACCTTGAAAAGTGGTTAATAAAATACAATTTAGATTTGGCCCACCAACAAATGCTTAAAGCACAAATTTAGTTGCATCCCACCAATTGCAAATGTTTCAGCCACCTGTAAAAAGCAAGAAAACTGTTAAAAGAATGGCCAGAAAAGTAGATAGATCAAGCTCAATCAGCTCAAAAGGCATACACCTGATCTAGAACTATATGACACACACGGGTGGCCATATGACCCTAGAATAGGAGAAGAATCTTATGGCTTTTAACATTCCAAAAAATCATTGGCATTCCTGGTTATGTCTTGAGATAATGTAAAAGAAAAGGAAAAAAGATGCAATGGTTACATGAAGATACTACCCATTCATATATATAGCAGCATGTTTCTATATGTGCCTACTGTTCAGCAAAAGCACAGCTAACCTGGAGAGTACAATGAGAAAAATGATGCCAAATTGAACAGATCGAAAAACATACCCAACCATATTCTGGAAAAGTCACAGCTGCTACCATCTTCCTGTTATCCATGCTCCATACTTGCACAAGATCATCTTCACCACCTGATAATATTTTCCATCCGCACTGTAACAGGAGAGCACAGAAAAATCATTGACATATTCCTGGTTATGTCTTAGAGAAGATAATGTAAAAGGAAAAAGAAAAAAATATATGCTGTTACATGAACATACTACCCCATTCATATATATAGCAGCATGTTTCTATATGTGCCTACGGTTTAACAAATATATAGCTAAGACTATAACTCCACAATCGTTGTGAAATGCACAAACAGATTCTATTGTATCAGGAAAATCATACAAGCAACACTAAGTTATCCTGTGACAATATGCAAAGGGATTTTCGTATATATAGGGTGTCAACGTATACAAAAAAAACCTGGCTGTGAACATGAAGATGGTTCCGATACTATTTGACAATAAAAATCTGAAGGCGGTAAGAGAAACAAAAGAATATACACTGGAGCAAGGTCGTAAGAGAAAAACTAGATATACACTAAGCATGGTCATGCAAGATGGGAAGGGTCAAGGGGGATGAGAGGTCTCACCGGCTGCTTTGGCGGCGAGCATATGAATGCTATTGCTGCCTATACATATGGTGCTACCTAGTATTCAGCCATTCAAAAATGTATTACAAGAAAAAGGCAACACGGTTTTACATGACCAAATCCTCCGCTGATTCGTATTTTTGACTTGGAGCTGAATTAGCTAGGAAGGGGAATGGATGTCGGTGGGAGCTTACATAGCAGCGAGCAGGGAGCGACGAGCCAAGTTGAGGACGGCCGGCGACGGAGACACAGAGGTCGCAGCTCCGGAACATGGAAGACGCTTGGCCGTCAGATCTGGCGCGTCAAGGCGCCAAGACGAGCACGACCTGCAGGGCGAGGAGGACGAACGGCCACGGAGGCTTGCGCCGGCGTCATCACCGTCCTGGTGGCCGAAGACCCGTCCCCGTTGTGCATCGCCGCTACCACCAACCCGAGGACACGCGCTCGCCGCGGTCCGGCCAGCTCGACGAGCGCCGCGAATCAAAGCACGCGCGCGGCGTCGAGCAAGCCAGCCGCGACGCCATAGCTCCTGGGTGGCGGCGCCTCTGTCGCCGGTGAAGCTGGGTCGACGAGTTCGATCTGATGCGCGAGGACGAGCGGTAGCGACTGGGGGAGAAGGGGCCGGCGGTGTTGAGAAAGGACAGGGGAAGGGGGCGCGGAGGTAAGGCCGGGGATGGGAGGGGAGGGGAGGAGAGGCGGCGGCGCCGGATTGAAACGGGGAGAGAGAGAGAGAGAGGCAGTCGTGTTCGTGTGTCCGTCTGCGTGCGTGTGTGGCGTGAGTGCGTTGCGTATGGTGGTGTGGGTGGGAGAACGGAGAGAAGAGGGACCAAGCTGAGAGGAAAAGACTGGAGTGATGGCTACGTGTTGGTGAACCCCAAGAGGAAAGTTATGATGTAGACAGCAGAAGTTTTCCCTTGAATAATCTACCCAAGGTTTAATCGGACCAGTAGGACTTGACGATCAATTGGAAGGTTGTTGATGTTGACTCCCCCTGGCGCTAGGGAGCTTGCACCAACGTGGAATCTGCACAGACACAAACCAGAACTTTGCCCAACACGAAACAGAGAGGTTGTCAATCTCTCCGGTCTTGCAGAAACAAAGAGTTAAACGTATGGTGTGGAAAACAGCAGGAAAAACAGCAAGTAACAGGAAACAGATGATTGCAGCAGGTTGTGTAAACAGTATGAGGAAATTGGACCAGGGTCCACAGTTCACTAGTGGTGTCTCTCTCAGAACAGATAACTAGCATGTTGGGTAAACAAATTACAGCTGGGCAATTGACAAATAGAGAGGGCATAACAAAGCAATACATGTCAAGATGTCTACTATGAAATCTAGTTGGGCATTACAACAAAGTACATAGACCGTTATTCCAACAGCATCTATGCCTAAATAATCCACCTTCAAGGCAGCATCCGCATCCTGTTCAGTATTAAGTTGCTAACAACAGATTATTGCATGAAGTAAAGTGTGTAATGTAATCAATACAAGTGCCCTTGGACACTGCACCAATGTTTTATCCCAAGTAGCAACAGCACATCTACCATCTTAGACCTTTCTGTCACTGATCTAGATATCTAGAGACTGAACCCACTATCTAGCATAAATACCCCCTTTGGAGTCACAAGCATCTACTTGGCCAAAGCATCTACTAGCAACGGAGAGCATGCAAGATCAAGAGCACATAGATAAACAACTTGAATAAACATGGTATCAATATTCATCGGATCCCAGCAAACACAACATCTAGCATTACAATAAGATGATCTTGATCATGTTAGGCAGCTCACAAGATCTAAACATGGAGGCACAAGGTAGAGAGACAACCATCTAGCTACTGCTATGGACCCGTAGTCTAGGGGTGGACTACTCACGCATCACTCCGGAGGCAGGCATGGTGATGTAGAGCCCTCCGGTGATGATCTCCCCTCCGGCAGGGTGCCGGGAAGAGCTTCAGAACTCCTCCGATCTGAGATTGATGATGACGGCCGCGACGGAACTTTTCGTGGAATATGATCGACCGTAATAGGGTTTTCGCGTCGCGGAGAATATTTAGGCGAAGAGGCGGCGTCGGTGGCCGAGGGGGGCCACCACGCCATAGGGGGCACGGGCCCACCCTGGGCCGCGCCCTAGTGTGGCGTGGCCCCCTGGTGGGTCTGCTCCGACTCCCCTTTGGACTCCGTGATCTCCTCGTGATATTATTGACGATGTCTTTTGTTTCGTCCAATTCCGAGAATATTTTCTTAATAGATTTTCTGAAACCAAAAACAGCAGAAAACAGGGAACTGGCACTGTGGCATCTTGTTAATAGGTTAGTCCCAGAAAATGCATAAAAATGATATAAAGTGTAGCCAAAACATGTAGCAATTGATATAATAACATCATGGAACATCAAAAATTATAGATACGTTTGAGACGTATCATGGAGGCGGGGGTAGGAATAGAAAAGTACCACGGGGCATTAGGGTTTCTGCCAGGGAGATGGGCTTGGGTTGGGTCGGCCGTGGACGCTGGGCCGTGGTGACCTTTTTTTTTTTCCAAAACAAATTATTTATTTATATTTTACGAATGCCAAAAAAGGATTTTTTGTGAAGCAACTACAAAAAATATGGTGCAAATTGTAACCCTTACAATTATCACACAAAGTAGTCCATATGTGATGGATAATCCCCAAATATTAGGAATTTTCTCGCTTTCTACCTAATTTCGCCCATTTAAATGACTTTATGCCAATTTTTCGAAAGTAATTCAAATTTGAACTACAACTGTGTGATAGTTTGCTCTGATTTTTTTTAAAAAATAATTTTAAGGTAGACAAGTAGTGATTATATCACAGAACTATCGATAGTTTTGAAAAATTCGACCCCTTTCAATGAATGGTCATGGCGGCCATTTTCACAATTTTTTCGAAAAAATCAAAGAAAGTGAAAAAATACTCAAAAAAGAAATCTTTTGGCATGGAGTACTTTTATGTGTACTAGTTTCTAGGGAAAATAATAAACTTGATCTTTGAAAAGCTTTCCGAAAAATTCCTTCACAAAAATGTCTATCATCTATAAACATGTATAGATTTCAACCCAAATGACCAAGTTATGGCCATTTTTGTGCCACAGTTTTTGATAAAGTGCTCCTATTTGACACATAGGTGTGTCTTGGTATAGGAAACAATGGTACCAAACTGAGTTTTCAATTTTGTTTTTGAAATATCATTTTCCATCTTCTAAGTCCCAAAAAAGACTTTTTTTGTGAAGCAAGTGCAAAAAATATGGTGCAAAATGTAACCCATATAATTATCACACAAAGTAGTCCATATTTGATGGATAATACCCAAATAGTAGGAATTTTCTTGCTTTCTAACTAATTTCGCCCATTTAAATGACTTTATGCCAATTTTTCGAAAGTAATTCAAATTTGAACTACAACTGTGTGATAGTTTGCTCTGATTTTTTTACAAAAAACATTTTAAGGTACAAAAGTAGTGATTATATCATAGAACCATCGATAGTTTTGAAAAATTCGACCCTTTCAATGTATGGTCATGACGGCCATTTTGACAATTTTTTCGAAAAAATCAAAGAAAGTGAAAAAATACTTTTATGTGTACTAGTTTCTAGGGAAAATAATAAACTTGAGTTTTGAAAAACTTTCCGAAAATTATATTTGAGCACAATGTTTTTTACTTATAAATGGCGCAATAAATAAATAGTTATGTATGCAAAAATATTTCAAACTGGTAATTTGTCGTCCTAAATAATTATTAGTACTGCCGTGTTGAGTTTTAGTAAAGGACACACTAACGTTCAGCAGGTTTAATCTATTTGTACGTTGTAATTTTTACTTTTTTATTACTACGGTGTAGATAATAGCCATATAATGTCGTAACCCATCATGTACAACAAATGGCGTTGGGTAGTTGGTTAGTGCAGCTTTACCAATGCGAGGTTGCACAAGGTGCAGGGTTCGAAACCCCGTTGCTACGTTTCGGAGCGGAAACATAATAAAGCCGACGGCTCCAATACAAGGTCGTCGGCATAAAACTACCGCCGTCAAACTTCCGTTTGAGAACAAACCAGACAACCACGTGGCAGCATGTATGCCGACGGCTGCCCTCGGCAACTGTTTGGTGCGTGCCGACGGGCTCGATATGCCGACGGCCGGATGGAGAAGGCCGTCGGCATAGCCTATTATATGCCGACGGTGTACCTTTGCCGACGGTCATTGCAAATGCCGTCGGGGCCGTCGGCAACTAGAAAGCCGTCGGAAACTGGGCTTTTTCCCGTAGTGCAAGGTGGGTTGGAGGAGGAGCACGAGAGGTGGAGTCAAGGAGGAGCTAGTGGAGGAGGGCCAAGAGATAGCAATGGAGGAGCTTTCGAGTCAATAGGTGTTAGGAATAGAAGAAAGATAGGAACGGAAATTGGAGCTATCGATCTGAACGGTCGCTCCTACGAATGAATAGAAGTTTTTTTTCAAATTAAACTCACATGAGAACGGAAAAAGAATGGATTCAACACATTGCATGCAACACGTACTAGCGCGAGGTATTACATACTCCCTCCGTCCTTAAATATAATAGGTTTTAGTTTTTCTCAGTTTTCTCATATGTATATGCATCTAGACACGTTTTACTACGTATATTTACTCATTTTAATGTGATTTAGTCCACATTGCAATATGTAAACATCTTATAACGAGGAACGGATGGAGTGGAATATTTAGGCTTTGGAACTGTCCGTGTGGATCAATCACCCATGGTATTGGTACACCCCTAACACTACACACATGTTACGTCTACAACTCTTTCAGCTTGTGGCCCACGCGGCTTTGAGATGAAAAATGCTAACCTGGAGAGAACTCGTTCCACAATCGTTTCTCGCACGAGACCTAATTACACAGTTGTTTTCTTAGGAACCTCTTTCCACTTATGCTTCTTTGGGCAGCTACAGGTGAAACCGTTTTAGGGTATGTTTGGTTCAAAGACATAGAACTTTTTGGGGATTCTATTTCTTATGAATTTTTCTACAAAGGTTGTTTGGGTTGTAAGATTGGAAGCCATATGAGTTATTCCTATGAGCTACGACTTTACATGTTGTATATCTATGTTTTCACATAAATTTATGCCTTTTGTTTGCTTTTACTACATATTCTTACTTTTTATTTGTGTAAGATTCATTATGTCACACCCTCCCAATTCTAGTTTTCTTTTCGTTTTCTACGGTTTTTAAAATCTTGCCTACCAAGCACTCCTTTATGTGCTAGTCGGAGCTGAAAAAAGGGGCATGTAAATCAGGAGTTTTTGTGCATGTGTCTGTAGTTTTCCTTTTATTATCTCGTCCAAGAGAGAAAGTTCTTCTAATTTATAAATCTGTGTAGAATCCTTTTCTCTTGAATATCAGTTAATAGGGTTTCGGATTGACGGGTATTCAACCAATTTTTAATCCAAAGTTTCAGACATTTGTTAAATGAGAAAGAGACCCCAGGACAAAAGTACCAAGATATAATATAGAAGGCATGCTTTCTTATTTTTCATTTTTGATCTGTAAATTGAGTTGTGTCCTCAAGAAGGCATGCTTTGCTAGTGACAGATAGCAGTACTAGCACCGTAGCTTTTTTTCCTTGTCCGAGCCGAAGGCAGCACTAGAGCCTACTGTATAACCTGGGTGAGGTGACAACACAGGCATGCATGGGACCTGGCAGGAATCTGTGTCTGGAGTGGGAGTGCGAGTGCGGACAGGACAGCCCGGCCGAGCAAAGCAGCGGCAGCGCGGCGTGACGCGACCAAATTGTGGCGCCGCTCAGAGCGAATGTACCAGCATCATGCATGCTCCTCGCCTCCGGTCGCCCTGATGGAACTTGCTTTTCTTTTCTTTTTGTTCCGGCGATGGCCAGTGCAGTCATCCGCGCACCATATATACCTCCATCCAGTGGGCATACATATCCCTTGAACAATGCGTCGGAAACGAATGCGGCAGCTCCTCTGTTTTTTTTTTTTTTGATGAACGGTAATATCAAAAGATATCAATTACATCCTGTCACTACATCAACATAGCTAAAAAGGAAAAAAGAAAGTAACCCACCATAGTGATCAATCATTCGCATCAGTCAGATCCAAACTATCAATACAACACACAGATACATGAGAGATTCTTCAAAAGCAACGCCTACCAAAAAGTGTACAAACACCGTCGTCGTCCAATCAAACACTGTAGGTTTTACGCGGGAGAAAATCAGGACTCTCGAGACAATGCGATCAACAAGAAAAATATCTCTACTAGATACAACCAATTAATGACGGACCAAGGATTTTCACCCTAAAAGTTGAGACTCGGCACCCAAAGAGCACCACCAAAACTGAATTCTTCGAGTGCTGCCGCCCCACCGAGTAGAGATCAGCATGTTGGATGGAAAAATACCATTAGCGCCACTACCGAACATCCTTTTATTCGATTTAGACAGGTACGACTTAACCTCGACGCACCGGACGAACGGGTCGCTGACAGCACCATGAGAAACACCCAGATCACCACGGCTAAACCCTACATCCGTCGCCGGCCATCGGCACCACCATGGTGCCCAACTGCCAATGGCTGCTACGTCATCGACAACAGCATAGTCGGCCCGAAAACCCTGATGAGCCCGGAGCTACGCTCCACCGCAACAGTAGCACCACCACCGCAGGCGCCCTCTCACGTTGCCAGCGCACCGCTCCAGCCGCCAGACCTCGTGGAATTCCACGCTACCGCCGCGAGAGGGAGCGAGACACATCGGAGGGGAAAGACCCCGCCACCGCATCACATCCTGGATTTTGGTCGACGTGATCCTAGCGGCGGCGAGGAAGAGGGACTTTGCCCGGCGTAACCCACTTGGTCACCTCCCGTGTCGCCTAACCACGGCGCCGCCGTGATGGCCTAATGCACATCACATAAGAATTTTGCGTAATTTCACATTTTTCAGTTCTCGTGGAAATAGATGGGAAGATATTCTCGGCCTCCGAGTGGGCTATAGATTTCCGTCCGTCCTGGTTCAATCAGTAGAACGCACCTGCGTGACTACGACGTCCACGTAGCTAGGCAAAATTATTGTGCTTCCTACACTGAAGATGTCTACTGCTAGACCGTATTCGAACACATATCATGGAAGAGCAAAACCCTACCTACGGTGGTGAGCAGGCCTAAGCTAAGATGTCACCTCAAGTATATACGAGATGGCATTGGCACGCCCAAGAAAGGCGAGTCGTCAAGTGCTAGGCGTTCATTCCTCCTCTGCGTCCCCACAATCTGCTAAAGCGGAGGCGGAAAGCAATCAAAGAAGCCAAAGCGATGTGATGTCCCTGCTGCTCCTGCTGCTGCTACGCTTGCTTTGATCCAATCCAACGTCCAAAAGCAAAAGCAACAAACGCAGCGACGGTACAGAGCACAGTACAGTACAGGGAGCGTGAGAGTGAGACTGAGAGAGACCACCCAGGCAGGCTGCGTGCCGAGACGCTATGCCAAGCCAAGCTCGCGCATTGAGCTGCTCGTCCAAAGAGATCCCAGAGCACGCGCCTTTCTCGCGGTCCGATGCGTTCAAAGATCTCTGCTGCTGCGATAGCCAAGAGCGAGAGAGAGAGGAAAGAAGAATGAGTGAAAAGATGGGCGATGCAACATCATCATACCAGCACCAGCACTTGCTTGTGAGAACGAAAAGGAATTTGTTTCAATTCAAACCCGGGCCTTTTCTTTTGGCTCGCTCCATCATAAAAGGACCACACCGCTACCCCTCCCTCGTCACTCGAGAAACCATCCAGCACGCTCCATCACAGGCCATTTCCTCGAGCTGGAGAAACAGCTCAGTAGAGTTTGCAAGAGGCAGAGAGAAGAAGAAGCATGTCTTCTCTGACGCAGCCCATGTCGTACTACCCCACCTCCAGCTCCATCATGCACGCGCAGCCGGCCACCACGTCCAGGGGCTCCTTCGTGCCGGTCTTCACCGTGCTCGGGGTCATCTCCTTCCTCGCCGTCGTCGCCTGCGTCGCGGGCCGGCTCTGCGGCCGCCGGCTCTCCAAGAAGAAGTCCTACTCCTCCGACCAGCACTACTACGGCACCGACGCAGTCGGCGGCGACCTGGAGAAGGGCTTCGAGGTCAAGTACCCGCCGATGAAGCCCATGCCGAGCTCCCGCGCCGTGATCCACGACATGGACGACGGCTTCGAGATCAAGTTCGCGCCGGGGAAACCTGCGGCGTGGAAGAACGATGGCAAGGCCGACAACAGAGGGCGCCAGCAGCAGCATCCCCAGGTTGGCGGCAATGGCATGCCCAAAGAGTATGCAGGGTTCAGATACCCTGCAGCTGCCAATGGAGCGGTCAGGCAAGGGCAAGTAAGGGGTGTTGGAACATTCGTCTCTGCAAAGCCGTAGTACTAGTAGCAGTACATGATCGATCGATCATCAGAGTGGTAGCTTAGGTTCACAACTTGGTGTATCTCATATGATACGCAATCAATGTCTACTGGTCGTCCATCGGCCATAGTATCGGTTTTCATCTTCACTCTAGTCTTGGCTCTGCAAAGCTTGTACTAGCACTTCCATATTCTACTTGTACATTGACCCATTAAGCAGTGAAGAATATCTCGTTCTCAAGTACGGAAGCATCAATCGTCAATAGGGTCCTGCGGAGCTTCATTGGCCTTGCGCTTGATGGTGATGACAGGGCATTCAGCATGCTTGACGCAGAACTCGCTCACTGTGCCCACGAAAACCCTGCAAGTAGAAACACCAACCATTCAATTCAAGTGAAAATTACTTTTGCTTTTCCCACAGGAATGGACCAATATAATAATTCTGAACAAAATTGCACGGCATACTACTTCAGTAATGTATACTTTGTCAGAACAAGAACCTAAGTTGCATATGAACATACTGTAGTCACTGACTCACTGGTCACATAGGAAGGGACAAAAAGAATATAACCGAAAACATTTAAAAAGTATCTTATGTATAGGCTGCATCAATGCACCATAAGGATGCAGGTAAAGGTAATGGTCCCGAATTTTGAATTGTAAACCACTCAACCGAATCTTAATAGCTAATTTTTTTCTTGTTCAAAAAACAGCGACAAGAAACAATGTATTTTGATTTAAGAAATATCTTGGGAACATAAAACTCTCACATGCTATCAGCTATGGATGCAAACATAGCATATGGCATTACTAAAAATCAGGTAACCAAGTAAATAATGTTTTTCCATCAGTGTTATGAAGTGTGGCACATAAACTTTGTAGGGCAGAATTACATTAAATCAAGTAAATAATGTTTTTCCATCAGTGTTATGAAGTGTGGCACATAAACTTTGTAGGGCAGAATTACATTAAATCACTTTCTCTTGAATTGGGAGAAAATCTGTGAGTAAATGGGAGAAAAACATGAGTTGGCAAGATTTGTAATCTACTAAATAGTGGCCAAAGCTCAATGATGTAGGGCAATAGCACAAACGTACATGAATGTTGCCTATGTATTACAGTATTAGTTCTACACATATACTCCGTAGATCACTACATCATAGGCAGGTACATTATCAGCTCTGTACGAATAGAACATTAATAAATCATCAAGTCTTTTATCAGGAGCACGTTCTCCCAAAGTAATACTAAAAGAGTGTTTATCAAAGTTCATAGGCCGTATCACAATAGGTAGGCACGCTTCTACTGCTGCTTGATTTACAAGGCAGCATCTTGTCTAGGGGGCACGAATATCAAAGTCCCTCTTCACCATAATTATAATGACACAAGTACAGGCATGCGCACAAAGTATAAGAACATACTGCATCTATGCATCTGGAGCTTTTACGAAGTTGACTGATCGTATTTAGCACCAACACAAACCAGAAAGAATGACAGGACCAGACCATACCAACGGGAAAGGCCACAATTTAGATATAGACATGTAATACTTCACTAGAAGGTGCACGGGCATAACAAAGGAAATGCCTTATGTCTCCTCTGATCATTCAATCCAGCAAGGTTAACTTTCTGTTTTCTATTAAAGAAATGAGGGACTACATACTACTTTTCTACTGTAACAAAAGTACAGCATGAAAGAGATGAAAACTGGGGAGGATTTTGGTATGTCAGATATAGAGGATAAAATGCACACAACTTACTAGAACGAGCCCATGGAAAATGTTCAAGAATAACAGATTTACATTCAGATTTGAGTTCAAGGCTAGCAAATTCTTATGTGGTTATCTACAATAAGTCAATAACTACAGTAATCCACAGTCGGCTCCAAATATTGAGTATTAACTGTGTTTGATGTATCTTAAATTTCTAATAGGAACCTTTTCATTAGCTACCAAGGTGCTCAACACAAATTTGAGGGCGAAAAGCTGCTGGCTGTTTTCCCTTGTTTTATAAGAGACAGCTGTGGGTTATCCAATACGAGTATATCTAATTCAAGGTTCCGTCATTCAACCCTTGTCTTAAATCTTCATCATAACTCTATAAGAAAAACTGACAACTTCAAGACGCAGGTTTGATATTCTATACCTGCATACAATGTTATACAAAACAAAGGGATACTGTACAACATTCGGTAAAAGAAATACAATGTTCTGTACCATCCAACATGCAAGAAAATTAGCAAGATTATATTTGCTCTGTTTGGA
Organism: Poa pratensis; assembly: GCA_947311845.1. NCBI lineage: Eukaryota > Viridiplantae > Streptophyta > Magnoliopsida > Poales > Poaceae > Poa > Poa pratensis. The sequence continues at coordinate 23,122,190 of CAMZMU010000087.1, forward strand.
ATGTCAACAGGATAGGTGTGTCTTACTTCAGAGTACAGCAAAATTAACCTGCCACTATACTACGGTAACAAACAGAATAAAACAGAGGGAGTGACAATACTGTAATATCAAACCAATTTGCCCCAAAAAAGTTGATAGTAATATATCTTTGTTTGGATGGGGTGTACACCTAGTTGATGTATCTTTTTATCAAAACATACATGTAGCCATGTTATTACATAATAATATTATAGTTCTACACAATTCTGTAAGAAAGATGATATCCAAGCTAACACACCCAAGTGATTTTGACATATATTACCTCTGAAACGGCCCAAGGCCTCTACTTCCCACAACTAGAAGATCAGGCTGGACTCTCTTCACCTCGTGGCAGATAACCTCCTTTGGATCCCCCTGTTTGGTCCAAGCTTCACATTTAATCTGCAGCGTTATTAGGTAAACTATTAAGCACCAAAATGCAATTATTACTAACTGGAGCCTACAATACTGAAGAAAAACATTAAATTGTATAACTACCCCCAGTTGATGGCATTGGTTCACAAAGTACTCAAGTAAGTGAATCCCTCTTATCTTGTCTCTCTGCTTCATGCTCTGGAAGTCCGTTGGTGAAGCATATACACTATCCACATCATCAAATCCTTTGGATTGGCAACAAAGAGGAAATAAGAAATACATCAGGCAGATCCAAATATCTAAATGTTTAAACAATTACTCCATATTGGACTGTTGCCGATTAAAAGGGAGACAATAACACATGCAAACGAATGCAATAACACTCTACAAGAAGTCATTTTACTAATCAGAACCCAGGGGTGAACATCCACATAAAAAATGAGCCCCGAGTCTGACACTGCATCTATGTCGGAATTTCTATGCAAACAATTTGTTAGCCAGATATCAGCTAAACTTACATAAAGCACTAGCACAGACTGAGCTAGTTTACTAGCTAGATATCTTACACACAAGGAGCCTTTTCTTTTTTGAGAAACAACAAGCAGCTATTTCAGGAAGCAACATAAATTAACAAAAGAAAGAAGGGGTTAAACGTACAAAGAGGGAAAGCAATTAAGTAGCATCAGAGAGAAGTGCTCCCTAAGCTTCTTGGTCATCATCAACTGAATTCAAGTATCAGGTGAAGTGCCTTTTGGCTCAAAAATCATGACAGACAAAAGCAAGATTCAAGTCAAACCATCGGAAAGGACAAAAAAGCCATTTTGTCTCATACACTCTTCAGAAGGCATAGCAAACATGGAACAAGCATGTAAAGTTAGTAACAAACTAACAACTCAACTGGAGCCTGCAGTTGCTCTTATAACGGCATAACATGCTTTCACATCCATTCGACCATTCTTTGAGAATGAAAAGGACAAAATATTGCAGAGTTGCAGACACACTACCAAACTGCCACGTTAATCAATGTTTTCATTCATTTTCAAAGTAAAATTAAATAGCTGGATCATTTGGAGCTCTTTCTGTTCATGTGTCCTATTATGCAATAGAAGGGGGGCAACTCTTCTTTCTTCTAGATCATTTTTAATATTTTGGACAGTTGTGGGCAAATTCTTCCCAAAATTTTGCTGAAGGTACGTAGCCAAGGCAATGATGACAAAAACTTTAGTCTTCATAGATAAATCAAGTCACTGTATTCTTGAATGGTTGAATGAAGCAAAAGACACATTGTGTTCCTATATTAGCAGCCAAGATAATACACTTCCATCTCAAATGGACTAAATAGGATATTATACAGAAATATGTAGTACGGGCCAAATGTTTCTGCAACGGCACAATTTCTTCAAACACTAGAAACACGTAAGACATTGCTATAAATAATGTTGGGCAGCAGAAACAGCTAAGAAGTGGTAGGTAATATCTCAAGAGAAAAGTATAAGCTATAAGCTGAAAAACCCAAGCCAGTCAACAACTTGTTATTTGTGACAAAAGGACAGTCCGAAGAGGCAAAGAGAAATTGAGATAAAAGTATGTGATAAGAGCACTATTCAATGGAGGTACTAAGAACTTTCCCTGCCACACAAAAACACCCTACTGCAGCAACATCATTTAGCATTTTCCTAGAAGTGTAGCAATGATATAGATTACAGAAAAAAAAAGAGAGGAACGAATCCAGAAGCTCGACCACAACAACAAAAACAATAATACAGAATCTAAAATTAGCTAGTTGTATTTCTTTAACCCTGCATTATATTATATCAGTTGTTAAAGCAGGCGATCGAGAAAAGCAGTGCACATCTTGGCCGCTGACATCGCCATGTTTAAAATAGCGGGTTATAACAAAATAGCAGCGACCCTCAAAATGGCAGTCTGCCTTCCATTCAGAAATACACTATGCAATACCCATGCATACATTTGTTAAGATTAGAGGATACAAAACCTCTGCAATCTGCATTCACACTACTTATAAAGCACTAGTATCACCCCAGCCACGCAAGAAGACAGACTATGCAGACCCCTCTATCCAGAAACAGCAAAACTACTACTACATAACCATCACTCCAGTACATTATCAAGGCTACACACTGGCATAGGAAGTAGGAACAGGTAATGGAATCAGAGCCACTTAGTACACCCCCACAGCTTCTGGTCCTAGCATTTGTAGTGGCACTACTGCCACTACACTTAATTCAGATGCAGCAACAACAACCAACAAGGCAACAACCACCAGCTAGTATGAGCAGCCTACTTCAATTGTACATACCGTTGACTAACCCTGAAATAGAACAAGCTCCGCATAAAGTACCTTTTCATAAAACAGTATATGCAGCATATTCTAAAATAGGATGCTACAAACCGAGCCAGTGGCCGGATGCACCAGAAGCACGCAATCTCTCTCCTCTGTCTTATGTTCCAGAAAGTTCGTGCGACTCATACCAAACGCTACAGTGTACACATGTGTCTAGCGGATCTCGTGTTGGATTGCAGTAAGGATAACATAGATCAATAATGCTCGAAGAGGGGAGCGAGGTTACACGTACCGTCCTCGTCGGGGACCTGGACGTGGAGGAAGAGGAGCTGGAAGCCGTCGGCGTTGGAGCGGACGAGCTTGGTGAGCATCCAGTCGAAGGCGGCGCGGCAGCTGATGGAGGGGTGCGGGTACCCCCTGAGCGACGACTCGTTCACCGCCATCATCACCCGCGTCGGCGCCGACGAATCCGCCATTCGCGCACGCCCCGAGCTCGTTTGCTTCCTCTGCAAGAAGAAGGAGACGAGTTTTGGGGAAATTTTGAGGAGAGGACAAAAAGTTTGCTACGCCTTTCTTCCTTCATTTATACCGGGTCCTAATCATTTTCCTTCATTTTGCTATGGCCACATGATAATAACTGCTCCAAAAAGGCCTTCGGTTTTGGGATGTCGATAACTCACTTGGTTTTTCTTGATCCATAAATGGAGAGAGGATGCCAAAAAATGGGGAAAGAATTTTTTTTAGAAGATACTCCTTTTTTCTGTGTGGGGAGGAAATATTCCTTTAGCCAATCAATTAACTAGGACGGATCGACAAATTCAAGCAAGTTCGTAAACTCATTCGAGGGATTGTTGCCTCTGACAAGTCTCGTGTCGGTGAATGTAACAATGCAAATTCTCATCTCCGAACTATTGCATACAATTTAAACTATTACATGTGAGCACGAAGAAAGTACAAAATGTTTAGTAAGATGTAAAATACCGGACAATGGTTTTTTTTCTCCCGAGCTCCAATGATCCCTCTATTTTAAAAAATATGGAAATAATATTTAAATTTTGAACAAAATCTATAAGAAAAGATGCATGTTCTCAATGATGTATAATGCAAGCGTGTCTCAATGCAAAAAAAAAAAACTTTATATTATAGTATACACAAAATTAACAAAATTTGGAGATTTGAAAGTATGCATTGTTAACTGTAATCAGATCCATAAATTTTTCATTTTTCTGTAGGTCGAAATACAATGTATTTCCTATTGTGATTTCGCACGTGTATAGGATACATCATGGAGGGAAAATATCCAGTGATCCCACGTTTTAAATGATACCATGATACCAATCTCCAAAATTAAATTTACAAGTGTCAAAACATTCCGAAACAAATGGTGGGTGCTCGCAAGATGTGTGCTTACATTTCCTAAAATTTTCAGAACCAAATTAAGCATACACACAGAGAACCAAAAAGACAAACTGCTATGTGAACAGTGTCATTTTGTGTTTGTCTTTTTCTGACACTATTCATGTTGGATTTGTCTTTTTTATGCGTATATTTTGAATTTGATTATGCAAATTTTAGGAATCGTAAACGCATGACTTGTGAACATCCATAATTTTCTTTGGATTATTTTGGAACTTAAAATTTGAATTTGTTTTGAAGTGGTATCATGGTATCATATGAGAGATGGAATCACCGGATATGCACTCCATCATGGAGAATATGCATGATTTTTTCATATTTTTTTGAAACTCTTAAATATAATTGTTTTAATTTTTTAAAGTGGTGGGAGCACTGGAGCTGGGTGCAAGAAATCTCTACCTGTAAAATACCTTTGGTGCATTTTCATGACGACCTTTTTTACATCACATACCTCTCAGGTGCATTATGGTGTGCAGGGAGCATTATTCAGTATTTTGTGATTAGTCATCTCTTGCGAATTGATTACAGTGATCTCTTTGGTACTTTCCAGACGTAGGTGGCAACCGTGGTCCGTAGCATCTTTACGGCAACCAACGTGGCCAGAGTCGTGACGCGGTCGGGTGGCCCATGAGCTCACGTCAATCGCGGTCCACGTAGTTCACCATGGAGCAACGGCCTCTCCGGTCCTCCTTACACGTGGGTTCCCCTTCCTTGGTCCGATGGTGTTGACTGTTGACTCACCCCTCGTCGTGCTCATGTGTTAAACTTAAAAAATCATTCAATAGTCTAATCCATATTTAGCTCAATATTTTACACCCATTGTGCAGAGGGGCTACTCTCTTTCTCGGCCAAAATTTCCGGTAAGTGGAAATATGGCCCGCCCACTCTTCCGGAAAATATTACTCCCTCCGATCCATATTAGTGGGCACAACTTTGTCTAGATACACATGTATCTAGTCTAAATACTTAACTAGATACATATGAATTTAGACAAACCTATGCCCACTAATATGGATCGGAGGGAGTATTACTTTTTAAAAAATCTGATAAATTTGAATTTAAAATCTCACCTTTTGATTAAGTAGTGCACACAAGGTAGTACATTCGCAGTCGAAGCTACAACATGGGGGTGGCGCAACTAAAGCAGTCTAGTAGTATGCCAACTAAACCGGTCTAGTATTATCCCAAGATATTTTTCATGTTTGTGACCGTGCGATACATAGGGGCGGAGCTATGTGTAAGTGAGGGGGCCCACCGCCCCCCTCTCACCCCCACCTCCACCAATACTAGCCCAATATGATTGGCTCATTTGCCGCCCACGCACTCGGCCCAAGCTCCGCCACTCGTGAGATAGTGCACAACTGTGATGCGTACGTACACCACAATGTTGGTCATCTTATCAAATTCGACCATCCATTGTACATGTGTCAAGCAACGATGTCAAAACGATGTCACGTCAAACTTACTATGTTGCTCAATTCGAGGCAGCGAGGAATGGTCTCGGAAGGGTACAACGTACTCTTTGCTACTCCCTCCATACCGTAAAATAAGTCATGGATTTTTTTCATAAGTCAAACCATGTAAAGTTTGATCAAACTTTTAGGAAAAACAGTTTATTCAATGCCAAATCCATCTTATTGGAACTTTAAATGGTTTGATTCTTGACAAAATTTACTTTAATATGATATTTGTACAGTATTATAATTGTTGATAGTTTTTTCTATCAATGTGGTCAAACTTTAAATGGCTTGATTTTTGAAAAAAATTATATGTCTTCTTTTACAGAACGTTACAAAATGGAGGTAGTATAGTATGTTCCAAGCAAGAGAGGACAAATGGCTCCCGAGTTACAAGAGCTCGTTTTTTGAAAAAAAAAACGAAAATGACACTTCAAAGTTTAAAAATCAAGAAAAAAAATCCCAGATGTAGATAATGATATGATCTACAAGCGTGCAAAATTTTAACTCAAAATTCATTGTATTGTGGGTTGGGGAAAAAATGACAAATGGTGGATCTGGATACACAGTTTTCAAAACTTGAAATTTTCTCGATTTGTCGTTTTTGTGCAGTCCAAAATACATCGAATTTTGAGTTAAAATTTTGCACGCCCGTAGATCTTGACGGTATCTACATCTAGGAATTTTTCCTTGAGATTTTGAAACTCAAATGTACCGATTTCGAGTTTTTCAAAAAACGAGCTCGTTGTAACTCGGGAGCCATTTGCAATTTCCAGCTCCAAGCTAATTTATCCACTCCTTGAAATCTTCAAGTGCTTGGTGTTGCTGTAAAAAAATACTGAAAGGAAAATTGCCGTGCTTTCGACGGGATGTGTGCTGCCAAGATATTTGTTTCGTGGACGTGCATGTGAACACCCCATGCAACCTCTTTGTTTATCGGAAGTATGTTTCACTAGTAGGAAAACCCAATTCTATGAAAGCTTATTCTGTGGCGCACCTTATAGCCGTGCGCCACAGAATAAGATTCTGTGGCGCACCAGCCATGGTGCGCCACAGAATAGCCTTATTCTGTGGCGCACGGCTATAAGGTGCGCCACAGAATAAGCGCGGGCCCCACACCAACGAACGGGTCTGCCACTTTTGACCTTATTCTGTGGCGCACTGGGTCAGGTGCGCCACAGAATATGTTTATTCTGTGGCGCATCCATGCAGGTGCGCCACAGAATAAGGTGCTCTGGCCCCACAAATAATTGGGGGGAACTATTCTGTGGCGCACCTGACCCAGTGCGCCACAGAATTAGATTATTCTGTGGCGCACCAGTTAGGGGTGCGCCACAGAATAACTGTACCAGATATTTTATAAGGCCATCTCCACCCACTTTCCCCTACCCATTTCTCATTTCCTCTTCTTCCTCCTCTCCTCCCAACTCGTGGTGCTCCTCCTTCCCATCCATTTTTGACCATATATTTCTCCTTTTTTTTTAGTTAAACTTATTTTGGTTGATAGACTCCTCCATACATAGTCTCCTTTCTCCCATCTTCTATTTTGGATCAAATCTACAAGGTGAGAAAGGTTATTGTGCTTTGACCATCTTGTTGGAAATGTTTGGAGGTACCTTGAGAGACCCTTGAGATTGCCGGAACGTCGATTAACTTCCGTTCCGGCAACTTCGGGTACTCCATATGTCCCTTTTTTAGCAAAGGTCATGCCGGATTTTTTCGTGAAATTTGGCATGACTTTGTTAAAAATAGGACATGTGAGGTATTAATTGTGCTTGTGCTTCCGACCATCGTGTCGTTGAGATGCCGGACTTAGATGTGTTGTGTGTGTTTGTGTGTGCATGCATGTTGCGGCTCTAATTAAGTTATGTACTCTCGTTTCTTCTCTATGTATAGCGCGTAGTCAACCATGGTCATAATGATGAGCTCCAGTCAAATCAGAACATACAAGGACCAAGCGAAGGCGGACATGATTCGGTCCAACGGGAGGCAGATAAGATGTCCGTGTCGAAAATGCAAACATGAGAGGTGGATACACCCTGATTCTGGATTATTGGAGGAGCACCTGCTCAGGCACGGTTTCATGCCGGAACAAGCCAAACAAGATCATCGTCATGACGAAGGAGATGCCCGCGGCGGACAAGATGATCATGACGAAGGAGATGCCCGCGGCGGACAAGATGATGACGAAGGAGATGCCGGTGACGGACAAGATCATCATGATGACGAAGGAGATGCCGGCGGACATGATCATCATGACGAAGGAGACGAGCAGACCCCGCTAAGTTTGGGCTTGCATGATGCTCATTTTCAAGAACTGCTTCTCAGTCAGACGAGCAACGACAGAGAGAAAGCCAAGCTAGCGCAAATGGGGATAGACGGGATCACTCCGTTGTATCCTGGGTGCCGGCCTCAGGATACGCGCTTGCAAGTAACGCTTAATGCTATGGAGATGAAGTCGGGAAACAGTTGGACCGATAAGAGCTTCAACCAGAACCTGAAATTCTGGCACGATATTCTCCCCGAGGGTAACACATTACCAACTACTATCGAGGAGGCCAAGAAAGTCCTGTGCCCTCTTGACCTACCGCACGAGAGATACCACGCCTGCATCAATGATTGCGTAATTTATCGGGGCGATTACGAGGACTTGACCAAATGTCCGGTGTGCGGTCACGGACGGTACAAGAGTGGAAAGAAGAAAAATCCTCGAAAAGTGGTATGGTACTTTCCTATCACTCCCCGTCTTCAGCGGTGGTTCGTGGATCCTAAGGAAGCAAAGCTCATGCAATGGCACGCGGAAAGGGAGAAGCCCGCAGAAGATCCGGAGAAGGGCACCATCCTGACACACCCTGCAGACGCTATCAATTGGCAAGCATTGGACATCGCCTTCGAAGATTTTGGGCGCGACGCAAGGAACGTCAGGCTGGGTATGTGCACAGATGGAATGAATCCGTTCTTCAATGGCACACATAGCACCTGGCCCGTGTTTGTATGGCCTTACAACCTTCCCCCGTGGCTGTGCACGAAGTCAAAGTACATACACATGAGTATGCTTATTCAGGGTCCGAAACAACCAGGTGTCGACATACATCTGTATTTCGAGCTGTTGAAAGAGGAGTTAGAAACGTTATGGAAGACGCCTGTCCGTACGTGGGACGCCTACACTAAAGAATATTTCAATATGAGCGCCGCGTTGCTCACGACGGTGCAGGACTATCCTGGAATGTCGTCTGTATCGGCCCAGGTGGGCCACGGATTCTGTGGATGTATCAGGTGCATGGATGAGACCCCGCATATCCAGCTACCAAGAATACAAGGGTCTTCGAAAACCGTGTACCCAGGGGCTCGAAGGTGGCTTCGCATGGACCACCCGTGGAGAAAACGCGGGGATTTGTTCGATGGTCAAGAAGAAAGAGAAACAAAACCGATCCCGAGGACCGGCATAGAAATTGATGAGCTTTTGACAAATTGGGAGGAGTGCCCTGCGCCGGGAAAGAAGCGACCGAGGGTAAAACCGCTGCTGGGTGTATGGAAAGCGAGGTGTGCTTTCCATGACTTGGAGTACTGGAAGGTCCTCCACACGCCCCATAGCCTCGATGTAATGCACATTACGAAGAATGTTACCGAGGCTGTTCTTGGCACTCTTTCAAACATGCCGGAAAAGACCAAGGATGGGAGAAAGCACGATACGATCTGAAATGGCTTGGCATCAAGAAAGATATTCACGGCCCCGATAGTGATGATGATGATGATAATGATGACCAGACGGAAGGGACTCAAGGTCGCCGCAAAAGGAGGAAGAAGAGCGCGGTTGTGCTTCCACCTACCTGCTTCACTATGAGTCCGGAGGAGCTCAAGCAGTTCTACAAGTGCCTCTTAGGAGTCAAATTTCCTTACGGTTACGCGGGGAAGACAAGCAGATATCTGGACGAAACAAAGAAGAGGTTCAGCGGGATGAAGTCTCACGATTGTCATGTGCTTATGACGCAGATAATTCCCGTTGCGATCCGAGGGATAATGGACGAGCACGTCCGTGATACGCTGTCTGCACTTTGCAACTTTTTTGACGTCATCAACCGTAAGTCGATCGGCGTGAGGCAGCTCCAGAAGATACAGGATGAGATCGTGGGGATACTATGCGAGCTCGAGATTTACTTCCCGCCCGCGTTCTTTGACATCTGCGTGCATCTCCTTCTCCACGTCGTTGATGACATACTGAAGCTCGGTCCGACGTTCCTGCACTACATGATGCCGTTCGAAAGGCAGAACGGTGTCATCAAAGGATTCGTTCGCAACAGGGCCCGTCCAGACGCAAGCATGGCCAAGGGCTTTCTGACCAAAGAGTGCATCACCTTCTGCCAGAGTTATCTAAGCACCGAGAACGAGGATGTTGGTCTGGCCACCAGGCCGCACGTCGGCAGGCTCGCTGGTTTTGGTCACCGTGAGGGCTACCGCTCACTCCCTGTCTTGATTGATGGTCGACACGTCGACTTCGATAGGGCTCACCGGGTCGCGCTACAACACTTAGAATTGATCGAACCTTGGGTGGAAGAGCACAGAAGCATAATCGAGAAGAACTACATCGACCTGGGCCGGCCGAGGAAGAACGGAGACGTAACCAGAGAGCACAACTCCAGCTTCACGCGTTGGTTCAGGGAAAAACAACTGTCCGAATCACGGGTCAGAAAGCCAAGTACGGAAGATGAAAAACTCATATTCTCCATATCACAGGGCCCCGCGCAGAACGTGAAGACCTATCAGACGTACGACATCAATGCTTACAGATTCTGCACCGAGGAAAAGGACAGGAGTAGCGAATATCAAAACTCAGGAGTAACTATGCTATCCTACGCCGATGACGAGGCTACCGTCAAACAAAGATACTTCGGAAGGATAGAGGAGATATGGGACCTCAACTACTGTGGAGAGTCGGTGCCAATGTTCCGTGTGAGATGGGCCAAGAACGTCGAAAAAGAAGGCCGGTATTTCACCACCATGGTTATACCCGAAGCCAACTCGAAGAAAGCCTCCGCGAAAAATGAGCCATGGGTACTCGCTAGCCAAGTCGATCAATGCTTCTTCATTACCGACCCGTCAAAGCCTAACCGTGTTGTCGTGAGGAGGGGCAAGAGGAGCATCATCGGAATGGAAGGAGACGCCAATGAGGAGGACCTGGACGGCGATCCGAAGATCGAGGAGGAATTCGACAACTACTTCGACATGCCTACTACTAATTCTAAAGAAAAAAGGAAGACCTCCCTACCTACCAAAGGTTGTCCGTTCACGCGAAGAAGTCTCAAGGTGACCGGCCTAAGCTATTCAACCGCCAAGAAGGGAAAGAAGAAATGCTAGTTTGGAACCGGCCGGGACGAAGATCGAAAACTTTTTTGTGTATTATATATAATTTGTTGAATTTGGCCAAGTGGATCAAAAGTTATGGAATTTGAAATATTATGCTTGAATGTGGAAAGTTATGGAATTTGAAATATTATACTAACAATTGTGTGTATATTCTTTTCTTTAATATGTGTGTATGTTCTTTCTTTTTTGGTGTATTTAATTTGCGTGTGTGTATGAGACAATGGAAGCATATATTATGAATTTGATAATTTTTGTGTGTGAGAGACAAAGTATATGTATATCATGAATTAGATAATTTGATAAGTTGCTGTTGTTGTCAAACTACAGCACAGCACTAGTTTTAAACTTACAGGCCACTGAATTCAGTGGCGCATGCGCTAGGGGATGCGCCACAAAATATAGGAATTCTGTGGCGCATCCGCTAGGGGATGCGCCACAGAAATGTTTTCCACCGCTTACAGGTGGGCCCTCCCCCGCGCTGCCTCTCTCTCGTTCCAATTTTCGCCAAGTCCTCACAACCGCGCCCTCGCTCGCGTCCCCTGCCACCCCTCACCGTCGCCGCCGGCCGCCCCCGCCCAATCCTTCGCCGCCGGCGACCTCCCCTGCGACCTCGACACCGGCCGTGCTCCCCTGCGTCCCCTGCGACCTCGACACCGGCCCTGCGACCTCGACACCGGCCGGCCGCCACAACTGCTCGTCCGCCGCCGCCTCCTCCAAGCTCGGCCTCGTCCGCCGCCGTTGCCCCCTCTCCTGCAGACTCCCTCGACCTCCCCTCCCTCCCCCCTCCCCGAGGTGTGCTTCCGCCCCTCTCTCCCTCCTCCCTCCTCCCTCCCCTACCGAACCTGCACGCAAGGTGCTCGACACAATTCTGCTGCTCAAATCTGCTGCTGTTGCTCAAATCAATTAGTGGGGAAGTGAGGTAGAGAGCAGATCTTGATTGAGGAATGGAACAATTAGTCTAGGTTCCTCCATTTCTCCATTGGGTGTTAGGGATCTTGGTTCATGCTTTCCTGAATTTTGGCCATTTGAACATACACACACGTACTGCAGTTGTGGTCATAGTCAGGGTTAAACAAAAATTCAGTTTCGTGTAGGGATTGATGTTACCTGAACAAACACCTTTCTTGGATGTTCTCCCATCGGAGTAGTAGCTGCTAGTGCTTGTACATTTGAGTAATGATTTAGCAAGAGGAGAACTACAGGTTTATTTCTGTAGTACAGTAGCTCAGGTTCTGAAACTGAAAACTGCTGTAGCTTGCTCTATGTGTGTGCATGCCTTGCTAATCTTGCTGTACAAATAAATTACAAACTGAACCTTTTCATGAAAAACCATCAGCAAGTATACATAGGCTTTTAGTGTTCAGATTTCAGAGTAGAAGCTGTAGCTCTGTACCATAATTTGGTTGCACTGTGCCACTAATATTCAGATACTTTGATTAGATGTAAATTCAAATGGTTGACAACAAGTGTCAATTTATTTGCTGTCAGTTGTTTGTGTATGTGCAGTTGCAGCCAACCATGCATGCTAGTGTTTTTAAGAAACTAGCTTTGCTTTTAGAGGGAAAATGATAACATGTTTCTATAAATATTGCTCAAATGCTTTTAGTTTTGCATTTTAATTACTATAATGCAGGACTGCTACTTGTCATTCAGTTTGTTGTTTGCAAGGAGAAGGACTCCTAAATATTGCATACGATATTAGAATCTTTATATTTTGCTTTATGATTGCCCAGGTGATTTATTCTCACTTTTTTGCCTCTTTTTCTTTACTAATCAGAGGCTTCCTTTGGTTGTACAGGTGCTTGTGTGTGCGGCTAGGCAAGAAGACGCCCTTGGTGAGCTCCCGTGACGACCATGTGTTCTGTGCTACCACGACCATCGTGTCGTGGTTTTGTTTGTGATGCTGTTGCCGGCCAGCTATGCCGGCCATGATATTTGATGGATATATATGTGTCCACGACCATCGTGTCGTGTTTGTGCTCCGACCCTCGTGTCGTGGAGATGCCGGCCGGAGATGCCGGCCGGAGTTGTGCATATTTTTTGTGAAATGCTTGCAGGTACCCCGTGAGGCCCTTGAGATTGCCGGAACGTCGATTAACTTCCGTTCCGGCAATTTCGGGTACTCCATATGTCCCTTTTTTAGCAAAGGTCATGCCGAATTTTTTCGTGAAATTTGGCATGACTTTGCTAAAAATAGGACATATGGGGTATTGCGACTAATGCATGGGCCGGGGTATCTTAGTACTTAGTTAGGTGATTTTTTTTCTCTTATATTTGTCATACTAACTTTTTGCCTCTTTTTAATGCAGTGCAAACATGGCCGACAATGACGAGGCTGGGGTTTCTGGAACAAGGGGCGAGGAACCGATGGAGCAAAATATTATGATTCCGAGTTTCATCTCAGCGGCGGTGACAAATACGCTCACGTCGCTCTTTACAACCATATGTGAGTCTGTCAGGGATTGGACTGAAGGAGGGAAAAAAGGGCCTGCCCCAGTGATCAGCTTCGGCTCCAGACAGTACCCAATACTGCCTCCGGAAGATACACCAGATACAGCAGAGAAGAAGAAGAAGCACAGGAAGAGGAGTAAGCCAGCTCCGAAGACGAAACTTAGCACACCGGGGTATGTCCGGAGTGACCCCATGATACCACCCCGTGCGGGTGACTTGTCGTCCCGGTTGCATGAAGCTGGTCAACCGATACTGCCTTCGGAGCTGCTCCACCTCGCAGATGGATGCATGGCCCCTTTGCAACTTGCTATCTTGAAGCTAGAGGACAACCTTCTTAAAGACGAGAATCCGAACTACCCGGTGTTCACTGTCAAGGTGCCAAGGGACTTGGTTGACTTCGTTGATGAATCTCCAGCGGATCTGTTCTTCATATCGTGCGAGGACGTCTTCAACTTGTTTCACTTTAAACGGCTGGACTATAACTTGGTCCGCCTATACGCGCTCAGCCAGGCGATGATGATCAGGAGAGAACAAACCCCGTACGTCAAGGTAGTGGATCCCTACTACATGCGGGACAGCCAGCTGGAGGAAGGATCACCGACACGGGCTAAGGCCACGGAGTACCTCCAGAGAATCATGCTGAACATGAGCACGAAGACCAGCCTTCTTGTGCCTTTCTTTTTTAAGTAAGTCCGCATCTAGTCGCCGCTGTCGTATCTTATGCTTTCTTATAGATTTCTTCTGTTTTGTTGATCCTTTCCAATATTCCGTTTCAATTGTGTTGAGCAGTGACAAGTACTCAGTACTCATCGCCGTGCACCCGAAGTGGTCAACTGCCACATATTTAGACTCAGGGACTACGCCGAAAGACTACACTAGAATTAAGGGTGTTCTCGATGAGGCTCTCGAGGGCTACGCCAAAAACGGAGGTTCCTTCGAGAAGAAAGCGAAACGTATAATTGACAACACACACAAGTTTTACCATGGGACGGGGTTTCATTGCCTCAAGCAAAAGTCTCGCAACGTGGATGCCTTCTACGTCCTCTTACACATGAAATCGTATGTCCGGGATGCAGTGATAACGAATTTGCCATATCGTCTCCAAGAATGGGCCAAATATGATGAGGATCTCACTGATGATGACCTTAGAGCAGACTTCCATCGCATCCAGTTACAGTTATCGAAAATCATCCTGGAAGATGTCAAGACAGCAGGGGGGTCCTTACACAACGCCAGAGGTAGAAACCTTGCTTCTTTCTTTTCTATATTAGATGAATAAATCATACTCTAGTTATATCATGCATTAATCAAATATATATCCCAACCGATTTTCAGCGTTGTCTAAGTGGGAGATCGAAGAACGCCTAGATAAGCAGAATGACAGGAGGACGTGGATGACGAAAGACGGCATTTATCCGTTTCCGGAGCGGATCAGGAAGAAGGATCCATCATACGGGTTTTTCTCTATTTGATCTTTTTGTGGTAAGTTGATATAAAATATGAGGCATGATTTTTGTAAGTTGATACCAGTTAAGTATGAGGCATGATTGTTAGTTGACCTTAGCTAATTCATTTCTAGAATGCCGATGATTAAAATGTTGTGACACTATGTGACGCAGAGATGGCGTCAGTGAAACTTGTGATATGCAGGAATACAAACTCAAGGGCCTCTCGGCAAACCGTTCCCGGCGCCGCTCCGCTCGTAGCGCTCGCGAAGAAGGCTACATGAGATCGTCGTGTTCCCGCTATTGCTCACCGTCAACGCCGAGATGTAATCTATTCGATCCTAGTGTAGGCGGTGAACACTTCATTTTGTAACGTGGGCAACGATTCGATGAACTTTTGTATATCTCAACAATTGTGTAAAACTTCCGCACTTTTGTATCAACTTGTGATGACATATATTAGTAATGTGTTTGTTTTGATATATCTGTGAAAATATATCTCTGTTTCTGTTATATCTGTGTAAATATGAAATATACATGTATTCTGGTATTATACTGGTATTTGTATGAATATACGGGTACAGTACTGCGCAGTAATTCTGTGGCGCACCCATGACTATTCTGTGGCGCACCCTATTCTGTGGCGCATGGTTACACGGGTGCGCCACAGAACGCACCACTCGCGGTGCGCCACAGAATAGCCACTATTCTGTGGCGCACGGTGCGCCACAGAATAGCTTATTTAGTGACGACTATTCTGTGGCGCACCACCCATGCGCCACAGAATAGAAAAATGGTGCGCCACAGAATAGCTTTTCTGTACTAGTGTTTGTCCTTTTTTTTTGGCAACCGGCAGGAGCACCGCCTTTTTATATAGATAGAAGGGAAAAATCGAACTGATGCAAGATCAAACCAGGGACATAAGCCCCTAAAACCTTTCAAGGAGAAGGGAAAAACCACGGGTGCCATGCAATAAAATTTCACTATTTTGGGAGAGTTTACAAATGCGGAGTTTTGCAACAATTCGACTTATCCCGTGGGGCGGCTTACATGAGGTATATATAACCGTTGTGACCTATCTCGCCCCAAGACTCCGGCGACGGGCCTCTATTCGCTCCAACAGAAGTTAGCCTCTATCTGAATATCCTTATATTAAATTTAGATTACAACAAAAAAGAAAAAACTCTACAATATGCTACAAAAGATTCCAGTAATTATGTCTTAATTAGTACTATCTTTGTTTCTTAATATAAAACGGTTTGCCAGTTCAATTGAATTACCAAAACGTTTTATATTGAGCAACAAAGGTAGTAGTAGATCGACACAATTCATTTACCTCCATTTCAGTGAAAAGATCCTTGACTAAACGGTGATCACAAAAGATTCCAGTAATTATGTCTTAATTAGTACTATCTTTGTTTCTTAATATAAAACGGTTTGCCAGGTCAATTGAATTACCAAAACGTTTTATATTGAGTAACAAAGGTAGTAGTAGATCGACACTATTCATTTACCTTCATTTCAGTGAAAAGATCCTTGATTAAACGGTGATCAAATATTCAATATATAAAATATATATATATATATGAATTGGTTAGGAAAACAATGACCACATCTACCGGAATTTCATCTCAATGCCAAACACAGCCTAAGTACTCCATGTTGTAACTACCCGAACATGATCCCATCTTTTTAAAGGAAAGTGAACATGCTAAAAAAGATTTGTAATACACACAACATACTGCGTACCTATCTATACGTGGAAATTCATGTAGACAAGCTTTTCATTACACCAAACATTTGCCATTTTCATTGCTTTGTAACATACAACATGCGGGAACAATGTCATGATGACAATATAACTTCAATACATACTTCAAGTCGTGGAAGAGTGGTCTCACATCTTAACAAAATTAATCTCATGTTTCATTCTAGACAATGCTTTTAGTTCAGCAACGACATCAACATGTATCTATTTTTCATCCTGGCGTGTTCCTCAATAGACATACCCTCTCATGATATCACGGTTGTCTACAATCCCCACCATCCCTCTTTCATTACCTCTAGCTACGCAATGACACTTTCTTAATTCTCTGAGATACAACGGTAAGACTTAGCTTGAGATTTCAGCCCCTAATTTAATTACTCCCTCCGATCCATATTAGTGGGCACAACTTTGTCTAGATACACATGTATCCTCCGATCCATATTAGTGGGCACAACTTTGTCTAGATACACATGTATCTAGTCTAAATACTTAACTAGATACATATGAATTTAGACAAAGCTATGCCCACTAATATGGATCGGAGGGAGTATCAAAATCCCATTTCTCTTTGCTCAATGACTCCGTATGCAAGTCATTGCATACATTTGCACTAATATGTTTAGCAGTACTCCCTCTGATCCATGTTAATTGTTGCTGAATCGGATGTATTGCTCATGTGCGACAAAGATGGCAACGTTAAAAGCTTTACTAAGATGTCAAAAACATTTTACTCCCTCCGTTCATAAAAGGATGTCTCAACTTGATCTAAATTTGGATGTATCTACACACTAAAGTATGTCTACATACATACAAATCTAGAAAAGATTGAGACATCCTTTTGTGAACGGAGGGAGTAGTTAGTATGGTAGATCTTGATATGAAAACTTCACCTTACGAGCATATCTCGGAGGGCTTCAAAATATCAAAATGAGAATATCGAAATTAATACTCTGGTGAGTAAGCAAAACTAAAAAAAGGCAGGAAATTATTTCCTGTCCCTATATTTATTTTGACAGGCTGTCCCCGTGTATTTTGGATGCGAAAACTACGAAGAAACCTAAAAGTTCCTCTACTTTTGTCCCAATATTCTGGACCCGAAATACCCATCTTGCCCCAGCAGGGAAATACTCCACCCTTGTCCTTCCTTGTTAAGCCGCTGCTCGATCGAAGCCTGAACAAGAGAACAGGGGCGCCTCGCCACCCAAATCGCCGGCGACCGGAGCCCTCCTCCCCCGCCGCCTCCCCCTGGTGAGCTCTTCTCCTCATTCTCTCGATCATCTCCGGGCCTCCCGCCTCTCCCCCCGTCGCCTCCTCCTCCCCTTCGCCTCCAAAATCGCCGCCTCGCCCCCATTGCGCCGCTCCTCCTCCTCCCCGTAGCACGGCTCGGTCGATTCTCGGGACGGTCTCTTGGAGCGTAGGCCCCTCCCCATGCCGCTTCATAGAATTTCTTGGAACTGAACCCCACGTTAAGGTCCGGCCCTGCAGTTCTGTTGCGAGTTATTGTTTGGGTTACTTCGAGTTTAGTTGGCAGTAGCTACCCATCTGCAAGAGTTGAGTTAATCATTCAGTTGGCAATTCACTTGGAAGGTTTCAGTACCTTGTGTAATCTGTATGTTTGGTTGGTAGTTGTTACCCATCTTCCCTAGTTGCAGGGTCCATGTCATGTTTCTGTCTCTTGATAGAGTTCAGTTACACAATTAGAGACGTTCAGAAATTCTGCCATTCCAATTGTGTGATGACTTCAATTGCAGTTACTTTATGTCCTGGTTCATCGCATTTCTTTCAGCAAGTCACTGTTACTGTTGATAATTAAGGTTCTTCATTGTAGGTTGAGGTGTTGTCTTGGAGACTTCCTCTGAATGGAGCGGAGCGACTCCATGGCCGACTCACCAAGGAGGCGGAATGGCCTTCTGCGAGACCAGGTCCAGCTGGTTAAGAGGAAGGACACAACCCGCTATGAGATCGTCCCGTTTCCAGAGCCACTGTCTTTCGAGAAAGGCTTCTTTGTGATGATCCGTGCCATCCAGCTTCTGGTGCAGCACAATGAAGGGATAATATTTGTCGGAGTTGCCGGCCCCTCTGGTGCTGGGAAGACGGTGTTTACCGAGAAGGTGCTCAATTTCATGCCCAGTGTCGCTGTGATATCAATGGACAACTACAATGATGCAAGTCGTATAGTGGACGGCAACTTTGATGGTAACCCAACTACTTTGGATGTCTACTTCCTTTACAATTACGAAGATTCCTGTAATGAACAATAGGGACAATGGACATCACATAACATACGCATTATCTTATGGTTCACCACATGTCTCTACAGTAACAGTAACATAACATTGCATATGATTTATGAAATGATGGAAATATTAGCAAGATTTTGCGAGAGCTTGTTTTCATCGAGGCAGTAGTGTTGGTAAGTGCTAACTAGAGTAACTGATGTTTGTACTTTGTAAAATTTGCTCAGATCCACGTCTAACAGACTATGACACACTGTTGGAAAATATTCATGGTCTGAAGGAAGGAAGATCTGTTCAGGTTCCAATATATGACTTCAAGATGAGCTGCCGTACTGGATACAGGTAAAAAAAAATCATGCATAATCATTGCCATCTTACATTATTGCACTAGAAAGTTAGGCTCATATTTCATCATGGCCAAATCTTATCTAACTATATTCTTTTCTTGTCACCAACAGAACAGTTGATGTCCCTGGCTCCAGGATTGTTATTATTGAAGGTATATATGCACTGAGTGATAAGTTACGGCCAATATTGGATCTGCGTGTTTCTGTCACTGGTGGTGTTCACTTTGACCTGGTGAAGAGGGTCCTAAGGGACATACAACGTGCTGGCCAGGAGCCTGAGGAAATAATTCATCAGATCTCAGAAACGGTTGCTTGTCCTTTTGAACTTGAATTTATGTCTGCTTTCTCCTTGTGTTTTCTTTCTTCTGTAAAAGGTCACTACGGAAAAACTCACCAGCGGTTTAAGGGTTTTATAATTAAATGTGTAGTATTTTCTCTGGTCATCCATGTGGTTTAACAATGTGGAAGATGGTATTTTCAGGTTTATCCAATGTACAAGGCTTTCATTGAGCCGGACTTGAAGACAGCACACATAAGAATTATCAACAAGTTCAACCCTTTCTCAGGGTTCCAAAATCCTATGTACATTCTGAAGGTAAGTCTTCCTCAATTGTGTTCAATCTATTTGTCATCCATGTCCTAGAAATCTGGATTTTCTGATAGCAAGATGGCTGAGTGTTGATTTTGTAGAAATGCTGTAACTTGAATAATAAATAGTTATCTTACAGTTTAGCAAGATGACCTGAATCTTGGATGTCTGCTTTCACAGTCACCAAGGTCTCTAACACCTGATCAAATCAAAGCTGCTCTTGGTGAAGATCAAACAGAAAGCAATGAAGAAACGTATGATATATATTTACTTCCGCCAGGTGAAGACCCAGAAGCATGCCAATCTTATTTGAGAATGCGGAATAGGGAAGGGAAATACAATCTGATGTTTGAGGTATGTCATCTTATGTTTCATGATTAGTACTATATACTTGTGAAGGGGATTGTTGATTATTTTGTTACAACTTACGATTATTGCATTTTAGGATTCTTCCTGATATCCATTCTCTCATTCGTAGTTACTGCCTTATTCCATCTTGTCCTTGCTAGAATATTCAATTTTTCACAACATTAGCACCTGTAGTTCATAAAGGCCATGTATAGGGCCTAAGAAAAAAGAAATCTCAGCCATATTCCACTTCTTATATTCAAACTTATGGTTGTTATCTACCACAGTATTTAGCTTTGATACCAAAATATACCCTATGTTAGCGTTTTTTATTATTGTTATCTTACTCTATGGGCACTAGTTTCAGCGTTTGTGTTTACTGACTGGTTTGTGTTTTTTGTTAATTTGAAGGAGTGGGTGACTGATAATCCTTTTATCATATCACCGAGGATTACTTTTGAAGTCAGCGTACGTCTTCTTGGTGGTTTAATGGCATTGGGATATACTATAGCAGCTATACTGAAGAGAAGCAGTCGTGTGTTCTCTGATGGCAAGGCTACTGTTAAAATTGACTGGCTGGAGCAACTTAGCCGAAGGTATATACAGGTGAGAATCGTCTTTGCTGTTTCACCGCTGCAGTTTCTGTCGATATTATTTCAACATGATCTTCTGTGCACACATCTTGACTACTTAAGTCATTATTCTTTCTAACCCAGAAACTTGTAACACTTCTTTACTGTCTTTCTCTTTTTATTAAGGTGCAAGGTAGAGATAGACTCTATGTCAAATTTGTAGCAGAGCAGTTAGGTTTGGATGGTTCTTATATTCCACGCACGTATATTGAACAAATCCAACTGGAGAAACTGATGAACGATGTTATGGTATGTACCTTGATGATTTCATATTAAATCTTTCACCTTTGTGCTAGTTATATTGCTTAGTTTTGCAATAGTATGTGACAAGATGTTGTTCAGGCATTACCAGATGATTTGAAGACAAAGCTCAGTATTGATGATGAGCTGGTTTCAAGTCCAAAAGAGGCTTTTTCGCGGGCTTCTGCTGATAGGAGAAACAAACTTCTGAAAAGGTTTATGTGTCGTATCTGTTCATAATTTGATCTCATGTAATAAAATGATTTGTTTAAGCCATGGAGCCTGAGTGAGGTTAAGTGACATTCTCTTGTGGATACCTTCCAGTGGGCTGTCTCATTCATATTCAACGCATGGAGATAAAAGTATGGTGAAATTGGATAAATTGACAGATTCCAACAGAAGGTTTGGCAGTCGGCGAACCCCTGAACCTCCTGCGATTAACCAGGTGATCTGTCCTGTATATTCTTGGAGTTATAGCTAGCACGCCAATTTGAAACTTTACCTGTCTTGATATTTTGACTTGTGTAAATGCTGATGTGCAAATTATTATTTTTTAGTCTTACACTTGTTCCCTTGCATAGGGTGCCATGGACCAGCTGTCTGAACAGATATCAACATTGAACGAGAGGATGGATGAGTTTACCTGTCGAGTTGAAGAACTCAATTCAAAATTTACACTGATAAAATCTTCACCAAGTCAGCAAAACCTAGCACTTCCAAGTGAAACTCGTAATGGTTCTGCACCTACAAATCTCTTTGTTTCTCAGTTGGGTAATGGCACCCTTATTCCTCATTCGTCATCGTCAAACCAACTTTCAAAAGAGTCCCCATTGATGGAAGAGGTATTTTACTGCCAGTACCACCTGTTTTTCCAGAGTTTACCAGTTTTACCGTTGGTTTTACTGAAACTATGTTGCACTGAAGGTTCTTCTGAACTGGGTGATGCAATTGACTAGTCTTCTCTTCAAAATAAATGTGCGAATATGAGAAATGACTAATCTTAAGCAGTAACCAGATCTGGTCATCAGAGTTGTGTTAGAATTAATCTTGTCATATATATGCATGAAGTTTCTGGTAGGTCATGAAGTATCCAGAGTACGTAGGAGTCCTATTAGAAGTAAGTCTACAGTTCTGTAGCAGTTTCTAGAGTACTGCAGCCGACAACTGTTCAGTGAACAGTAACCGACCTAGATAGCCTATATAAGGATGTACCCCTGTTGTAAGAAAAACAAGCTAGTAAGCCAAGATGTAGCCTCAAGCTTGTGTGATATATTGAGAAGATATAGAGCTTCATATGTTCCTGGTGTGACTGCTAGAGAGTGAGGTGTGTGTGAAGCACAACCTTACTGGAAGGGAGCTAAGTGATTTAGCTCCTGCAAGTTTAAACCTCAATGACATTTGACATTTGAATTAGGCTAAAAATTAAAAGGTTTCCTCAATCCATTAGACTGGGAGGATGTGTTCCATTATTATTTGTAGCTACACTTTTTCAGAGTTTCTTGGGAACTAGATGTAGAACCATGGATGACTTTGGAAAGAACTGTGTTTATCAACTCCTTATTCAGATGCATGAATTGTGACTTGATTGAGAATCAGTGAGACGTCAACTTTTAACAACAGTGACACAGGTTAACGGTTGACTCCGGTACGCTCAAATCAATTTGATAAACTTGGAACCTGACTTAAATGAACTTTTCTACTCCGTGTAGACATGAGAAATTCGATCAAATCAATTTGATAAACTTGGAACCTGACTTGAATGAACTTTTCTACTCCGTGTAGACATGAAGAAATTGAACAACTATAGTAATAGATAGATATTACAAATAATATAGCTAACGACCTGTGGATGTAACAGTAACCTATGCAGCTTGGGTCGGGCTTAGTGTAAAATCCACACTTCATGAGAAAGGGTCAACTTTTTTATACTCTTGACTTATTTTGTTTTGTTGGTATGCACGATTTTTAACCCCTTGATTCTTGGGTACTTATGGCGAAGTTTAACATAATTTACTTTGATCTGAATGCTACACATTATTGTGTGCAAATCTTGTTATTTAACTTTGCTGGATGGTTTATTTCCTTAGCAGATTACGGTCTTATCAAGAGGTCAGCGCCAAGTAATTCATCAGCTCGACAACCTCACCAACCTTCTTCATGAACATTTAGTCTTGACCCGCCAAGGAAATGGCACGAGCAGGAACCGGATCCAGGAAGGAATCGACATGGCCATCTGTCCGCTTATAATCCTGACAATCGGCAGCGTCGGGTATTTCGTGTTCAAGAGTCTCAACCGGAGCTGACCAGAGTGTACCCGCGAAGTCCGCAGTTCTGAAGCTCATCGCCAAGTTCAGTCAAGAACTAGAGGAGGCCAGCAGACCCGATGGATCTTCAGTACCCAGAGCCCAGACTCCAAAACTGTTTATTTTTCCTGGAAGATATAGAATGTCCTGAAACCAGACACCATGGGGTGCATATCTAGTACGTAGATTACAATTTTCAAGATAGGAAAAACTCACACCTGCGCAAGCACCAGAGTTTAGTCTCGATATCGAGCACAGATACTTCTGAAAGCTCGGAAAAATGATGTACCGGAAGCATACATTGCCTGTAATGGATACTGGAAGTCCCAGTATCAATAAATTTTGGGGGTTACCGTTACAGTCCTGATAATCTTGCCACATAGCTGCATAGAAATCTTTCTAACCACCTGTCTGTAGTTACCCGATTTTGCCCTGGGTGTAAAAGTGTCTTAAGGTGTGTCTGCTTTTTCCCAAGGTTGCCCTACAAAAGATTAGCTAGCAATTTTTGTTTTTGAGGTTTTTCTTGCCCATGATTTTGCAGTTGGCACAAAGGGTCTGTTTGTTTTTTGCTGAAGCTTGCCCTATCAAAATTTGGCTAGCCAATTTTTTTTGAGGTATTCGTTGCCCACTAGTTTGCCAACATTAGCTAAAAAAAGTCATCTGAAAAACAGTACCTAAAAAAAAATGAACTAGAGAGTTTGTAGTAGAGCATAGGTCAACATTAGTTTTTTTTTTTTTGGTAGGATACCCTTTGGCCAGAGTCCAAACATACCATTTTTTTTACATGAATCCAAACATACCGTTGGTACTGCTACATCACGATTTTACTGCAGAGCCTTCTTGCTTCTAGACAAGGTAGAGCCGATTCTGGAGACACTGCACTCGCATCTTCAACGCCATGCGAAAATCAGTATCTTTCAACTGATCATTTGCTCCGAACGTTAGTTTTGCCCAAGCTGACGAATAGACAATGCTACGATTCATACTTTTTTTTACCACATGATTCCTACTTTCTTGTGTATTGAGATAATGGTTTGTTGAGATTTTGAAGATGCAAACTAGACACATCATGCACGGCAAATCCTATTCTATGCTAGCAGCCTGGCCCATTGGCGTCGGTGGTGAGTAGCGGTGAGGAGGAAGATGACCGGAGCACTCGCTGCTGACGGAGACGGCGCGGCTGGCCGCGACATCGCCGGCCAGGCGAGGGATGGACCTCACCGTAGCCGGCGACGAGAAATTAGGGTTTGGGGTGCGGGGAGGGTTCACCGGTGTCGGGAAAGGGGGGTTTAGAGGGATGCTCGGGGTGGCGGCGGACCGACGGGTTGAGGAGGGCGGGGCGGCGAGCCGGCGCTCACGCCGCCGGCCGCGGGTAGCGGTAGCAGGCGGCCTGGCCGGCGGAGGAGGCGGCGGAGCAGGTGGCCTGGCAGACGGAGGTGCGACGGCGTGACATTGTCGATGGAGATGAAGGCGTGGCGCGCGTGTGCGCGTTGACTCGCTAACCTGTGCTTAACGAGGAGAATAGGGGGCTCCCCCATGCACGAGCATCAAATTAGAAGAATTCGGCCCATAAATACGTAAGAAGAAGGAGTTCGGCGTGCATAAGGAATCGGACAGTACAAATCCAGGCCCAGGCCCGCCGCCTCTCGCGCTGCCCCCTTTTAATTGGTCTCTCTCGTCCCCTTCACCAAACACGAAAGCTCCTCTTCCTTCAGGACTCGCGGTGTCTCCCCTCCTCTTCCTGCCCTCCGCTCTCCAAGGGTTCGTCCGCTCGCCGGTTCCGCTCGCCATGGACCAGGGCGACGTCGCAGTGGCCGCGCCCGCGCCCGCGCCCGTCCCCTCCCCCTCCTGCGCCGGCGCCGCCTGCAAGAAGGACAAGCGCCTCGAGATCAAGAAGTGGAACGCCGTCACGCTCTGGGCCTGGGGTAAGCGCCACCGCGAGTTCCCGCATCCACTCCCTCTCCCGCTCGCTAGCCTTTTCGCTTGATTTCGCTAAACCCTGATGCGATTCTGATCTCGTATTCCGTGTTTGCGCGCAGACATCGTGGTCGACAACTGTGCCATCTGCCGCAACCACATCATGGACCTCTGTGAGCACGCCTCCGCATCCCTTGTAGATGGTTCTAGGGTTTTCGGTGGTTAATCTGACCCGTGGCCGCGCGTTTGTTTGTGTTTGTGTCTGTGCAGGCATCGAGTGCCAGGCGAACCAGGCCAGCGCCACCAGCGAGGAGTGCACCGTCGCTTGGGGTATGATACAGATCTTCTTACATCGCTTCTCCTGTTTCCTAATACTATGCAATGTTTTGGGCGATTGCCCTAGGACG
The DNA here is from genome assembly GCA_947311845.1 of Poa pratensis. Classification (NCBI taxonomy): domain Eukaryota; kingdom Viridiplantae; phylum Streptophyta; class Magnoliopsida; order Poales; family Poaceae; genus Poa; species Poa pratensis. The sequence continues at coordinate 23,147,809 of CAMZMU010000087.1, forward strand.
ACACAATGTTGCAATTGCCCTAGTTGTTATTGTTAATTGTGATGGGGGTTTGGTCTGTTGTTGTGGTCCGGTGGGGATTATAGTGTTAATAGCCGCTCAATCTCGTGTTGATCATGCTGAGAATCTCAGGTGCAACTATTTGGACCCATGAGGCTCTGTTTGTTTCTAGATGGATTATCTAACGAGTTTCTTAGTCTGTTAGGGTTCAGTAGGGGTTTCATCAATTGAACTATTGTAGAGCTTTTTGCTGCTATTTGCTCATGATGTGTTGTTTGGCTGCCACTATCTTACAGTGTAATGCAATTTTTGGTAGGTTCGTGCCGATGTTATTAATTATTGTTTGCATAATACAAGTACCTGTTTCTTTTTTTACCTGTCTTCTGATAGCCTTGTTAAGTATAGTAGTATACGACCTATATGGCCTTGGGAGTCCTTGAAGGTGGCCTATTTGGTTTCCCTGGAAGGGGATTTACTTATTGCACGCTTGATTGCAGCATTTCTTAATGAATTTGAATTTCGTTTGCTATGTGCAATTCATTCATACATGCAATGATTGTTCCTCTTATCTGGCTGAGCTGAAGTCACAGCTGCTGCTTATGTATCAACTTGTTATTCTGCACTGTTGTGGAACAACGATTAGCTCGTGTTGGGGAGGTTTTGGTCGCTACATAATGATTTGTCAGCATCCTTTTTTAACACCATGCTTAGCAGCCTATTGCTTTTCTGGCATCGCTTTTGGAGTATTGCTTTACTATTTGAATTGTGGAGTGGGATATGAGGGACGATCCCGGCTCATATGGTATAGTGATTAAGCTCGTACTTTAACCATTATCCAGTTACTATCTTGAAGTTTTCCGAGTAACTTTTTGAGAGGCTGCAGATGTTCTTTAGGAAATGCTGTGTAAAATGTTTAATTTACCGTCTTATCCTGCATTCTGCTATCTATACTGGACCTGTTAGTTCTGAATGTCTGATTGTAGTCATTTGACTCGCATCGTCACGTGCTATAGATTTCTTTTTGAGGGTTATGCATAATTAGAACTTAGAAGTTTTACCTGGAAGTGGACAGTGCTCGTCATGTTTCAGTTCTTCACTTCTTTGTAGGCTTTAAAATCAATTTGGAAAAATCAGACAACATTTGGTTTAATCTATGTTCTTAACTGCACTTAGGACTCCCAACATATTGGAAATATTGGACCGAATAGTTTTTTGCAATTTTCTGACTGTAGCTGTAATTTCAAGTTTGTTTTGGGCATGTCTTGTATTCAGATAGCATTTGTGATTGCAGAAGGAAGGTAGTACTATTTGTGATTGCAGAATTAACTGTCTATCGCTGTTCACTTCTAGTTATGCCTTGAAGTATTTACATGGCATTTGGTTTGAACTTCAAAAAGACTAGAGGTTATAATGTGGATTGGTAGCTTGGGTTTCAAGCCTCCCATATTTTCTATGGGCAAATAAGTGGGATTTTTTTGCCAATACCCACCAATTCACATACTTGAACCATGTTACTACATGAATCAGGTGTTAGATCAGACGTTAATTCTTGTGCCTTGTATTTTACTCCCTTCTTTCCAAATTGTATAATGTTTTAGATATTACAATGTGGACTACATATGGAATAAAATGAGTGAATCTACACACTAAAATGCATCTAGATACATGCGAATCGGAAAAAGGCTAAAACATCTTATAATTTGGAATGGAGGGAGTAGATCAGAAGTCGTTATTTTAAGAACATTGCATATTATGAGATCATTAGTTGATAAAATTGTTTCTGGATCTTTCATGTGTGTACCTTCTCTGTTTTAGGAAATCAGAGGATGCAGTTTGACTATCTGCTTCTTACTAATTTAGGAATTTTACACGTGCTGCAATATGCGTCTATGACACTTTCCTTGTGATCCCTTGGACATCATGTTACTTTTGACATTGCATTTTGAAAAGAATTACATCTTACTGTGGTGAAGGACTTGCAGTAACTGAGTTGGTGATCTGTTTCAAATTTTCAGGAGTTTGCAACCATGCCTTCCACTTCCACTGCATCAGCCGCTGGCTCAAGACCCGTCAAGTGTGCCCTCTAGGTCTGTGGCCCTGTTGATTCTCCCCCAGTATCAGTGTTACTTGCTACCTGTGCCTATTTGTTATTCTGACTTCCATTTTGCATTGCAGACAACAGCGAGTGGGAGTTCCAGAAGTATGGTAACTAAGACAGTCAGGGCCAGGGGACGAAGTTACTTCATGGCTCTCGTACTTCAGTGCTAGTAGTGTTAGATAACTCCTGGTTAAGAAATAGGGGATGGTTGGTTAATGTCTCTGACGCTTGAATTTTGGTCTAAACCACATGTATCCCTGTCGTAGTGAGAGCTGTTCAGCAAATCGTCCATTAGAGCTGTTGAAAGATCTCTCTGTTTGCAGAAATTAAATGTGAATGTGGTGGGTACTCGGTTAACCAGAACAATTTGTGTCTGCATGTGACATTTCACTATAGCGATGTTGCCATGCCTTTATCTTTTTTTTCGCATAAAAAATCATTTTTCAGTGAAAATGTCATTGCACCTGATAAATTCGTCAAAATCTAATCTCATTTTCGCAAATAGTAACTTTACCCAAAATAGCCTACCAAAACAGTAGTAAACTAGATTTTGCCAATGTTCCTACTTTATTTATAATTGTCAGTTTTCACTCTCTCCTCTATGTTAGATTGTTAGTGATCAAAACTTCTATATGCTGGGTAGTGATCAAAACTTCACGTACCATCTTGCTGGCGATCTGCTTTTGCAATCTTACAGGGTCAGCTGTACCTAATTGTGCATTACTAGCAAAAGTGCCCGTGCGTTGCAACGGTTTCAAATAAATACATATGTGCTCATGAATATGAGAAACAATTTATTATACTTAACGCGAGTGGAATATCGTTTAATTCAACCTGATTTTAGTTCCATACGCATGGTGGATTTCTTCCTGTGTTATTACCCATTCAATCATACCGACATTTCAAAATTCTTTGTTTGCATCGTGGATAGCCAAAAGCACGAAATATCGTCCAGAAATTGTTGAGTTCATAACAAAACATCAAACTCCTTTGATCATTCTTAATGAGAAGACATGCAACTATTGGTTGCATGCTCTAAAAAAATAAGTTAATGCTTAGATTTGCCAAGTTACATGGTAAGATCACTAAATAAATATTTTGCTGCATTATAAAATAAAAATTCCCTCACAGGGGCAGATTTTCTGGGTAGAAATTGAAGTGGCATATATGCGCCATTACATGTAGCCTCGTACATGCTGGAAGATCGAGACATCAGTACACATGGAAACAAATCAGTAACCTCTAGGCCGGTCAATCGAAGATAGAAGTGACACATAGAAACTGGGGCACAACGCAGTGCCGCACCCTCTATGATGTACTCCCTCCGTTCTAAAATACTTGTCTTCCATTTGTCTAAATTCGGATGTACCTAGACATGTTTTTGTGTATAGGTACATCCAAATTTGAACAAATGGAAGACAAGTATTTTGGAACGGAGGGAGTACGTACCAAATTATTCAGGTACCGCACCATGCCATCACACAACGCTTGGGGCCTGGGCCCTGGGCCCTGGTGTCGAGCTCGCATGGGAGAAGCCGACTGGTGGCCAGGTGGGGAGGGCAGCGATAAGCCGGTCGATTCCGCACAGCGGCACAGGAGATCAGAGCAGATCCCATACGTGCTCCGTGGCGGGGAAGTACACTGTTTGGGACGCTATCCGGATCGGATCTGGATCGGGGTTGGGGCAGATTCATCCCAAGATCGTGCCGCGCTTTGTCGGAGGTCCTCGACGCTCGCCTCCAGTCGTTCCGGCGAGGGCTTGCCGCCTCTGGTCATGGTCTGGCGTGGTGGCGGTTGCGGCCATCATCGATGCTTAGGATCAACTCCGTGATGACAACGATCTTGCATTGTGATAATCTCTGAATTTTTTGTTCTTTCTTATGGACGGGATTTGCTGTCGAGAGAGCTCGACGCCTGCGGTCCTGGTTTGATTCTTTCTCTCTCGCCGTCTCGCGTCGTGGAGAAGAAACAAACCTGTATGTTTATAGGTGATGCCGAGTACGTCGATCCAGTCCCTGTATTCGAGTAGGACACGGTGAGCGATGCACCTTGGCCCATTGAAAACAACTGGGCCGCTCCATGTCGTCGTAGGAAACGTACCCAGCTATAGCCAACGCAACGAGCGTCTTTGTTTTAGGAACGTTCAATAAGACGGACTAAACCAAACCATACGAAATGTTTTTTGACTTACCGGTGGCATAGGTGGGTAATTAATTGCAACTTTAGGGGCAAATCAGATGACCTACCAAACCAAACCAAATTGCGGAAGCCTTAGTGCCTTTATTATTAGGTATAGATATGTGTATATGGACAGGGAAATCAGCCAAAACAACCTGCTCCAGGAGCACAATACTAAAAGAAACGAAAAACCTGTTCAACGAGCACAGTTACGAGCTCTAGGCAATAGGCACTGAACAAGTAATACCAAGTGATAATAGCCTTTACAACTTTACAAAAATCAATCAGAACACTTTGTGTCTAGATCCTTGAACCACTCCTACTGTTCCCATGTACCCCTCACCACATTTGAATAAACCAATTGATACACAAATTCTTAGCGTCACAGTATTTTTTTTCTTTTTCTTTTTATAAAGCAGTATAGTTCACTCATGCTGCAACCGAAGTCCTCTTGACGATGTATGGGTTGGTCTCAAGTAGGTTCTCCAGGGATTTGGCCTTCCTGCTTCTCCCCGACCAGCCTCCTTCAGTAACTCGGCAAGCCTCCTCTTCTCGTCGTCGACATCTGGGTTCGCTGTGCCTAGCTTCTCTTCACGCATTCCAACAACGTATTCCAAGATCTCAATGGCCTCATCCAGTCTGGTAAACAAAAGATGGCATGTTGGATAAGAAATCTGATCAAGAGGCCAGCTAGATCAGAGTGTTGACATTTTTTAATCAAGAGGCCAGTTGTACTGTGATGTTAGTTCAGAACTCGCATCATGATTAGGAAGAATGTTATAAAAAGCTGGCAGTCACATAGGTCTTACAAAGTAGCATGAAGTTTCCCCACGGACAGAAAAAGGCAAATGGAGAAGATAAAGCAAGATGATACGAGTATTTGTTATTTCTTTTGGAGAACAGCCAGCTACAAGCAACTAAAGGTGGGTTTAGGATGGCCCTACTTCAATTAAGTAGACCCAACTTTATCGCAATCAGTACCTGCTCAAATCAATTGAGCTGCAAAAAGCTGCATAAAGAGACTAATCATGTGCCAAGCTGGAAGATGCTAGACAATAACAAGGCATCAACCATTGCCATTTATAAGAGCACTTTATGACTTTACCATATCCCCTACTATATCCAGGACATCTGAGCACTAACATGGACCAGTATTCAGCGCCCCAGTTGGGACTCGGGGGCAACCAAATTGATTGCCATATTCACTTAGCGATAAATCATGGATAATAAGGAAGGCGAGGTGAATATGGAAACACTTCAATTTTACAGAACATCGCATATAGGTACGTTATGCGGCCTCAAGTTGATGGAAACAATGAGAAGTCGAACATATGTATTAGCCAGATGAAAGTTAACAGTTAAATTGTCGAAGCACAATATATACTGCAAGACGGGAAAACACACATGTATAGTCTATTTTGCAGTAGAATAACTTGACAAGAGAACAGATATGGAACCTACCTTCCCATTGCATCATAGGTTCCAGCAAGATTGCTGTATACTCCTAGAGTATCTTGATGATATGGCCCATACTCTTGCTCCAGAACGGTTCTAGCTTCCTCGAAGAGTTCTGCGGCTTCATTTATGGAGTATCTTTGAACACATGACAGCCCCATCTGGTTCAGGGCAATACCGAAGAAGGCAGACTTCTTCTCACCACATGTGCGGAGCTTTGTAATGGCACTCTTGAAAGAGTCGTACGCCTCGCCATAATTCCCCGAGATGTAGTGCAAGACACCTATCTGAGCTTCAATTCCAGCAATTGTGCTCTGTTGGCCAGCAGAATTGTTGTACATCTTTAAGGCCTTCTGGAGTAACTTCAGTGCTTGATCATGCTCATTCATGGTCTCATATATGGCTGAAACATCAGTTAAACCAGTGGCAATCTCTTCAAGAGATGTGCCCGGAATAGGTTTCTGATAAATTTTGAGAGCATTCTCACAGTATGATTTTGATTCCTTCAGCTTCCCTGTTTTGTTGTATAGATCTGCAAGCCGCAGAAAAACAGAAGCTACGGTCGCATGATTCTCCCCTTTGCTAGTCTTGAATACTGTAAGAGCCTTCTGGTAAGAACATACAGCCTCATCATATCGACCCAATGAGAGATAAATGTCACCAATGCTGCAGTCCACTGAGGCCACCTCAGTCCCCTGGCCATTGGCCACCATGGCCATGCTCGCCATCACTAGGTGCTCTAACGCAGCTTCATGGTCACCCTTTGTGTCACAAATAAGGCCCATTAGTCTCCTATCAGCCGTTTCTTCAAGTGACGCTGGCTGACCGTTATCCCTGTGAATGTCAAGAGCCATCTGGCACAACTTTTGTGCTTCATCTAATTGTAGTGCTTGCACATGAGCCTCAGCCAAGTACCGGCAAGTCTCTCCAACCCTTGGATCCTGCTCCCCCAGCGTCTTCTTCTGGATATCAAGCCCTTTGGCATACCATTGCAGTGAGAGTGCGGTTTGACCTAGCATCCCATAGGTGTCCCCCAATTGCATGCAACCAGAAAACTTGGCGAGAGCGTGCTCTTGGCCTTCCTCGGTGACAGGAATCTCGAGGGATCGCTGTAGCACAGGTACAGCCTCTTCGTACTTTCCCATGTTGCAGTGGATTGCAGCAACAACATGCAAACTCATGACCAAGTTCAAGCTTGGCTTTCCACCTGCACATTTTTCGAATGACTTGGTGGCACGGAGGGCATATTTGAGTGCCCGGCGTGGATTATCAGAGGCAATCAAGTCTCTCGCATGCTTAAGAAGAAATGGACCAAGGTCTGGGTTATCGAGGCCAGCATCTTCTGTTTCATTCTGTGGATTGGCACTAGCTTTCCGGCGACGGCCAACTCGGCTTCCGGGCTTGCTGACCTCGCTCTCGCCTTCCTCGGGGGATGCCTTGCCATTGGGTCCAACAGAAGCATCAGATTCAAGCTGCGATTTCGCAGCTTTCTTTGACTTCTTGGATGAAGTAGAAGATTGTGTCTTGACAGGGGTCCCATTCCCAACAGTAGTTGTTGCATTGGTAACACTTGCACTCTCCTTGTCTTTCTTCTCGTCCTCCTCAATGACCTTCATGGCCTCCATCTCCCCAGCAACAAGGTGGCGAAGTTCCGAGTCAATCCTTGATTCCTCCCCATCCGACCCAAAGCTCTCGCGTGACGGGGATCCGCCCTCACTCGAGCTCTCCATCTCACACACATTGTTGTAGAGCTGCTCAATGGAGGGCTCCCCAGCACCAGAATTCTCAACGTGCATCTCAAGGGTCTCACTTTGCATGCTTCCTACCATGGCCGAGGCCACAGGGGACCGTGGGGCAGACAAATTCTCCTTGTTTTGAGAAGAACTCACCTCATTCGGTACCTCCTCCGTGACAACCCCATCCACTATAATTCCAGGCATATTTGGGGACCGCTAGGCAACAAAAAAAAAAAATCTTCTTGCTCACAAGAACAAGAACAGATGAAATTGCGAAAACCTCCACAATACCTTGCAAGAAACAGAACATAATCAATTAAGGTAAGGTGTACAGTAAATGCTACTACAAAACCAAGCCATCGCGGATCAATTATGAGAACTGCAAGAAACTCGGAAGCAATTAATGCCGGATTAACAAACTGAGTTAACTGCGGCTCGCAGACGCAGCGGCGGATCTAGGAAATATTGCGGATGCTAGTTTGGGTCCGAGAAAATCACCGGATAGCTACGAGCTCATACCTCAAACACCAATGCCCGAGATCGCGGACAGGGTGGAGACAGCAGGGACGCGGTGTCGCCAACGGGAACGGCGACGGCAGAGAGGTTGCGGCGACCGCACGGCGGAAGCTGTAGGGAGCAGCGGTGGTAGAGTGCAGGGGAGATTTTAGAGCTGCATTTGGGTGGGATTGGAGCTCGGGTAGGTCAGAGCGCCATGAAATAGGTGGGGGAGGGGAAGAGGAAAGGCACGGACGGGATGGTGGGGAGGAAATGTCGCTGCGGTGGAGTGGAGGAGATGGATTTTGACCGGGAAGGACAGTAAATATTTTATTACTACATCAAACAAAGAACCTTTTATTTTATAAGGTCCACCGAGGACAGATGACCTTGTACTTTTTTTGTACTACTCCCTCCTTTCATAAGTTACTTACATTTATCTATTTATCTAGACACGGATATATTTAAACGTGTTTTAGTGTTACATATATACGTATAGGCCTGAAATTTGAGCCGAGCTACTCCCTCCTCTCATAAGTTTTAGCTCGACTCGTTCAACAAACGAGTTCAGAAATTAAACTCGGCTCGACTCGGTAAAGTCGCGAGTAGCTCACGAGTAGCTTGTTTAACTCGCTCAAATACAAAGTGTGGATTTTTTTTCATATTTAGTACCAAATTATCAATATTTTTTGCACCGATAATGGTGTAGAGCTTCTATCTTTCATCGTTAATCTATCCTTTGACTATAGATGCGAAATTATAGAAGGACCATCATTTTCGTAGTTCGGAGTTGCTAGGAAAATTACTAGTTTCTTCATATACGTGCATGGAACACTTAAAATGCGTTAAACGAGTTAAACGAGCTACTCGCGAGCTAATCACGAGTAGCTTGGTCAACGAATGAGTTAAGATTCCAAACTCGGCTCGGCTCGGCTCGTTAGACACCGAGTTCGAGCCAAGCCAAGTCACGATCTACTTGTTTAGCTCGCGAGCCTTATATCCATATCAAGATAAAGCTGAACCAACTAATATGGAACAGATGGAATATAAGCAAAATCTACTCTCTCCGTTCGTAAATATAACCTTTTGTTAGCTCTTTTTTATTCATATGTATACTCCGTATCCGTATGTAGTTTGTATTGAAATATCTAAAACATCTTATCTTATATTATGGAACAAGGATTTTTTTCCATGAACTCAAATGGAGGCTGAGAACCAAGGGAGCCCATTAATTTTTAAAAATTGAAAGTATATGCTAAAGTTTCATTGTTAAAACCTGAATTTAGTTAAATATGTATACCACAAATGCGTAAATTATCATTACGAATATATTGTAGGCTACACAAAAATAATAAAAAATGTGGATCTGAATATATGAACATCGTACATCTTAAAACTATAAAATTTGTCAGATTAATCATCTTGTTTAGCCCAAAAATACCTAGAATTTCCACACTGAAATTTTATATGTGTGTAGGATACCTCATTGAATCCATTCAATATTTTCAGAATTTTATAAAACTTATAAATATTATTTGAAATTTAAAAATAAAGTGCTCCCTATAGCTCGGCCTCCATTCAACTAGGAAATAGTATAATCTACAAGACTAGCTAGAAAAATAGTTCATTTTGGATTGAAATCAATAATCTCTATGCTTGTGCACCTTCCTCGATTTGAAGTTACCGTTGAAAACATAAGGGGTACGACCGATAATTTGGTCACTCGATGGTCATGTATTCTTCAAGGTTCAAATCTGTAACCATTTTAAATCCACCTTGATCTAGTTATATTTGTGAACGTCGACGAGGTGGCAACGAATGGGATCTTGGCGTCATTTATACCGCCATCGCTAGTTCTTCTCATTTTCTAAAATAAGATTGGTAGACCTTGATAGAACATCTCAAACAAAAATTTGCGGCAATAGATTTGTGGCCATTTTGTGGTCGAAGCTACTAAATGGTTCCCCGAGAGCACATGCTGTGTTCTCGGTATAAATTTAAACATTAATTAAAAAATAATTATATAACAAAAATATTCCAGAAAACAACATACAAATGTTCATCTCGTTTGGATGCATGTGAAGCTTCATTAGAAAAAATCATAAATTTTGTGTCCTAAAAAACCGTGCTCTAAAAAGCACATTTTCAAGCATTCAATTTGAATTTTTAACACAAGCATACAAAGAACACGGACATGCATATGTGTAAAATTTTCAAATTATTCTACTTTTTGTAAATTACTTTTCACGTGTTATTATCATGGTTTGTTATCATTCTTGTTTTTCTTTTTGTAATGCCTCGAGTCTAACGAGTGGTACAAGACAACGATATCGCCACTAGAATCACAGGGCCCTAGATCTGCCTACACAGCCTCTAACAAGCTAGGGGTTACCCTTTTACCATGGAATATTTCATGCATATACAAAGCACACGGACATGCATGTGTAAATTTCCAATTATCTCCGGGTGTAATTTTTGTTGTTGTAATGCCTCGAGTCTAACCAGTGGTACAAGACAACGATATCGCCACTAGAATCACGGGGCCCTAGATCTGCCTACACAGCCTCTAACAAGCTACAGATCGCTGTCGTTGCAAATTCCAATTCTCGTTAGAATGGACATCTCATCTACTCATCAAACCTCCATCACATTTTAAGTTCACTTGTCGCTTTCGGTGTGATTGGAACAAGACGAGAAGCATATGTGCGTACAAGGAAATGGCTACAACAATTAATGGTCCTATACGCGAGGAGGATGAGGAGTCAAGTGCTATACATCTTGGTCGATCGTATGATTGCAATATTTCCCTGTAGAGCCCTTTCTCTTCTCTCGTGCAGGAGGAGATCAAACGGCTTTGTCATTGCTGTTCCTTGGTTGTTAGTGGATAGGAACGGGCACTTGACAGAGTGGACGATCGGTTGGCAGGAGAGCGACGGCATGGCGGAAACGAAGGCTGTCATGTTGCAATTAACAACAAACAAAGGCACATAAAGAAAACGATTATCGGTCCACTTCAGGGGTTGGCGAGACTCGCTCGTCAGTCGTCACCAGCCGGCCAGCAAGGTAGGAGCACTACTTTGCTGGATGGATTCCTCCGAACAGACTCTCTGCTTATCTGCACCGCGTCGTCGAGGTGGACGGTTGGTTGTTTTTCGAATGGATGACACCTCATTCGTTAAGCGCCACTGCTTCGCGGTGGTTTGTCAATGCTTAGATGGAACACGCGATATTGTGCTGATTAAGCTCTCTAACACGGAGTCGCCGACAAAATGGAAAAGGAGATACGCAGTACCAGACTGTACCAGTGACCACCATTCGGTGCTGATTGTATTGATTATCAAGCGCCGCTGGCTGGTAACAACTGAACTGAACATCTCGTGTTAAGTGTAGATGTGCCTGCCGGTACCCTCTTGTATCCAAGATCGATATATACAACCTACCTTCTCAAGAGGAGAGTTCATCCTGAATGTCATATGTATTCTTCCGGCGCCCAATCAGCAGGAACACAATACATAACTAACTAAGCCGAAAGTAACCATAGTTCAGCAAACACCAAGGAGGTCATTCAGAATTCAGATTACAAGATACTGAAACATCTCTTGAAATGGAGGTAAAAGGTTTACAAAAATCGCTGGCAGTAAACGGGTTGCTGGTATGCTGATCGGAAGACCTAGCTAGTACGACTCTGGTACCTACCTTGAGATTTATTTGCTCATAACTGCCACAGAGAATTTATTCAGTGAGCGGTTTGATTGAGTTTAGAAGCTGACAAAGCCTTTCTCCTTCAAGGATTCTATGGTTTCCTGAGCGTCGTCTCGAAGGGGGTCAACTCGACTCCCAAACTCTTTATCTTGTCCGTTGAGACCTGGTATGTTGGAGCGAATGGCTGGTCATCAACACACCTGCGCATAGAAAATAAATTCCTTTAAATTGGGATCCAAATACAAAACTGATTCATGAAGAAGAAAAAACAAAATGAAACTACACATATTGTCATGCTTGTTATCATCTATGCACTTTTGTGTCAAGTAGGAAATTCCAAGCAGTATCAGAGATGAAAATGAAAGAGTGGCTTCTGACGGCTTGTAGTTGCTCAGGTTGCCAATTACTGCAAACACAACAATAGATGTGTTCAGTTACTTACTTCTCAGGCACCGGAAGAGAAGGGTACATCTCATGGATAATTTTGACAACTTCCGAGAAGTGGAGAACTCTATCAACCATGTTGTATCTTCCACTTGCTGAAGGAACCTCACATGCAAGTACATGTGCGAGAGCAACATCCTTCACATTCACCCAACCAAAGGTAAGATTAAGATAGACAGGTGAACCTGCAAATAGTCGGTACGATGAAACATTTGATTATTTCGATAAGTCAAGTCATACAGCTGAAGCCTGAAGCTCATTTTTTTCCAGAAACATGAGGAAGCAACCAGTGTGTGTAGTTGTTGTGCTTAAGAAAACATAGCCGCATTGCCTGTGCTATTGCACAAATAATCCTCTTGAATGATGAAACATAAACACATGAACTAATTCACTTTTTTGTGTAAGAAACTTTACTCATATGAAAAACATACCATTTATTAGATACTTGATTATTTCAGCACTTGTGTTGAGTGTGGGCTGCAGTAAGGGGCCAAGGACCATAGCTGGGTTTATTGTCACCAAGTCGATTCCATTGTCCTCTGAGAATTTCCATGCTGCTTGTTCAGCCAGTGTCTTTGACAAAACATACCAATCCTGATACAAACATTGTGTGGCAAAAAATTATATTCCATATACATCTGATCATTCAATTAAAATGGAAAATATATTATCTGGAGAATGCAACAGTGAATGGTAACATACATATGAAGGCTATTAAATCAAGCATGTCTCCCAGGGTAGAACAACATGCCGTATTCAGAATTTTAGCTAAATCAGTAATTCACCCGGTAGGAAAAAAACTCATTTATATGTACGGAAGTTGAATTATTGGGAAGAAATAACTAATAATATTACCGTAAAACTCATATGCCTAAATTAATATATCCAGTAATAATATTGGTGAAGATACATGCACAAGATTGGGTAAGAATAAATTATGAGAAGTTGAAAACATGGTGCTTTGTTTGGGAATAAATGTGCAGTACCTGTGCCTTTTCACAGATTTCTGGAACAGAAAACCATTTCTCATCAACCACAACTTCAGGAGATAAAGGATTTCCAGTAAATACAACAGCTGCTAGTGATGATGTTAAAATCACTCTTTTCACGGAAGAAGCTTTCTTGCAGGAAGCCAGAACATTCAGTGTTCCTTTCACTGCTGGCTCAATCAACTCAACCTACAATTTAAGCCATTGGTGTGAGTCTGTGAGATAGTATATTTACTAAGCAGCAACTTTCACCAATTGGGTAGAGACAACCAAATACTAAAGGCATTTGCAATTTAATTGTGTGTCCCTTGTGTGTGTACTCTAAATGTGCGCAAAGGAACAGAAATATGCAAATGAAACAACCAATAAAATGAAGACGAAATAGTATAATCGGTTGCACTTCAATTTTGAAATTAATATATGAAAACTGAGTGGATCCATATTTCAAGAAAAAAGGTAGTAATGATTCAAGAGAACAAATACATCATATACGCAAGAGATGATCGTCCAAGCTGGATTTGGAATAGTGATATTAGGATTTATGATTAAAGGAGGGAATCCCAGTTTTACATGTTTATATTTTAAAAATGAAGTGAATATCCCAATCTAATTGTTCGATATATCTCTGCACGTTGAGTCCCCGTAAAAAAATCTAATTCAAATTGAGAATTGTAGTCTTCCAATGAGGAATGTATGCATAAATAGCTCCCATATATATGTTATCTGGTGTGTCATCTGCTCCTAGATTTATTTATGACGACACAAAAATGTGATATTTCCAGTAAAAATGTATTATATAATTTATATTGTGTTTAAAAGCCTACAACAAATGTTTATTCCAAAGTTTCAACTAATATTTTCAATTGATTTCAGTTGATAATTTTGTCTTTTGCCAAAGAAAACTACCTAGCATTGTTAGTTGAATTTAAGTACATGTTTAGTCCTATTGATAAATGTCTACCACAAATAGCTTGCTTTATTAGGAAGGATCACCATTTCTAACAGAAAAAAGAACGTAACATTATGCGATCAGAATGGTGTAGGACATTAATACCATTTAGACACTTATTTCTTTTGCTTCTGATGAAGATTCAATTTATTGAATAGGAACTAGAAAACCAATACAAACCTGCGGATCTTTTGGGTTAATGTAGAAAGGAGAAGCCGAATGAAATACAAATTCGCAACCGTCAACTACAGCATCAAAGGACCCTTCTTCTAATAAATCTGCTTTAAATAAATGCAGTCTCTCGGCAGATCCATCTAGAGCATGTAGGTGTTCTGTCTTCTTTGGGTCAGCTGAAATCATTATATGAGAGCAATTTAATTTTCTTATTTTGTACCAAACGTAGATGAGAAATATAGAATTTCCATGTAAAAATGCAAGAAATATCCAATCTTCACAACTAACACAAACTTTGCATCATGTAAGAAAACAATTCTGCATTCACATAGGTGTATGGTTCTCTGGCCTAGGCAGTTTTGGAGTGTTGGTCCTCTCGGGAGCGGTTGGCAATGGCTACGACATGGATGGAGGCAAGGCTGGGCGATGTCTCATGTTCTTGTGCAGTTTGTAGGTTGAGGTACCTCCTCACTTAGTGAGGACCTGTTGTTTGGCTGTGTTACCGCATCGTTGATGCCGGAATCGCTGTAATCTGAACTCTGTCCTTTTCATCTATTGAAAATGGCACGCAAAGCTTTTGCGTGTTCGCAAAAAAAATCTGCATTCTATATGCTTGGGTTTGTATGTTCTGTCAAAATAGATCATTATGTGTGGATCACTATGTGTCAACGAAACTTAGTAATCTTGGTCATAATACAGGGAATTCCATTGCAAAATAAAGTGTAGAAACTCTACATGTATTTGGAAGCTCTCCTCCAAAGGAACTCTGGATTAAGCCTATTTTGGCTGGGGTAATTTGCAAATGGGTGATAGACCAGGAAGTTCTTTCTAGATGGACATGAGTGAGTACAAAGTGCGTAGAAAATATTAGTGTTGCTCTATGAGGTCAGTCTAAAAATCTTAGGGAGCTGTCAGGGGTAACGATCACCAGCCCTAAAGTGGCTGGGGTTGATATGTACTTGAGATGTTTAGGGACTTATTTTAAGTGTTATCAAACTCTAATATGTAACTTGATATCACAAAAGAGCTTTATTTTTTCATGAAGCTACATGCATTGTCAGTAAAAATTTAATTTTCCCTCTTTGTACTAAGATAGATAGGTAGTGGTCGGATTATAAATACATGATCGTGCTACTTAAGGCTGAACAACAAACCTAGTTAAGGATTTCGGGACACCTGATCGAGAAATAGTGGTCGAGCTATCAAACAAATATGGCACATACTCGCCTTCAGGTCGACCAATATCTTCACGCGATGAGAGTTTGACATTGTGAAAATTTGTCTTATGCGGCATACCCAGGGTGTGTGGGTGTCACCAATTAGTAATCATTACGAGTAATTGGGTCGTGGCTACGTATGTGGACCTATGTGATCACACTTAAGGAGATGGATCCTAGATTCAAATTATACTTTGGGCATCGAGTCCTAATGTATGTCTTTTTTAGATCAAAGGCATTATGCCCTGCTTTAACTTAATAAAGCCATCCTAATGTATGTCTTGTTACAGTATATGTGAATTTCCTACCCCTTTCTATCAGTTCGGATTTTTTTGTGTTGCCTAGTGTATGAAACTTGGTATGGTATCAGAGTCGTGAGGTATTAGGTTCAAGTCTCTCAATTCTAATGGTTGCTGCTTTCCCCCTCTTTGTTCACGTATAGGCCTCTTTAGTCATAACTCATACGTGAGATTTCTTTTCCTCTATTCACGTGTTGGACTCCCGAGTCACACCTGATATGGAGTGTTACTGGTTAGTGCATGAAACTTGACACCTCTAACATGTGGGATAGTTATGTAGGATATCTCTTGACCAAGCTTCGAGGATCACTCCTCCCACACTTGAAATTGTACACTAGGATCTAAAAGTATGGTGAGAGACTTTCCTATCTGAACGTGTGCATACACTGGAGATGTTAGTGTTGCAACGTTGGAGGAACTGTTTTTTTACAGGAACTGTTTGAGAGAACTACAAGGAGTGAGTAGTATGACTACATCTGCACCAACAACCTGCAACGATCCCACTTCCATTATAATTTTTTTTTCGAAAAGGCGGGTTGCACCCGGGCTCTGCGCACAAGCATAATATTGGTTATTCAATAATGTCAAGCCACGCATTGACGCGGAACAATCCGGCTAACAATAGTATGCGTATCGTGTGATAAATCTCGTGATCGCTAGAAATTTTAATACGTACTCCCTCCGTCCCAAAATAACTGTCTCAAGTTTGAAACTTTATTTTGGGAAGGGGGGAGTACTAGTGTACTAGTGTAGCCTACCTTCATGGCCCGTATTAACCATCTAGTAACATGCTAAACCTTTATTAATCAACGAGAGCAGTGGTGTTGACCAAATCAAGTGGCTCTCGAAGTGACACCACGTGAGCGAGCGATTTGGATCAATCCGGACGGAGGTCGTGTGGCTGCCAACAGTCGATACTACAGTCCATACAGTACCCGGCTACTCTGCTCGATCGCATCCTATCGCCTCTGAATCTGATTGATCCTATACTGATGCTACCGCCTGATTGTCTTCACCGTTTGGGCAGTAAAAACAAGCCGTAAGCTGCTCAGATCAACTGAAGCGAGTCCCAAGTGAAAGGTACGGCAGCAACGACGATTACGTACCGGGGTTGCGGAGGGTGCCGCGGACGGTGTAGCCGCGCTCGAGGAGGAGCTTCACGATCCACGACGCGACGAAGCCGCCCGCGCCCGTCACGCACACCACCTTCTTCTTCGCCCCCGCCGTGTCCATGCTGCTGCCTTCTGCGATGTTTCAGAGGAAGAAGAAAAGAGGTGGAGCGTTCTAGCTAGGCGAAGAGCTCGCTGGGAGCAGAGACTTGCTTTTATCGATCGCGGCTGGAGTGAGTGGGTGAAGCACGCCACGGAAGGTGAGAGGAAAGTGCAATCGATCTACTGGACAGGAACATAGAACGCCGTGTTGTATAATCTGTTGTCCGGTAGAGACAGTGTCAGCTTCAGCGACGGCACTTAATATTTTGTCCTCTCCCAGAAAAAAACAACCCTTGTATTGTATTTTGTCCTGTACGCCCAAAAGAACCGCAATATTTTGTCCTCCCACAACAAAGATCGAGAGAGCCTGTTTGGTTGCCATGATGGTCGTAGGTGGGTTCGCATGGAAGTTGGTAAACAATGTACGAGACAGAATCTTTCAGTTTTTGAGCTATTTGGCAGTGTTCAACCAGTTGCCGTGAGAATGACTGAATCGACGAGCACGCGCAACACGAGTTGAGAAAGATTCCTGGATCGTTGCACGTACCAAGGCATGCAAGTCTACTAACTTTCACCTATTTTTATACAGTGTCTTATTTTTGCCTACGGTTTGATTGCTGGCTTGCTGCCATGGATACTGGCGGGTCAGCCTCGCGGGATAATGCGAGAGACTCGAGCAAGTGAGAACAATAACCAAACAAACACCAAATGGTGTGCCAAACAGTTTTTCATTCGGTGTGGTGGTGCATTATGAGTTTGTCGCAGCAAAATAAGCAAATAATTCATTTATTGGTGATCATGTAGTCTCGATAGTGATGTGAACCTCAAACCCAGGATGTTAGGATAAACAAATAGAAGAAGAAAACGTTGTTCGTGATAATGGTTTTTTTCTTGAATTGTTCCTGATGATGTTAACATGCATCCCGGCCTCCCGGGCACATTCCTAGAAACATCTCTCCTGGACTCCTGGTTCTGTTTTCTCTATCTGTTTGTGATGATGTTTTTTTTCTTGTATTGTTTGCGATGATGTTAACATCCATCCCCGCACATTCCTAGAAACATATCTCATGGTTCTATTTTCTCTCTTTGTTCACTTTTCGGTGGAGCCACCTCCTGGCCGAGTTTTAGGATGTACAAGCTAAAGACGAGAAGACATATGGACATCAGCTATCAAATCATCCATCAATCAAGCGCCTCAAATCTTATCCCCGTGGTTCATGAGTTTGTATTTGGTCACATCGATCAGCTATCAAATCATCCATCATCCATCCATAGCCGCCGATTGTGTTTGAGAAAGACACGATCCATGATTGTGTATTTGGTCAAGGAACCGATAGGCTCCGATGGTGCTAGAGAAAAGACGTGTGACTTCAGTGAGGTGAGTCTATAGTGCACCCACATCGCCAAAGCATGGATGGTGTTGCAGTGGAGCAACCGTCGACTGGAGGCAACAAGTGAAGGTATTGGCGAAAAAACGTGGTATTGAACTTCGATCGTCGATTGTGACATTGGGTGCACTGCCGGATCCACTGCATTGCCAAGTATCCGAGACACTTGATCAATGAAGGGTACAAAACACTCGCATAGGGCTTGCCGAGTGCCATGCTCGGCAACTCTTTCCTCGACATCTATTTGTTTGCTGAGTCCCGTTACTTGGCACTCAGGAACCAGATATACGCCGAGTGTATTTCGTGACACTTGGCAAATGATGTCACTCGGTAAAACAAAAAAATTGACGGGCGGTGGAACGGAGAACGGCTATGCCACGAGGGTCCCCTTGTCACAGACTTTGTACAGTGTCCTATGTGCGACAGTCGGCAAACCGTATGACCATGAATAAAAAAGAGGCGTCGATGGATCTCTCCGGCTACAATGGCCTCCCCCACGGCCTTCGCAATGGCCTCCTCTCTGCCGATGACGCCCTCTCCGTACGATGACGATGGCCTCATGCAGCCTCCTCTCCGCCGCTGCCAGCGGCCTCCTCTAGCAGTCGTGACGGTCGGATCTCCCCGCTTTGACGGACTCATCTCCTACGTTGACTTCCTCCATGGCCGATGACGATGGCATCCTTGGGCATCATCCCCACTGACTACGATTGGGTCTCTCTTGCGACGATGACAACCTCGTCTGTGCCGATGACTTCTTTATCGACATACTGTGACAACCTCCCCATCTGATGATGATGGCTTACTCCGGGCTCCGCGGTGAGGAGGTGGGGATCACGAGGAGGTAGGAAGGTGACGATGTGTGCTGGAAAGGGAGAGGAGATAAGGGGAGAGGTAGAGGAGATGATGGTGCATCATTTATCCGCACCTCCTTCCTCTAAACCAATCATAGAAAAGCATGTGGATCATCCATCAATGTCTTTGTTGAGTAGGCCACAAAACTGCACTCGACCAAACCTCGGGTAGGTACAATAATATTCAGCTAAATTATTTTTCCTTTTTATTCCTCTTTTCCTTCTTAGAAGGTTTGCTTTGAAAACTATTATTGCTTTTTGCAAAATATATAAATCTATGTTTATCATTTTTTCTAGCAACTGGTACACATAAAAAGACTTCATGCAAAAGGACCGCATTTTCAAAATTATCCACATTTTCTTTAAACTTTTTGAAATGAGGCCGAAATCGGCGGCAACACTATTCATTGCTAATGCCTGAATCTTTTAGATCTTTTGGGTCAATACTTTGAATCCTCATTGGGTACCTTCAAATGAATTTTTTTTGGCAATTTTTAGTACCAAAATAGAACACACTTGTAATTCAAATTGAATTATATTGGACAAATATATCAAAATTCATTTAAATGGTCAAAAGTAGATAGAATGTGAGAAAAATCTTAATACTTGGCAATTAGCCATACAATATGTTCTACTTTCACTTGCTTCACTAGAAAACCCTTTCTGTCACTTAGAAAATTAAAATAAAACATTTTAAAGCTAAGTATTGGAAAATCCTTTTGGAATATTGTTTGTCATATAAAGATGTACCTTTTATTCCCAATATTTTCATATTATCATGAACTATGCCCACTCCAAAAAAAAATGGGTTTTATGATGGCGTGGATCACACGTTCGCTGGGAACACCAAGAGGAAGGTATGATGCAGCATAGCGGCAATTTTCTCTTGATACAAACCAAGGTTTATCGAACCAGCAGGACTTGGAGAAGGCTTCGGCTTGGTGCCAAAGGCAATGGCACCGAAAAGAGCTGTTGACCTGGACCTACGCACACACAAACACACTACTTTGGCCTAACGAAACAGAGAGGTTGTCAATCCCTCTGGCTTGCTGAACACAAAGGATTAAACGTATATGTGTAAAATAATAAAAGAGCAAAAATGACCAGCGAGCAAATGACTAGAAAAAGCTATGGAAACGGTTGTAAACAATATAGAAAATAGGGCCGAGGTCCACAGTTCACTAGTGGTGTCTCTCCAAAACATAAATATCTTGGGTAAACAAATTACAGCGGGGCAATTGACAAAGCATGGGCATATAACAATACTATCATGACACAAAGTTCACCGTTTCATTTAATATGGGCATTATGTCAAAATACATAGACCGTTATCCAACTGCATCTATGACTAATAATCCACCCCGAGATCGCTATCCAGCATGTCACCCGAAAGTATTAAGTTGCAAGTAATAGATAATTACAATAAGCATGGTGCGTAATGTAATCAATGGTTACAACATGTAGCAATAAACACCATTGTTTATCCCTAGTAGCAACAGCACATCTCAAGCCTTAATCGTTTCTGTCAACTCGAGCTCAGACAAGAGAGGCATGAACCCACTATCTAGCATAAATACTCCCTCGAAAGACACAAGTAATTACTTCGGCCAAAGCATACACAAGCATCGGAGAGCATGCAAGATCATAAATAAAACATATCATAAGTAAACTGAACAATAATGTCATGACTCCATAATTCATCGGATCCCCGCAAACACAACATATAGCATTACAAATAGATGATCTTGATCATGTTAGGCAGCTCACAAGATCTAAACAATGGAGTACAAAGAAGAGAGACAATCATCTAGCTACTGTCATGAACCTGTAGTCCCGTGGTGGACTACTCACGCATCACTCCGGAGGCAGGCATGGTGGTGTAGATGTCTTCGGTGACGATCTCCCCCTCCGGCAGGGTGCCGGGAAGAGCTTCAGAACCTACCCGATCTATGGTTGGCGACGGCGGGCTCGGACGTATTTCTGAAAAATTGATCGGGTACCGAGGGTTTTCGGGTGAAGATGAATTTATAGGCGAAAGGGCGACTCGAGAGGGCACCGGAGGGCGCCAGGTGGGCCCTAGCTGCGGCCAAGGCATGGGCCGCGGCTGGGTGGCATCTGGGGGCTGTGGGCCCCCTTGCAGCTCCCCTTCCGGCTCCGTCTTTGTTTCCATGTAAAAATAATTCACGTAATTTTTCAAACAATTCGGAGAAACTTTCCCGACTAACTTTTTCGAAACAAAAAGACAGCAGACTGGCACTGGGCATCTTGTCAATAGGTTAGTTCCATAAAATATGCCAAAATGATATAAAAACATTATAAAAACATGTGGCAATGATATATAATAAGCATGGAACAATAAAAAATTATATATACGTTTGAGACGTATCAGCATCCCCAAGCTTAATTCCTGCTCGTCCTCGAGTAGGTAAATGATAACAAAATAATTTTTGTAGTGACATGCTTCTAACACAATATTGATCAAATAATAATGTAAAGCACATGAACTGAATGAAAGTCCTCTTCTGATAGGTGTATATAACGGATACGCGGCAAACTCTGTTAAGATCATTGTTACGCCGTTAACTCTTTTGACACGATTATCTGTTAGCCTATTTTAGTCCTTAGACATGAGTACGATATAGGACGCATAATTATTTTTAATAGTGTGTTGGCAAGGTCTTGAACTTAAAACCTTTTGACTCCGATACTATGTTGAATTCATCCACCCACCAACTAAACCAAAAGTGAACCGATGAAAAAAAAAGCCGGGCAATATATTTCAACATGTGTCAGCACTCAAAAGTCAAAACCTGCTTTCGCCCTTCTCAATTTTAGTTGCACAAACAATACTGTATGGGTCCTCAAACCCTGCGGTTATATATGAAGAATCCTCATTCCTTTGTCGTAATTTCATAGTGATTTCGTTTTCTCATTGCCCTAGGGAGGTCAATATGCCAGCACATATTTTAGCTAGTCGCTCGGAGGGGCCTATGTCAACTATTTGGCATGAGGAACCTCCTGATTTTATTGGTGCTGTATTAGCGGACGATGTATCTATAATTCGAATTATTAAAGTCCGCCATGATGGCTTTCCCTTAAAAAAAGCATTTGCTGTTATTTTACATCCATGGTGACTGTTTTTTAACCATTACCGTTAGAAAGTTTTTTTTAATAGAAAGCAAACTATCTTTTTTTTAGAATAAGAAAGCAAACTATCTGCAAATGTCAGCCATGAAGCAGTACGCTGTTTCTAGTGGACTGGATCATAGGCCGTTTTTTCCTTTGTTAGCCGGGCCTTATTCCTTCGGTTAGCTTGGGCCTTTTCTTCCTTTAGTTAGGTATTAAATGGGTGGAGGCGTGGAGCCATTGGGCTATGACCATGACCGGCAGACTGAAAAAAAATGCAAAACATTCGGCACATTTTTCTCCGCTCAAAGAAAAAGCCGACACATTTTGTAGTAGAGATTTTTGGCTCTCGGGTTCAGTGCTTCTGCCATTAAAAAAAAAACAAAAATCATATTTATGAGTTTCAAAAAATTCAGAATTTTTTCGGATGTTGCCAACGGTGTATCCTGCAAATGTTCAAAAAATAAATTTGAAATACTTTATATGCTGAGCTACACAAAAATGACAAGAGTGTGAATCTTAGTATTCATAGTTTTAAATCTATAAATTTATCATATTTCATCATTTTAATGTAACCCATAATACAAAGTATTTGAAATTGATATTTTATACGTTTATGGAATACAACATTACCTACATTCAGATTTTTTTTCAGAATTTTTCTAAAACTCTGAAATACCATTTTCGATTTTTTTTTAAGTGGCAGGACCACTGGCGCCCAGGAGCAAAAGACACTTGCCACACATTTTGTCGCTAAAAAAAATGGACGCATTTTTTTTGATTGAGCGTTGATTTCTCTAATACTTTTTTGCGAAAAAAACCACCGATTTATTAATCCTCCACAGCAGAACAAAAGACCTAAAAATTATAAAAATTACAAATAGGTCATTCGACCACCTAATGACGACTATCTCCGAAGGCGCACCGCTGTCCTCGCCACTCCCTCAGCGGAGTCGGCAAAAACTTGTCGTGGGAGAGTTTATGGTAGTACACAGACAGGAAGTCGTCATGCTAAGACCCCAAAGGTCCAGCGCAGAAGAGTAGCAACCATCGCCAAATATGCGAACGGTTGTCGGAAGAATCTGACTTGTAACCACACCAACGAACTCGAAAACCGACAAGATCCCAGGAGATCCGTCGGACACACAACTCCATGTGCCCTACGCTAGCTCTAGACGCACCACCGGAGCGGGGATAGGGGGAGTATCTTATTCTTACACCGGGATGTAGTCGCCGCCTCACTACCCGAACAAAGATATAGGAACTAGCTAAAACAGCAAACGGGGCCACCGCCCCTCCAAGGACTGGAAGGCCATCGGAGTCGCGGAAGACCGGCGGCGTCACCGGTGGCGGGGACGGAAAACCTAATTTTTTCTGATCGCATGTGTTCCTCTATATCACGTACGTACCGGTCTAGCTATCTGATTTCTCTAATAGTTAGGAAAGTTGGAATCACCAGGACACGATATTAGAAAAAAAAATGGACTAAATATTTGATACCAATTATTACTTAAAGTTTTGTATTGGCATAATTTCATATATACTTATATAAATTAAGATATTTATACTTATAGTGCCTTGGATCAAAGAAGGATATGGTTGTTGATTTGATTTCCATTGCTCAGGATAAGGACAAATTAATAATTCGGGTCAACGATCTGCATGCCACGCCATCACAAATATCTTTGTGTCGGTAACGATTCTCTTGGAGTTGCATCAGATAATCATGTCATCTAAAATTTATGCATCACGCACTGAGAAAAAATATGAGTTGAGTGAGTCGCATAGATATTTATCGATAATTTAAGCCAATATTTATAAATTATTTGATAATATATGTGTAAATGCATTTCAAATATTTTATTATTAATTGTTATTTTATAATACCTCCGATCCTAAGAAGTGTCTATGTAGAAATTGTGCCGATCGGTACATTACCAGCGACACATTTGCCGGATCAGAGGGAGTACTAAAAATACTGATTACTTATTTAATTATTATAATAAGGGCCCTAAATTTTAGTTTCATCATGGGTCACCCAAAATCTTAGGACCAACCCTGACAAAGGGACAAGGCTACTGTACACCCGGCGACTAAGCAACCTGGTC
This sequence comes from Poa pratensis, assembly GCA_947311845.1. Classification (NCBI taxonomy): domain Eukaryota; kingdom Viridiplantae; phylum Streptophyta; class Magnoliopsida; order Poales; family Poaceae; genus Poa; species Poa pratensis. The sequence continues at coordinate 23,172,226 of CAMZMU010000087.1, forward strand.
AAGCTAGTCTTTTGAGATGGAGACGCTAGCTGGACACGGCGTTTCGGGTCATGTAAAACATTTTTATTTATTTTTTAAAATGTCAAAAAAAAATCCAAATAAAAATCACGTACAAAGTCATTTTGAAAACCCGGATTTGTCTTTTTTGTACAACTCACAAAAAATGTCTTTTCTTGGCGAAACTTTTTGGGGTAACATAAACTGTCAGCTAGTATATCCGAAAATTTTATTTGATTTTTTTAACATTTTGAAAAATATTTGTAATCAGTTGGTGCATCTAAATCTATGAGCCGATATGGATTTCCGACACTAACTTCTCTATCATCCGAAAAAGAAAGAAGAACTAGATCCCTTCTAAAGAGAAAGAACCAAGATGCTATACTAGGATTCAAATTGTCATGCTGTGTTGCCTCGACGAAGGAGGACTTGCTGACTTGATGCCCATTGTCTGGTGCTTGACGTTACAACTTACAGGCCTAACCTTTGTCCAATCTTGCATCCAGTTGGTATTTCATCGAAAGTTTCTGTAGATATGGCACTTAATTGCTGTGGAGTATCGGTTGCGGTATGTCCATGTGACATTTGCATGGTTGGAGCTCTATTGACATGGTGGGGCACATACAACTGAATTCTCATCCCTCAAATTTTGTTCTACTCCCTCCGTTAGTAAATATAAGATATTTTAGCCTTTATCCATATTCATATGTATACAAATATATCTAGACACATTTTAGTATGTATGTTCAATCAACTTAGTATGCATCTAGCTAGACAACATGTAGAACACCTAAAAGGCTAAAACATCTTACATTTAGCAACGGAGGGAGTAGGTTGCATGCAGAACCATGTCTAGTCGCTTCCGAAAGTTCATGTTCTGTATTTAGGCTCGCTAAACTGGCAAGAAAGTTCTTAAACTTTTTTGAAACCGGGGCAAAAGATTTGTCCCAATCTATTAATTAAGAAGAAGAGAGTACAACAAACCCACGACCACAAGCAAACAACCCCAAGCAAACAACCACCCGACCGCCAACAAAAACGCCCAACCTATTACAACCACGAAGCGACAACACTACAACCTGAAATGGGCCCAACAATCAAGCAAAAGCGAAAGCTTTCCTTGCGACGCCAAGCTTCTTTCTTGCCCTCCTCCCAAGAGACTTCTCCACCTTCATGGTTACGCCGTCCGAAGCTGTCCTCGATATCCTTGCCATATCCAGGGCAAGCCGCCTCCAAAACGACAAGCAAGTCGCAAACCTCTTTGCCAAACGGAGCGTCAGAGTTAGACGTCAGCACACCTTTCACATCAATCTGGTCACTCAAGAATGATAAAGTGACAGAAGCAACCAAATCTCCACTATCCACATAAACGGGCAGCTGACAAGACTCAGACGGAGATGGTGATGATGGCGCCATGTCCACCGCCAAAGTGTGGCGCCCCGACCCGACTGTTATACAGTGATGCTGTGTGTCACCGGTTAAGCGATACAACCGGAGGTTACGGGTTTACCAATCCCCGGCCAAAACCTTTGGCAGGCGTTGCTCGGAATGGATCATCGGCAACGCAACTCCCCGATTGATGCCTTAACACAGGCACAACCCTCAATGTATAATAGAGAGATCAAGACTTGTGGAACAACTGGCACATCACAGACTCTACGACACAAAGCATATAGTTCAACTCTTATAATAGAGAAAGATAGCAAATTACAACCAGAGGTCACTGACCCAACAGTACAACATGCGGAAGCGAAATAGGTTGTTCTAAACAACAAGATCCAAAATATGGCCTAAGAGGCCTACAGATAAACATCACAGCGCCAGCTGCTCCGGGATGTCCCAAGCTGTCACCTGGGAACCCCAGACTACTCGTCGACGTCCACAAAGAATCCACCTTCGAGGTCGGTGAAGTCCTCCTCTGAAACAAAACAAACGACGTTGAGTTCGACGAACTCGCAAGATTATATATAGAGCTTTAGCTCGATGGAGCTTTCAAGGTTTATGGCTGTTTTGCATAAAGCTGATTTTATTTCATAAAAACATAACTCAATGGCATCGACTATTCAGAGTATTTTCAAAAGGGGTAAGAAGTACTCTTTTCTTTGATCACCTTACTCATCATCCACCATCATCAACCACTGTACCTGTTCATCAAATGCACCTCCCCGAATCACCCTCGAGGAAGCTCACCTTGCAATCCTGAATTGGTACCTTTAGTACCCAGTTTTTAGTCATTCCGTTAAAGTTATTCTATGATCTTATCGTCCTTTCCCAAGTCGTCCTTAACCGTGGACACGGCTTTTCGAAAAGATTTACCCTGCAGGGGTGTACAATGTTTACCACGCGTACCGTCCGGCCCATTACCTGCGCATTAGCTCTCTTCCTTGGAAAGCCGGCTGGGTGGGAGCGGTGTCGACTTCTCCTCGTTAAGGACTTTCCAGGATCATCAGTGGCGGTAGGGCAGCCAGTGCCTGCAACACCCGCCCCACGGCCACTTATTTTCCTAACACCACCATCCTCAACTCAGTTCAACCACCATCATCACGCACGCGCAAATGGAAGCCCGAACTAGAGGACCCTGGCTAGCCCCGCCCGAGTTATTTAGTCTATGAGGGTTCCTGCAATTGCATAGGCCTCACGCATGGTTGCACGCTCAGTCTTGGTTCGGGAGGTAAAGAACTCGCACCTAGGCGGCGAGAACGAGACAAAGCACCACAACCACAGTGGCCTCTCATCCCCACCTTTAGCATCTTATTACCTGTCACCACAATTCTCCACATCATCTGAACATTTCACACCGGTTTCCAACATGCAATATCCATCGGACGGATAACATTTGCCTAACCATGGCTAAGCATCAACATAGCATAGTTTGTATCTCAGGCCAACAATACAACCTATGGATAATAGGAGGGAAACAGGTATTGGCATCGGAATCTTAATGCAACTATAGGATACTCTAATCCAACAAAATTGACATTTGGAACCGCATGCAATATTATAGTGGAGAAAATATTTGCGGAAACATAGGATAAGATATGCTCAGAGGGGGGAATTACGCTTGCCTTGTTCAGGGTACTGGTAGTACGGATCCTCGGGGTATTGTGGAGTAACCCCGGCGGCTTGATCTATCGAAACATAGCAGCAGAGGAGCAATCAATCACCACACATGCTTTATCAAATGCAATGCGCAAACACATGATGGTATGGCAATTTTAATGTACTGAAGTTATTTATAGCAAGTTCTACCCATTTTCTATGGGGTGCGATAATTAATTGTCCAACAGGAGGGAAATATAGCTCTACATTTGTTTTAATGTTTTCCTGTGCTATAAGTTCATGTAGACATGCATGCAAGTGATGCCAATGGTTAGTGCACATTTTTCTGAGCGTTTCGATATAAGGAACACATTTTTCGGAGGCCCCGATCAAAAGTTATTAATTTTATAATTCCTCTTTTTAAATATTTACTTTTGATTATTTTAATTCCGACGATAAATATTTTATCTACTCGACTCGGAAGGGAGAGAGGAACTAGTCGGAATCATCGGGGTCGATGTCTTAAATAGCGAGAGGGAGGAGCGGGGAACATGCGGTATCGAGGGAGAAATGGAAAAAGGAACCTCTGAAAAAAATAGTCAAACCAGCCTCCAGACCGGTCTGGGCCGGTTTGTGGGCCGGCCGGCTAGCAGAGGGATCCGGCCCTCAGCCCAGCTTGGGGATGGCTCCGAGGCCGGGCCTGTCACAGAGGCAACCAGCCTCCAGGCCGGTTTGGGCTGGGCCCAAGGCCGGCTAGTGGCCCGAGAGCGTCGGCCTTCCACCCGGCCTAGGCCGGTCGCACGGCCGGGCAGCGCGCGACGCGACGATGTTCACGGCGACGATGCTACGGCGGCTCCGGCGAGCAGCACGACTTAGCGCGAAATGGGGAGAGGGGAAGGGCATGGAGAGGTGCAGAAGCTTACCACGGACGTGAGGAGGGGTCGGGGAAGACTGAGGGAGGTCGACGGCGACGAAAATCGTGCGGGTGGGGGGGGGGGCAGCGGCGGTGGTCGAACGGCCGCGAGGAAGAAAGGTGAGGGCGGCTTTGATTCACGGCATCCCGCGTCGATTCCTTTGGCGTGGGGGTAGAGCACGGCACGGCGGAGCGGATGGTGGCCTTCACACGTGTTGGGGCGGCCGGACACGGCGGCGATGCGTCGGCGACGGCGGCGGCTACGGTTCCGCCATGGGGAGAAGAAAACGGGAGGGAAATGGGGAGCAGAGGGGGCAGGAGCGAGTGGGGGCCTCGTGGAGCTCGTTCTCCTTGCGGAGAGAGGCAGAGGGCAAGGGGCGGCCCCATGGCGAGCTCGAGCACGAGCTGGTGCGGCTCGGCCGCCCAGCTCGGTCGCTACAGAGGAAGGGGATGACCCTTTTCCAGAAAACCCCCTGCACAACTTTCCTAAATTACAACTAGGTCCTTTCCTCTTTTAAAATTTTAAAACAGCAGGTTTCAGAGATTTATTTGAGGCATTCAAACCTTTCAGAAAAATACGCCAAAATTAGGGGAGGCTCCCCTTAGTCTGTAGATGCTCCACCAATTTTTTGGTGTGGTCAAATAAAATTAAATTGGACAACAGTTGTTCATTGGGTTAAATTGAGGTATTTTGCTAAATTCCAAATGTTGCTCCTTCAATATTTTGGAGCAAGTGCAAAATATTATTTTTGAACTCTTGGAACTTCCTTGACAAATAAGAGGAGCCAAAGTATTTTGTTTTGCAAGTTGAGTGTCTCCCTTGTTGTGAGTTTTAGTTAAACCAAGTTTGGCATTTTACTTTTCAATGTTACCAAACCAAGTTTTTGTGTTGTTTAGCAATTTCAAATGGATGCAATGATGCATGCATGGAATGCAAAAAGTGAAAATTTTACTCATAATTTGCATTACCAGTAGGGGGCTGTTACAATTCTACCCCCCTTACAGGAATCTCGTCCCGAGATTCTAAGGTTGCGGAAAGAAGTCGGGATACTCCTCACGAAGACTAGACTCTCTTTCCCAAGTTGCTTCTTCCTCGGAATGGTGAGACCATTGAACTTTGAGGAACTTGGTAGTCTTGTTACGGGTCTTCCTTTCGGCTTCATCCAGACACGGATAGGATGCTCGCGATAAGTGAGATCTTCCTGGAGATCTAGCTCCTCATGATTGACCCCATGGATAGGATCCTTGAAACAACGGCGAAGTTGGGAGACATGAAACACATCATGTACATTTGGGAATTTGACCGGTAACTCCAACTTATAAGAAAGATCTCCTCGCTTCAGAACGGTGAAAGGGCCAACATAGCGAGGGGCCAATTTCCCTTTGATTCCGAAGCGGCGAACGCCACGAAGGGGAGAGACACGGAGATAAGCTTTATCACCAATTTCATAGTGAATTTCCTGATGGTGCTTATCATAGTAGCTCTTCTGCCTAGACTGAGCAATCTTCAGATTCTCTCTTATGATTCGAACCTTCTCCTCAGCTTCATTGATCACATCCGGACCAAAGAGTGCTCTCTCTCCGGTCTCGGACCAATTTAGAGGAGTGCGGCATTTTCTTCCATATAAAGCCTCGAATGGAGCCATGCCCAGACTAGCTTGATAGCTATTGTTGTAGGAGAACTCCGCGAAAGGGAGATACTTTTCCCAACCCTTGCCAAAAGAGATCACACATGCCCGAAGCATGTCTTCCAACACTTGGTTCACTCTTTCGGTCTGACCATCAGTTTGAGGATGGTAGGCGGTACTGAAGTTGAGACGGGACCCCATAGCAGTTTGGAAACTCTGCCAAAACTTGGACAAAGATACTTCCACGGTCCGATATGATCCTCAGAGGGACCCCATGCAATGGAACAATACGAGCCAAATATAAGTCAGCAAGTTGACTTGCCCGTATATCATCACGGACTGGTAGGAAGTGAGCAACCTTGGAAAGACGATCAATGATTACCCATATTGCATTGTTGCCCTTTTGAGATCGGGAAACCCGGTGATGAAGTCCATACCAATTTCATCCCATTTCCACTCGGGACTGCAATAGGGCGAAGAGTGCCGGGAGGTCTTTGATGTTCAGCCTTTACCCGTCGACAGGTGTCGCATTCAGCAACATACTTGGCAATTTCTCGTTTCATACGAGTCCACCAGAATGTGGTCGAAGGTCTTGGTACATTTGGTACTACCGGGATGAATAGAGAGAGGAGATTCATGAGCTTCTTGGAGGATCACTCCCTCAATTTTCGTTTCTTTGGCACTACCAAGCGGTCACCAAAATAAACAACTCCGGATTCATTGACAGAAAAACATTTGCCTTCCCGCTAGCAATGTTCTCCTTGATTTTTAGAATACCCTTGTCACGAGTTTGAGCATCCTTAATCTGGTCTACAAGAGTAGATTTGATCTCCAGATTTGCAAGGTAGCCGGAGGGAACATTTCTAAGTTCAAACGAGAGAACTCTTCATGGAGGGCAGGTTGGGCCTTTCAATCATCAGATTGTTGCAATAGGACTTCCGACTTAGCGCGTCAGCCACGACGTTTGCTTTGCCGGGTTGATAGTTCAGACTCACATCATAGTCCTTGATTAACTCCAACCAACGCCTTTGCCTGAGATTTAAATCCGGCTGGGTGAAGAGGTACTTCAGACTCTTGTGATCCGAGAAGATCTCGCAACGGTTACCAAACAGGTATGGTCTCCATTGCTTCAAAGCATAGACCACAGCGGCAAGTTCTAGATCATGAGTTGGGTAGTTGTGCTCATGCGGCTTAAGTTGGCGAGAAGCATATGCCACCACATGGCCATCTTGCATTAGCACACAGCCCAAGCCTTGAAGAGGCGTCACAGAAGACGACGAAATCCTTGCTGTGTCCGGCAGGACAAGCACAGGAGCGGACGTGAGTTTGGCTTTCAGTGTTTTGAAGCTCTCTTCAGCTTCGGCCGACCATACAAACTTTTTATCCTTCTTGAGAAGGTCAGTCAGGGCCTTGGCTATCTTGGAGAAACCTTCGATGAATCGGCGGTAGTAACCCGCCAATCCGAGAAAGCTAATGTCCTTGACTGACATTGGAGTTTTCCAATCCAGAATGGACTGAATCTTGTCGGGAATGACAGCCACACCATTAGCGGATATCACATGACCAAGGAAGACAAGATTATCCAACCAAAACTCACACTTGGAGAACTTGGCATAGAGGCGGTGTTCTCGAAGTCGTGTCAGAACCAAACGAAGATGTTCCATGCTCTTCATTGGTTTTGGAATAGATGAGGATGTCATCAATGTAAATGACGACAAACTTGTCAAGATAATCCATGAAGAGAGTTCATGAGCCTCATGAAAGTAGCTGGGCATTTGTGAGACCAAAGGACATGACGGTATACTCATATGAGCCATAACGAGTAACAAATGCCGTCTTTGGAATATCCTCCTTTCTGATTTTTATCTGATGGTATCCTGACCTCAGATCCATCTTGGAGAATACCGTTGCACCAGCTAACTGATCCAACAGATCATTGATGCGAGGAATAGGATACTTGTTCTTGATTGTCACCGCATTCAACGGTCGATAGTCAGAGACTAGACGAGGCACGGTAGAATCCCTCTTCTTGACAAAGAGTACCGGACAACCCCAAGGTGAACTGCTAGGCTGGATGAAATCCTTGCTAACAGCTGATCAATTTGCTCTTTCAACAGAGCCAACTCTTCCACCGGCATACGGTAGGGCTTCTTGGAAATTGGAGCGGTACCGGGAAGTAGATCTATGACAAACTCCACACTTCGGTCAGGAGGCATGCCAGGCAATTCTTCCGGGAACACATCCGGGAAGTCACACACCACGTGTATGTCCTGGATTTCAGGAGGGGATTCGCCTTCCATAAAGCAAAGGAGAATCTCAGGTGAGTTGGGTATGATGGAGACGGAGGTCTTGACAATGCAGACCAATACTTCACACTGTCACCGGAAGAATTGGTCACGGTGACGGTCTTGGCAGCACAGTCGAGATTAGCCTGGTATTTGGCTAGCCAGTTCATGCCCAGTATGACATCAATGCCACTTGACCTCAGAGCTACCAAGCGAAAGGAAAAGAGTAGTAACCGATAGTAATCTGAACTTCAGGAGTAACCCCATCGGTTTGCCATTTGGAGCCAGGAGTGGCGATCACCAAGGGATGGCTCATTTTCTCAAACGGTATTTTGTGGTCTTTTGCAAAAGCTATGGATATGAATGAATGCGATGCTCCAGAATCAAACAAAACTGTAGCTGTTGTTGTTGATTCGTAACTCACCCATGAGAACGCCGGGGTCCTCTTCAGCTTCTTCAGCAGAGATGTGGTTCAGGCGACCACGCACAATAGGTCCAGCCTTGCCAGTTGGAGTGGCAGGGGCTCGTGCAGGAGTTATCGCGAGAGGTGCCTTCTGGGGGCACTCCCTGGAGTAGTGGCCAGCCTGGCCACAGGTGTAGCAAGTGAGTCCAGGTGGAGCAGGTAGCATAGGACGGTACCCACTCCCGCCTACCCCAAGTGTCGAAGTAGTGGGGCGCGGAGGAGGTGGCCTGTATCCCGGGTCCGGCATGAATGGAGCACGAGGTACGCGCTGTAGGGAACAAACACCCTGCGCTTCTTGCTCTCAGAACCCGAGGAACTCTGGTGGTCCCCGTGTGCGGGCCTCTTGGAAGCTTCAAGTTCCTTTCTTCCTTGCTCAAGAGTAAAGCCTGGTTGAACAGCTCCTGGTAGGTCTGGAACCTGAAGGGCAACAACTCATAGCGGAGCTGCGGCGAAGACCCTTGCGGAACAGCTCTTGCTTGTCAGCATCATTGGTCACGTCCCTTGGGGCGTAACGAGAGAGATGGTTGAACTCACGACCATAAGTGCGGAGGTCCATCCGTCCCTGTTGCAAATCCAGGAACTCCCTCCTCTTCAAGTCCATGATCGGCTGGGGAATGTACTCCGCACGGAAGGCAGTGCGAAATCAGCCCAGGTGAAGACATGGTTGGCTGGAAACAAAGCCACATGGCTTTCCCACCAACAGCCAGCAGCACCAACCAAGAGATAGGTGGCAAAGTTGACTTGCTCAGCCACTGGGACATGCAGCGCGGAGAACTTGCGCTCCAAGCACGAAGCCAATCATCAGCTTCCAGTGGCTCCTTAGCATCAGCAAAGTGGGTGGCTGAGCGCAGGAACTCAGTGAGAGTGTTGCACTCGTTCCTCCGTGCATTCTGCTGCACCAACTGCTCAAGCAAGCGCTCATTGCGCCCACGGTTCTCCTCAATGGCCATCAAGACCTCAGCCATCGAGGGTGGTGGCGGCAGATCATCCTCATCATCATTGTGGTTACCGCGACCACCACGGCCTCCACGACCTCCTCGAGCCATTCTGGAGATTTGACAATGACACAGTTAGTATCTTTCTCCGAATGGTCGAACAATAGCATTAGCGTCTACACAAGTACACAGACTAGGGACGATAATACTTTGCGAGAAGGAATCAACAAGATAGAACTTGGGTCAAAGATCAGCATCATGTGCTACTAGTGAGAGTTAAGAAATCACAACTTAACACACTCTAGTTGACACAATCCGGGACCTTATGTTCAAGTCCTGGGTTAAAACCCAAAGAAAGGATCAAATGATTTGACTTGGTAGAAACATCTGAGTTGATTTGGGATTGCAACGCAGCGGGAGCAACGTGACACATAACACTAAAGGTCGAACCCACCCCGTTTCTCATTTTGAAGTAACAGATGAGAAGTAAAACCTTTAATCAAATCGAGGTAAGATTGCTCCGAGATTAGAGGTAACCAGATAAGGAGTAAAAAGAATCCTAAGATGGTTTTCACAACTCATTTTTAGGTTAAAAATATTTTCACAAACACTAGACTCAACATCGACCAGTAGAAGGGTTTCCTACAGGCAGTACTGCTCTGATACCAACTTGTGGCGCCCCGACCCGACTGTTATACAGTGATGCTGTGTGTCACCGGTTAAGCGATACAACCGGAGGTTACGGGTTTACCAATCCCCGGCCAAAACCTTTGGCAGGCGTTGCTCGGAATGGATCATCGGCAACGCAACACCCCGATTGATGCCTTAACACAGGCACAACCCTCAATGTATAATAGAGAGATCAAGACTTGTGGAACAACTGGCACATCACAGACTCTACGACACAAATCATATAGTTCAACTCTTATAATAGAGAAAGATAGCAAATGACAACCAGAGGTCACAGACCCAACATTACAACAAGCGGAAGCGAAATTAGGTTGTTCTAAACAACAAGATCCAAATATGGCCTAAGAGGCCTACAGATAAACATCACAGCGCCAGCTGTTCCGGGATGTCCCAAGCTGCCACCTGGGAACCCCAGACTACTCGTCGACGTCCACAAAGAACCCACCTTCGAGGTCGGTGAAGTCCTCCTCTGAAACAAAACAAACGACGTTGAGTTCGACGAACTCGCAAGATTATATATAGAGCTTTAGCTCGATGAGGCTTTCAAAGTTTTATGGCTGTTTTGCATAAAGCTGATTTTATTTATGAAAACATAACTCAATGGCATCGACTATTCAGAGTATTTTCAAAAGGGTAAGAAGTACTCTTTTCTTTGATCACCTTTCTCATCACCATCATCAACCACTGTACCTGTTCATCAAAGGCACCTCCCCGAATCACCCTCGAGGAAGCTCACCTTGCAATCTTGAGTGGTACCTTTAGTACCCAGTTTTTAATCATTCCGTTAAGTTATTCTATGATCTTATCGTCCTTTCCCAAGTCGTCCTTAACCGTGGACACGGCTTTTCGAAAAGATTTACCCTGCAGGGGTGTACAATGTTTGCCACGCGTACCGTCCGGCCCATTACCTGCGCATTAGCTCTCTTCCTTGGAAAGCCGGCTGGGTGGGAGCGGTGTCGACTTCTCCCTCGTTAAGGACTTTCCAGGATCATCAGTGGCGGTAGGACAGCCAGGCCTCAACACCCGCCCCACGGCCACTCATTTTCCTAACACCACCATCCTCATCAGTTCAACCACCATCATCACGCACGCGCAAATGGAAGCCCGAACTAGAGGACCCTGGCTAGCCCCGCCGAGTTATTTAGTCTATGAGGGTTCCTGCAATTGCATAGGCCTCACGCATGGTTGCACGCTCAGTCTTGGTTCGGGAGGTAAAGAACTCGCACCTAGGCGGCGAGAACGAGACAAAGCACCACAACCACAGTGGCCTCTCATCCCCACCTTTAGCATCTTATTACCTGTCACCACAATTCTCCACATCATCTGAACATTTCACACCTGTTTCCAACATGAATATCCATCGGACGGATAACATTTGCTAAGCATGGCTAAGCATCAACATAGCATAGTTTGTATCTCAGGCCAACAATACAAACCTATGGATAATAGGAGGGAAACAGGTATTGGCATCGGAAACTTAATGCAACTATAGGATACTCTAATCCAACAAAATTGACATTTGGAACCGCATGCAATATTATAGTGGAGAAAATATTTGCGGAAACATAGGATAAGATATGCTCAGAGGGGGATTACGCTTGCCTTGTCAGGTACTGGTAGTACGGATCCTCGGGGTATTGTGGAGTAACCCCGGCGGCTTGATCTATCGAAACATAGCAACAGAGGAGCAATCAATCACCACACATGCTTTATCAAATGCAATGCGCACACACATAATGGTATGGCAATTTTAATGTACTGAAGTTATTTATAGCAAGTTCTACCCATTTTCTATGGGGTGCGATAATTAATTGTCCAACAAGAGGGAAATTTAGCACTACATTTGTTTTAATGTTTTCCTGTGCTATAAGTTCATGTAGACATGCATGCAAGTGATGCCAATGGTTAGTGCACATTTTTCTGAGCGTTTTGATATAAGGAACACATTTTTTGGAGGCCCCGATCAAAAGTTATTAATTTTATAATTCCTCTTTTTAAATATTTACTTTTGATTATTTTAATTCCGACGATAAATATTTTATCTACTCGACTCAGAAGGGAGAGAGGAACTAGTCGGAATCATCGGGGTCGATGTCTTAAATAGCGAGAGGGAGGAGCGGGGAACATGCGGTATCGAGGGAGAAATGGAAAAGGAACCTCTGAAAAAATAGTCAAACCAGCCTCCAGACCGGTCTGGGCCGGTTTGTGGGCCAGCCGGCTAGCAGAGGGATCCGGCCCTCAGCCCAGCTTGGGCTGGCTCCGAGGCCGGGCCTGTCACAGAGGCAACCAGCCTCCAGGCCGGTTTGGGCTGGGCCAAGGCCGGCTAGTGGCCCGAGAGCGTCGGCCTTCCACCCGGCCTAGGCCGGTCGCACGGCCGGGCAGCGCGCGACGCGACGATGTTCACGGCGACGATGCTACGGCGGCTCCGGCGAGCAGCACGACTTAGCGCAAAATGGGGAGAGGGGAAGGGCATGGAGAGGTGCAGAAGCTTACCACGAACGTGAGGAGGGGGTCGGGGAAGACTGAGGGAGGTCGACGGCGACGAAAATCGTGCGGGGGGGGGGGGGGGCAGCGGCGGTGGTCGGACGGCCGCGAGGAAGAAAGGCGAGGGCGGCTTTGATTCACGGCGTCCCGCGTCGATTCCTTTGGCGTGGGGGTAGAGCACGGCACGGCGGAGCGGATGGTGGCCTTCACGCGTGTTGGGGCGGCCGGACACGGCGGCGATGCGTCGGCGACGGCGGTGGCTACGGTTCCGCCATGGGGAGAAGAAAACGGGAGGGAAATGGGGAGCAGAGGGGGCAGGAGCGAGTGGGGGCCTCGTGGAGCTCGTTCTCCTTGCGGAGAGAGGCAGAGGGCAAGGGGCGGCCCCATGGCGAGCTCGAGCACGAGCTGGTGCGGCTCGGCCGCCCAGCTCGGTCGCTACAGAGGAAGGGGATGACCCTTTTCCAGAAAACCCCCTGCACAACTTTCCTAAATTACAACTAGGTCCTTTCCTCTTTTAAAATTTTAAAACAGCAGGTTTCAGAGATTTATTTGAGGCATTCAAACCTTTCAGAAAAATACGCCAAAATTAGGGAGGCTCCCCTTAGTCTGTAGATGCTCCACCAATTTTTTGGTGTGGTCAAATAAAATTAAATTGGACAACAGTTGTTCATTGGGTTAAATTGAGGCATTTTGCTAAATTCCAAATGTTGCTCCTTCAAAATTTGGGAGCAAGTGCAAAATATTATTTTTGAACTCTTGGAACTTCCTTGACAAATAAGAGGAGCCAAAGTATTTTGTTTTGCAAGTTGAGTGTCTCCCTTGTTGTGAGTTTTAGTTAAACCAAGTTTGGCATTTTACTTTTCAATGTTACCAAACCAAGTTTTTGTGTTGTTTAGCAATTTCAAATGGATGCAATGATGCATGCATGGAATGCAAAAAGTGAAAATTTTACTCATAATTTGCATTACCAGTAGTGGGCTGTTACACAAAGACTCCAATGAGCCCAACTCCATTAGAAGAACCATAGATAATTCCTCACAAGGCTCCTGCATCTCAGGCAAAATCTGCACAACTGGAGCCACGACCTCGGTGATGACTGCACTATCAGGGTAGACGGCGTTGTGTGCAAAGCACGAGGAGAGAACTCTCCAAAGAATCCATCAGGCCCCTCATCAATGTAACCAACCTGCAACTCAGGCAACAGAGGCACAACCGACGAAACCTGAAGCTTGGCAAGAGCGTCGTGAAGCTCAACGCAAAGCAGCTCAAACTTCTGAAGTAGCTCCATGCGCAACAGGGCAAACTGGGACTCCACAGTAGAGACCAAAAAGGCACTGACATTGGAATCCTTGTAACACCTAGATGGGGATCTTGGCGGTGATGCATGTAAAATGCATACATGAACTTTGCATTATATTACTTATATTTTAATCATATTTGCATCATATAAGGGTTATATCATTGATTTATATTGATTTTGGGAATATTTCATTGTTTTCCTATTTTTCTGGAATTAACCATGCACAGGCAGAAAACCCTATTTTCTATATTTTGATGTTTCAGGGACCCAAACGACGTCCAAATGACCTAATAATTTACGGGGATCAGTTTTTGGAAGGAACAAAGCGTGGGAGCGAAGGAAGCGAACAAACGGAGACCCGAGGGCCAAGTTGAGTGGGCCCACGCAGCCAGATTCCTTGGCCGCGTGGGGCCCATCAACCTGGGCCTCGAGGCTCCGTTGCCGTCGATCTTTTTTCCCGAGCCTCCGTCTTGACCTAAAAACGACTATAAAAATAGTCCCCGATGGCCTTCGGAAAGGAGCATCGCCGAAACACAGAAACCACGAAACAGAGACCTGGAGTTGCAGATTGGAGGGGGAAAATTCCGGCGGGGCGCTGCCGGCGTGGTCTCTATCTTCTCCAACGACTTCTCCACCGTCTCCATGATGAAGAGGGAGTAGTCCACCCCTGGACTATGGGTTAGTGGAAGTAACTTATGTATCTCTCCTCTCTTGAGCTTCACTAATTAGCACCGTATGAGCTGCTGAACATGATTACTGTCATCTATGTAATACCTTTGTGGTGGATCTTTTTATGAGTTAATATATGTTTGAGATTGCAATAGTTTTGTTTCAGTTATGAAAGTAGATGCATATTATGTACCCCGTTCTTGTGTACTTGTTATGATCAAGCATGTGTATGAGAGCGTGTGAGGGGGAACGTGTGCATTAGTTGGAGTAACGGGGGTGGCTAGTGCGGTGAACGTGAGAGAAAGTTCCGCGATCCACTTGGGTGTTTACCTTACTTTGTTGCCTCACTAGTTATAAAAAAAATAACTTGCTACCGGAGATGTGGGTGTGACCATTGCCACAACTCCATGACTAGATCTAGCATGTTCTTATTTTAACTTCATGTCATGAAACTTAATGCTATGCTCTGATTTATCTTAATTACTAAGGTGTTATGATTTTGTTCGCATCTTGATGGAGTATAAGAGAGATTAATAAACAAAAGATCTCTATGTTAGGACGTGATGCCCATATAATTAGTAACTTGTCATGAAACCTTTTTGTTGCAATCTCATATGTCAATTCTAGTGTTCCATTATCTATCAATTTATTAAAGAGAGAGTGCATTTGTGAAACCATGAACCCGGTCCATTTTTAATCATAAGAAACACCTTTCCAACAACTTTTATCCACTTTACATTTTCTGTCATTTAAAAATCCGAAAATACAAAAACACTTTTACATCTTGCGTTCACAATACAAAACCCAAAAATATCATCCATCATTGTTTCCACCATCCTTGCATATTTATTTATCATCATTGCATATTTATTTACTGTTTTGCATTCATTTTATTTTGATATCATTCTCACACCTTGTGCTTGACAACCACTTGGTGAGGTTGAGGGCACAAACAATTTACTTTGTTTTGTAGGTTTTCAAGAGAAGGATAAGAAGATAAATCTTTCACTACTGATTCCCCAAGAGTTCGATATTAAACCCTCGAGTCACCCCTCGTGGGAAAACCGTCTTTCCTATACTATACACTCTGCACTTGGAGTCTCAACCTAACCCATATTCTTTTGACGCAGGTACCTACGTCAAGGGCCATCAAGACAGTTTTCTAGCGCCGTTGCCGGGGAATCATTGCTGTAAAGGTTTATCCAAGGGCATCTCACAACAAAGTCAACTTCATCACCAACTTGTGCAAACACCTAAGCTTGGGGAGGTTGCACCTACGTGAGCATCATCTTATCCATCTTTACCTTCAAAGCATTTTATTTTGTTTTGTTATTGTCTTGCATATCATATTTATATTTCGGTTTGCATTTTTATTTTCAGTTTTGCATTTTGTGTTGCATTTGTTATTTCGGTTTGCATTGTTTAGTATCATTTTATTTTCAGTTTTACATAAAAAATTAAAAAAAACACATAAAAACTTGCAAAAATGGGAGAAAGAACTAAGTTGTGCGATTACACAAACACTCCAAATGATCAATTTATTGCTAGGCCCATTGCCACACCTGAGATAAAATCTGATAGTTATGAAGTAAGTCCTAGTTTGTTGAACTTGATAACTAGGGAACAATTTGGCGGTAGTGCTATGGAGGATGCCTCTATGCATCTTCATGATTTTGTTGAAATATGTGACATGCAAAAGTTTAATAATGTGGAAAATGATATTCTAAAACTGAAGTTATTTCCTTTCTCACTTAGAAGAAAAGCTAAAGAGTGGTTGCATTCATTACCTACTGGTAGCATTAATTATTGGGATGATCTAAAAGAACTTTCATTAAGAAATATTATCCTCCTGTTAAAATTTTGCGAAATAGAAACAATATTCTTTCTTTTAGGCAAAATGAAAATGAACATGTTGCCATGGCTTGGGATAGGATAAAACGTATGCTTAGAACTTGTCCATCACATGGGGTCAATGAATGGACCATATTACACTCTTTTTACAATGGTCTAAATTACATGTCTAGAAATATTCTTGATTCCGCTGCTGGAGGGGCTTTTATGCGAAAAACTATAGTAGAAGCTAAGAATATATTGGAAAGTATTTTGCAAAACTATAGTCAATGGCATACTGATAGAGCACCTAATCCATCTAAGAAAGTAAACTCCATAGAAGAAACAAATGATTTGTCATCTAAAATGGACACTATTCTTGCTTTCATTAATAAACAAAACATTGAAAATGTGCCTTTGCAAGAACTAGTTGGTAATAATCCTGAAAATGTTGATGTTAACTTCATTAGGAACTATGGTAATAATGGGTATGGTAATAACAATTATAATTCCGATAATAAACCCCCGTATGTGCCAAACAAATATGCCACTAGTAGTAATGTTTCTAGTGATTTGGAAAACACCATTAGATCATTTATATCTACTCAAAAGGAGCTTAATAAGGAATTTATATCTAAGTTTGAAAAACAAGACTCTTTGTTTGAAAGGGTAGATCAGCTCACTAAGGAAGTTTCCTCATTAAAGAACACCATTATAGCTCAAAAACATGAGGAAACAATTAAATATTGTCAAGAGGTTATAAATAAATCTTGGGAACATATTCATGAGCAAGAGAGAATTGCTAAGGAAACTATTATGGTAATAAAAGAGAGAAAAGTTGAGTAAGTTAAAATGCTTAGTGAAGTCAAGGAACCATTATTTGACTTAGAGAATTGTAGCTTGCATGAATTAATATCTATCTTACAAAATTTGCAAGTGATCTTTCTATTAATGTTAACCAAGCTGGTTTTGGTTCTTATATTGCTAATCGTGTTTTAAAAGAAAAGATTGCTAGGTACAACCAAGAAGCTATGATATACCTAAGTTTGGGGATATATGGATTCCCAAAGTACTAGTAACCATTGGAAAAGAGACACACCATGCTATATTAGATCTAGGATCTAGTGTCTCAGTTTTATCTAAAGAATTATATGAAGTTCTTGAATTAAAGAATCTTGAAAAATGCTCTATTGAACTTGCACTTTCTGATGATTCCATTAAACATGCTTTAGGAAAAGTAAGTGATGTTATGGTAGAGTTGCATATGACATTTGTACCTGTTGATTTTCTAATCATGTATATGGGGAATAAAACCTCTAGTCCAATTATTCTTGGAAGACCTTTTCTTCGTACCACAGGTGCTATCATTGATTCAAAAGAAGGGAATGTAAAGTTTCAGTTTTCACACAAGAAGTGCATGGAACACTTCCCAAGGAAGAGAGACACATCAAAGTTCAAGCTCCCTCATGAGCTTCGTCCACAATAAATATCATGTAAGAAGCCTATCTACATGGCTATAAAGAAAGCGCTTTACGGGAGGCAACCCGGTTGTTTTTATTTTTGATTTTCTTGTGTCCTCTTGCTGTAACAAGAGACTTAGTTTTTAGTTTTGTTTCTGGAATTTTTAATAAAGTGCCAAGTTTTACCTATTTTGGTTTGAAAAAGTTGCTATTTGCATTCGGAGATTTTATTCCAGCACGAATCTGTGCACGGTATGATTTTTAATTCCTATTCTGTAACTCCGAATGAGCTGATATTTGAACTGTAGTTGCAACTTTTCATCCTCTGTAAGCATAAATGTTTTCAGAATTTTGCGACATATTTAAGTAGGGTAGAAAAATACGTTTTGCTGCTGCTGTTTTTCTGGACAGATTCTGTCCCATTTTGTTTGATGCATTCTTTGAACTTTGAACTTGAATCTTTTTGATCCAATTGAGTTTATAAGTAGGCATACAACATTATACACTTTCTAGACATTCATATGAATTTTTGTTTAAGGATTTTATGCAGCAAGTAATTCATTTGTCTATCACCACTAATATCACCCCACAGAAAAGAAATGGCAGAAACGGTGTTTTGAATTGTTTTCACAGGGATTAGAGGAGATGCACCAAGAGCTATCCAAGGATGGTGAAGACCATAAGCTTGGGGATGTGAACACAACCCCACTGGACCAACACACTCTCGGTTTGCACACGTCTAACTTCTGTTTTTCGATCAATGCACTTTATCGCATAAACTTGGAGCGTCTTTTATTTGTTTTTTATTTCGGTTTGATTTTTGTTTGTCTTGAGACCACCACTATCATTTATATATGAGAGAGCTACTGGAAATTTGGGTTGAATTAAGTTGGATGCTATTAAAAAGATTGGGAAAGGGATGTTTGAGTTGATTCAAAAAGATACATATAGTTGCATGATTCATATGCTTTTAATGAATATTAATTTGCAAGTGTTTTATCAAGAGCTATCTTTTATTCATGTTTTGATGCTGAATGTTACTTTACTTTGTTTAACATGGATTGGTGAGTTCTATGGACACTTATGCATGCATTTAGACGGTCAACTTTCTCCCTCTTCCTGGCAAAATTCCAACAAGTAAAAACTTGTTTTCCAACACCTTCAACCAAATTTGTTCCAGTGAGTCCACCATATCTACCTATTAGCTTTATGCTATTCCGAGTATGTTTATCATATTATTTTGTATTATCTATACTTCTGAATTAAAATGTTTATGTTATTGATTGTTATGGGAAAAGTTGGTTAAAGAGCTCTCACGAACTTGATGCACACCTTACTTTTATTGCACTTAATAAACATGACCCATTGTGATTAAAATTATGAAGTTGTGAGCTTGACAAGAGTCTTGGTTGGGAGTTAGCTCATATGTGCTGTCACATGGCAAGTTTTCAACGTGCTCTTTATATTTAGTTGATATCATGTACTTTTGTTTATGGATGCTTATCATGGTGCCAAATAAATGCGGAAACTTAGTAAGTTTAATGAGTTTGTATAAATGGCTAGAGAGACGCCTGGGCCGCTAATCTAAGCCATGCATCATTCATGGTGGAAATTTACTTACATGCTATGGTGAACCTTCAGTGATGCACCCCACAATTGTAACATCCCAATATTTTGGAATGTTTAAAAATCACTAAAATTTGAAACTTTTGTTTTTATTAAAAGAAAACATTAAAATTATAATAGAAACCAAATATAGAAAACATTTGGCATCTTCAAAAAGTTTAATAGTTTAATTCCAAGTAATCTTTAATTCAAAATTGAAGTTTAGTTTAAATTCCTTTATCCAAAGTATTTCATAAACCCCAATGTATTTGGCAAGGTGATTTAAAATTGTTCAAAAATACCTTCATCTCATAAAATGATGTATTCCAATTAGTGGATTATGAATATTTAACTTTAGCTATTTAATAAACCCTGCAATAATATTTACAAAAGTATTTTAGATTATTTAAAGCATGTTCTATTTTCAAAATTGGTTTTGATTCAATTATATTCATTTGAAAAACAAATAAGTTTAAAATCACTTATTTTCAATATCTACATCTGTGGTACCTTATTTGAATTTAACAAACCACAAATGTTTTTATTAAAACCCTATTTTAAAATTTGACATAAAGTGTCAATTAAACAAATATGCAATATTTTTAAATTCCAATTTTAAATGTTTGTAAAAGTGTGCTTAAATATTTTAAATGATAGATATTAATTTACAAATCTGTAGAAACAAGTTTGAAGTATTTTGTACTTTTAAAACTTAAGATATAAAAGAAAAAAGAAATAGAAAAGGAGAAGAACAAAAAAAAATAGAACAGACCGCCTGCCCGAGCGAGCCAGCCGGCCCAGCCCATCTTCTCCATCGTGCACAACAGCTCAGCCCAGCAACAGCCCGCCCCGTCCCTTCTCTCTCTGCCTCTCTCTGACGTGTGGACCCCACCTGTCAGGGTCACATCAGCGTCTTCAACCTCACCCCCAAATCACGCGCGACAATGGCAATAAACCACCGGCGGTTTCCTTCTTCATTTCGTGCGATTAAGGACCGGAATCAACGCTCCTCCCGGCCCTACTAAAAGCCCTCCTCGCCCTCTCCATTTTCCCCCTCCACCCGCTCCAAATAGTGCCCCCAGGCTGGAGTATTCGCTCGCCGGAGTCCGCTCGGCCGCCGCCGCATTTCTTCAAATCTCGGCGACACCACAGGCCCCCGACGCTCCTTTTTGGTCACTTTCTCCTCCCATTGTCTAGGAGTATCTTCTCATACCTTCCTCGATTTTTTTTTCTTCGCAGCAAATCGACCGGAGCGTGACCACCCGAGCTCACCGGAGCTACTGCCACGGGATCTGCACCCCGCCGACGACTGGAGCCTCCCGAGGAACCACCGTGGACGCCATCGAGCTCGTGATGGAGCTCCGTGTCTTTTGGACAAGTTTCCGTGATCGGACGACCACGGGAACACCGACGCCATCAACCACCGCACGCTAGCGCCGCCGTCTTCGTGTTTTCCGGCGACCTAGCGCCGTCCCGGTGATCTCCTCTCTCGCTTTCACTCCTGGCCGTCCGATCCGATTTAGACGATCTAGATTAGATCTAAGGCGAAGGGGTATCAGTGCATCTCGTGCGTTTGTTTTATGTTAGATCTACGGCTCCTGTTAATTCCAGATCCAGCCAATCACAGGGCGCCACGTGGCCCAGCCTTTTCCGGTTTTTATTCCGAATAGAATTAGAATGGCAGATTTGCAGAAAAACCCCTGGAACTTCAAACCTTCACAACTTTTTAACCATAGATCCAATTTTGACAAACTTTATACCCCTAGAAAGCCCTTGAAATGTAGAAACTTTTGGTACTGTTAGTTTTCAAATTTGTCCAGTTTAAATTTATTCAAATTTCAAATGAGGAGTTTGAGTAAATTTGACTTAACTTTAGATCCACAAGTCCAAAATTTGCAAATAAAATAGTTTTAGAAACCTTAAAATATGTGTAATATTGTGCCTCTGTTATAAAATATTTTTGGGCATGATTTTGATGATTTAAAAATCAGAGGCTTAATTTGAGTAATTTTGGCATATCTTTAAATCTATAAATGCAAAATTTAAAAATAAAATATTTTTGGAAACCTTTAGATCTGTAGAATAGATTAGACACTGTTAAAAATATTTTTGGATACTTTTAAACTGATTTAAAAATCAAAGGCTTAATATGAGTATATTTGGTATGGTTTAAATCCTACAAACTATTTTATTATGTTTCTTTTTGCAAAATGTCACAATTTTTATTTTCTGTCCAGTAGTACTGTTTTTCAATGTTTAAATAAAACTTTTAAATACAGAAACCATTAATCTTGGGTTTATTCCCTTTTTAGGAATGGTGTTGTTTTGTTGTTATATTAAAAATTGTTTTAATTGCATCTTGACTTCATGCATGATTTATTAAATCCAGAAAAGCTAGTGTAATAATTTTATTTGTGTTTTAATTACATTTCATGCATAGCATATTTATTGTATTGTTAATTTATTAAGATTGTGTTAAAAGCTTTTTAAAAATGTTGCTTTGCAAACCTTTAATTTTAATTGGTGTTAGAAACTTTTGACCCAATTAATGTGTGATAAATTTTAATTAAAGACAAACCCATTAAAACCTATTAAACATCACATCAATATTTTTTAATAAGTTCAAAATTAATTGTTTGACCAACCTTTAACCACAATGGAAAACCATAAACCCAATCACATCAATTCTTTTTGCATATTGAATTATGTGATATTTCCTTGACCACTTATTGTGTGAAGACTTTGTTTTGTATTTTTGCTTTTGTATGCTTTGTGTTGTTGTGTGGTTTGTTTATTGTTGTATGATTTCTATGTATAGATTGAACGGAGTGCAACGTTGTTCCTTGATGAAAACAGTATGATAGCAACGACAACTTCCAAAGGCAAGTGGCACATTCATAAATTTCCTAAGTATTTTGTATATGCATGAGTAGAGTATTTTTCTATAAGCATGTGTTGGATAGTATTGCTATGCAAAAACTGTTTAGAGTAGTACCTCTATACTAGTGGTCTAGAATCCTATTATAACTTAGTAGTAATATTGATATGCTATGCAAAAGATTGTTTTGAAAAAAATCTAAATTCTACTAAGTAAAATGAAACACCTGGGTGGATTGGTTTTGATAAGAGGAGGTCGGAGTTGAGTGGCTACTCAGGGCCATTTCTATGGTTTTACCTGAGTATGTGCACTTGTGGATTGCCACCCAGGAACAAAGGGATTTGAAGTTACTCCAAGTGAAGATTGCTTCCAGTGCAGCCACTTGGTACTATGGCTCTGCCTTGACTAAGTAAGTTCTAGGAACCTGATTCCGGCAGTTCACAGCGGATGAATGTCTTGTATGGGTCTGCCCAGAGGAACAGGGGACTGTTTCCCAAAGGTCTTGTCTTAATCTTCTCCTTTTCCTTATCACTAATGGAGTGTAGAGGATAGTTTGGGCTGATTGAGTCAAGTGGTGAACGTGCACAACCTCTCGAGAGTGTCAAAACTAAGTACTTAGCCGTGTCCCCGGTTACGGACAATTCTGAGCAGCTGATCAAGGACATCAACGGAGGATCCCAACATGCCAACTTCTCAAGTAAAAGTTTGAAGGGTGAACAAGGGTTGATTTCAAGAAAAGTTTTCCAAAGAGTTAGGAAAAAGATGGCTTTATGCAAAATAGCCTTGAACTCCACCAGCCAAATATGCATATAGGTTATTAGAGTTATTCCAGTAAGTGTCCACAAAGTGTCACTTGCCAGTTCCATTTTATATGGTTCTGACCCACCTTGTTGCAACATTTTTCCTGTTGCAGGTTGTTCCGACGATGAGTGAGGTTTCGTTTAAGGCTTTCGAATCTGCAACCAACATGTTTCGCCTGTGGCACATGAAGATGATGGAGACTCACTGCTACTTTTATTTCCGCTGCTTTACTCTTTAAAAGCTAGCTTCGTGCTATGCAATTTGTAATGGATATTTTCCTAAGTACTGGATCCACGTGTAATAATTGATACTTTGTTGTGATATTCATCGTAAACTGTGTGTGCAAATGAATCGATCCAGGGGTTTGTACTATACACAGGGATCTTGCCAATTTTTAAGTGCAGGTCCGCTACAACAATAAAAAGCTATACCAATAGTAAATAAAAAGGATTTGGAGATTGTTCATTTTGTTTGTTTGTCTTGTCATTTTGACATGGGCTTGTTCCATGTCCTGGGACAAGAGGTACCCCAGTTGACGCTCTTGATGACGCTATTATATTACTTACAATGACCTTAACTTGAACTTGCTTTTGTGTCCCAAGTTGAGTAACACCGTGGTGTAGGTACTCGTATTCACGGGGCATGAGACATTCAACCCATACTTTGTCAAGCATACTACTCATATTTGCTTTCACTTTAAACTTTAACCATTCAAGATGCTATGATAGGGGTAATGAGAGCTTGACACCAATGAATACCACATTGCAAACATTAACTTAAGTAGAAGCATTTGGAAGTTAGATGAAACTTATTCATATTTTACCTCTACTCATTTATATATCTTTCCAAAGTGTCCACCTTTTATTCAGATTTATAAGAATACTCTATGACCATTATAGGATGTTTTTACTTTTCATTATGCATACATTTGGTCCATAGTACTTTCTTCTATGTTACACTTTGTGAATTATCATTGAACATCCTTACATTGAATATTTGATATCACTTCATAATCTATTTTGTATATGGCTACTCCTTTGAAGAATGAATCATTTGACTCTATGTAGGAATAGTAATCATCTTTGATATCCATTGATAGTATTAAAATGCAAAGTCCATGTTAGTTTTATCACCTTCATACTCGAGGACGAGTATAGGTTAAGCTTGGGGATGTTGATGCATGTAAAATGCATACATGAACTTTGCATTATATTACTTATATTTCAATCATATTTGCATCATATAAGGGTTATATCATTGATTTATATTGATTTTGGGAATATTTCATTGTTTCCCTATTTTTCTGGAATTAACCCTGCACAGGCAGAAAACCCTATTTTCTATATTTTGATATTTCAGGGACCCAAACGACGTCCAAATGACCTAATAATTTACGGGGATCAGTTTTTGGAATGAACAAAGCATGGGAGCGAAGGAAGCGAACAAACGGAGATCCGAGGGCCAAGTTGAGTGGGCCCACGCGGCCAGATTCCTTGGCCGCATGGGACCCATCAACCTGGGACTCGAGGCTCCGTTGTCGTCGATCTTTTTTCCCGAGCCTCCGTCTTGACCTAAAAACGACTATAAAAATAGTCCCCGGCGCCCTTCGGAAAGGAGCGCCGCCGAAACACAGAAACCACGAAACAGAGACCTGGAGTTGCAGATTGGAGGGGGAAAATTCCGGCGGGGCGCTGCCGGCGTGGTCTCCATCTTCTCCAACGACTTCTCCACCGTCTCCATGATGAAGAGGGAGTAGTCCACCCCTGGACTATGGGTTAGTGGAAGTAACTTATGTATCTCTCCTCTCTTGAGCTTCACTAATTAGCACCGTATGAGCTGCTGAACATGATTACGGTCATCTATATAATACCTTTGTGGTGGATATTTTTATGAGTTAATATATGTTTGAGATTGCAATAGTTTTGTTTCAGTTATGAAAGTAGATGCATATTATGTACCCCGTTCTTGTGTACTTGTTATGATCAAGCATGTGTATGAGAGCGTGTGAGGGGGAACGTGTGCATTAGTTGGAGTAACGGGGGGTGGCTAGTGCGGTGAACGTGAGAGAAAGTTCCGCGATCCACTTGGGTGTTTACCTTACTTTGTTGCCTCACTAGGGATAAAAAAAATACCTTGCTACCGGATATGTGGGTGTGACCATTGCCACTACTCCATGACTAGATCTAGCATGTTCTTATTTTAACTTCATGTCATGAAACTTAATGCTATGCTCTGATTTGTCTTAATTACTAAGGTGTTATGATTTAGTTCGCATCTTGGTGGAGTATAAGAGAGATTAATAAACAAAAGATGTCTATGTTAGGATGTGATGCCCATATAATTAGTAACTTGTCATGAAACCTTTTTGTTGCAATCTCATATGTCAATTCTAGTGTTCCATTATCTATCAATTTATTAAAGAGAGAGTGCATTTGTGAAACCATGAACCCTGATCCATTTTTAATCATAAGAAACACCTTTCCAACAACTTTTATCCACTTTATATTTTCTGCCATTTAAAAATCCGAAAATACAAAAACACTTTTACATCTTGCATTCACAATACAAAACCCAAAAATATCATCCATCATTGTTTTCACCATCCTTGCATATTTATTTACTGTTTTGCATTCATTTTATTTTGATATCATTCTCACACCTTATACTTGACAACCACTTGGTGAGGTTGAGGGCACAAACAATTTACTTTGTTTTGTAGATTTTCAAGAGAAGGATAAGAAGATAAATCTTTCACTACTGATTCACCGAGAGTTCGATATTAAACCCTTGAGTCACCCCTCGTGGGGAAAACCGTCTTTCCTATACTATACACTCTGCACTTGGAATCTCAACCTAACCCATATTTTTTTGACGCAGGTAACTACGTCAAGTGCCATCAGGCGGCACCGGCACACATACCGACGAGTGGCCCACGACCTTAGCCCCATTCCTTGTTGGCGAAGGAAGAGGTTGGACGGACGGGGAGCGGCTTCACTGGCATGGAGCGCGAGCGGCCGGAGAGCGATCGCAAGGAACCGGAAAGCGAGCGCGACTGAACTCCCCCGGTGACCAGGGCGCCGACAACAAATGCATCTGAAAGGCTCATGGCTTGCGCAGACTTGGTGGCCACGCTCGAGGCAACGAAAGCACCTTATTCGAGCACAACACTTGAAGGCGAGGCAACGCTCAAGACCTTCCCTCGACGGTTGGGAGGAGCATCCCGGCTGGAGTGCACCCCCCCGACCCACAGGGTCCCATCCCTCCTCGGCATCTAGAGCGGCCACTACTGCAGAATGGCCGTCGCACGTTGACGCTGAAGATGGGCGAAGCGGATGAGCCTCTGTCTTCTATGCCGCATTCTCCTCATTGCAACCATGGTCGCAAACAGCACCTTCGGCCTCCCCGCCGGAAACAGCCCCTCCGACTAGCATGCGGAAGTGGCGAGTGCGACGCATCTGGCCACCAATGGCCGGTTCCGACCTGCGGCGAGCGAGGGCAGCCGCAGCAAGCACGGCGGCGCCGCAATGAGGCAAAAGTGGGTCCAACTTTACTTGTTTGACATCGCTTCACATATTGACCGGGAAAGAGTTGAGACTTTAGGGAGTTCCCCGTACATGATTGATGCCACAAGATATTTGAATGTGTCCCGCTTTATTAATCAAAGCCCGTTCAGTACTGGTGGAGAGCAAAGATTGCCAGCTAGCTCACGTTGGCTTGTTTGCTAATCAATATGTAAGCATATTTTATCTGTGCTATTTTTCAACATTAACGTTGAATTGCAATACAAACTTTGCTATTCTCCAGATTGCTGCTGGAGAGGAATTGTCCTATGACTACCGAAAAAAGCTGCGACCTGGCGATGGCAGCCCCTGCCGTTGTGGACTCCGAATTGCGGAGGCCGTCTTTACTGAATTTACAGGGCTGCAAAGGAAGAGGAATGATCAACTGCTTATCTTCAGAAGCTCGTAGAATGGTGATCACTTAGCAACCAGTAACATTGTTTTTCCTAGATCTTGAATGCAGGGGTAGGATCTCATCTTGATGCAACAAATTGGATGCAGGGGTACGTAGTATCTCATTCTGCATACAACCAACAGTAGTTTATGATATAGGACTCAGTATTTTTTGACAAATCTGACCCTTTTGAGCAACTAAACGCATCTGTGGCCTCTTATCAAAACTATTTTCAAATCTACCCTCTCGAGGTCGGCGCCAAATAGGATGGAGCCGAACTTGTTCAGTTCGGCGCCATCCAGTAAGTCTCATAATTTTCCTAAGGACTTAAAAGATTTGAAACAGGGGGTCGGCGCCATATAGAATGGAGCCGACATGTACAAGGTCGGCTCCATCTTACCTGGAGCCAACCTCAGGGGCCAGATTTGGAAATAGTTTTGCAGAGAGACCAGAATTGATATTAGTTTCGCTTAGAGGCCATTTTTAGCAAAAAATACTAGGACTCACAGCACTGACTAGGTACGTACACTGTAGCATTGTTTTTTTTTTCAAGGATACACCCTGCAAAGTGTATCGGATTTCATAGAAGAAAAGACCAAGACGACCAGTACAACGTCAAAAGACTACACGATACAAAACACGACGACATACAGTTTACAACACAGCCCACAAACCAAACAACGAGGACACTCCTTGCACCGTCTCCTGTCACGAATGGTAGGGAGGCGATACACCAAGCTCCCGCACCGCACCACGACCGACAGAGGAAACTTTGGAAGACCGACTCTGCCTCTAGGATAGCACGACCAACGTACCGCCCGGCCTTAAGCGTCTAAAAGTCGGTGAGTGAGCGGCGGGACCGGACTACCCGAGAAAGCATTGATTTTAGGCATGGCAACATCATGCTTAACTGATGATTTGTTAGAAGCAGCTTGAAATTTGAGCAATTCAGGCTGCATTTGTTTGTAGGCGAGATGTCAGTGTCTATGTAAAATATGTTCATCCCACTTTTACTGCTCATAAGATCCATCATCGAAGTTCAAGCAAGAATCAGTACTTGTTTAGTCCGCTGATGATTCTGGAGTTTTGCTTGTGTTGCAGATGCAGTACCCGTTTCGGCAGTGTTATACTAGGAAATTGTGAATAAAAAATGGAATTTGAACCAGCACCGTCCACACAAGGCCAACATAAGCCTTGACGCTCACTTA
Organism: Poa pratensis; assembly: GCA_947311845.1. NCBI lineage: Eukaryota > Viridiplantae > Streptophyta > Magnoliopsida > Poales > Poaceae > Poa > Poa pratensis. Next base: position 23,200,365 of record CAMZMU010000087.1, read on the forward strand.
GTGCCCAGGAAGCATCACCGCATAACCCAGAATGTATGTGGATTGATTGCGTGCCAAAAACTGTAATGCCGGTGGTGCAGTTCGAGTGTAAGCCTACTTGATATTAATAAATATCTCGTTCTTTCTCAAAAAAAAAAAGCCTTGACGCTCGCCTACCTGGGACACGGGAACCTGTGCTGTGCGCTGGTTCGGCCGTCGACGTACCTGTCGCATTGACGTCCAGTCAAGATGACAAGGCACTGTCGCAAAAACACATGAATCATAGTCTCCGTCTGAGCGAAAACATCTATTTCTCTCTGTTCCAACAAATCGTCTGCTTGGACGCTTCTTCAGAACCATATGAATCAGGACGTAACATGTTACTCTCCCCATTCACAGTGGAAGTTTTAAATATTTCAACGTGAACTATGGACGAATCAAAATGAGTTAATTCACATACTGAAAGACGTCTAGGTGTAAGCGATGCACAACACGGGCAATATCGATTTTGCTGGATATTCATATAGCCGGACGAACAATTTTTTTTTTTTTTTTGGACAGGGACGGTAACGGAGAATGTGATGGGCCGAAGACTGAAGGATAAAGCGGCCCGGAGATGCCCACTGACCACCTTTCTTTCAGCAGCAGAACACATAATTGTCAGGAAAAAAAGTAGCAGAAGTACCAAGGAAAAAAATAGCGCGCTACAACAAAATAGTGTCGGCCTTAAAATACGCTATTAGCGTGCTATATCGCGCTATAGCGTGCTATTAGCGAGACATTGCACACTGATTGATTTAGCGAGACAGTTCTAAAAACGCTATATCGTGCTATTAGCGGCGCTATAGCGCGCTATTATTTTCCATGAGCAGAACGCATGTGCCACGTGCCTACTCCTGTTGCAAACCGGTACCAACTTGCAAAACCAATTAACTATGGACACAAAGTCAAGAGGCTAAAACCAAAAATCTTCTCTAGATCAGGCCGGTACGAGCACACAGAGGTACAGCTCGATCGATGTCACCACTAGATTCTCCAAATCTAGCGACGATTCTCACCCGAGGTAAATATTTGCATGGGCAGGTAACAAGATAATCTTTTGGCTAGGGATAACTACACAAGATAAGCGAAGCGAAGCGAAGCTTTGAAGGGTGCACCGGGAATCACATTCACCCGCGCTTTGCATATCTGCCTGAGCATGGATCTTTAGCTTTACAAGGAATCATCTCAAAGTTGGTTGGCATATACATAAATAATATTTGAAAGCTACTGTGCGATAACGTCGACCAGTTGCCACGTGTGGCCACGACAGGGAGCGCACTAGTCACTTGGTCAAACATTAGTTAGTGTAGAGTTGACTACAGTTTGCACAGACAATTCGCTCCTGAGAAAACTAAGTTAGAGAGACATTCGTCCTTTGGGAACATCCGATAAAGAAAAGTTTTTTTTTGATACATCCGATAAAGAAAAGTTGCAGAAACACCGAAATGAACTTTGCAACCCCCCTTGAAATTGACTTGGTTGGACCCAACAATACGTCCCACTTGTTCTTTACATCCTCCAATCCAAAATTCCATGTCTTTTGGGACATCGACAGTCTTCAATATAGCATCCTTGACCATCATATTATGTAAAAAAAATCATCCCACATAAAAATATTTATACAAATACACAAGTATATTTCATGATAAATCTAGCAATATCAACTTGATGTTTCGGGTGTTAGTAAATTCATTTATGATAGATGGTCAAACTTAGAAAAAAAATTGTGACGAAAAAGGTTGTTGGATCTGCTTTTCATTGCAACAGTAGGAGATTACAAAGTTAGCAAGAGGCCAAGAAAAAAAGGAGAAGAGAAAGCTAAAATAGAAATTAGGCAGGGGAAATCCCTTAACAGAGTGACGGTAGGACAATTAATCTAGCAATTTTGGTCTTTGGATCATCTCGTTTGACCTTGTACATCCCACGACTCTCCCCATGTTTTAGAATCTTTCCTTGTTCGCAAATGGAATTGGGAGAGCATCCATGCAGTGTTCGGGAGAAAATACGCGCATTTCGCTCCTTCCATATGGTCCACCACTTAAAATTTTAACCGCTGAAAATGTTTAAATTGTTTGTATTTAGGAATCAGATATAGTATCTTTTAGGGTCAAGAGAGAACCTTATTCACCTGACAAAGAGTTTGACCTACAACCATCATCAGCGACATGAGCAAATGGAAAAGGGACTTGGAATGCTACACTTTGCAAGCATTTTTTTCACCCCATGTCCAATTGTTCCTTACCGTTCGACTTTTTATATCCCGCGCGGGGTTGCTACCGCAAAGAGGTAAATAATATCTTGGAAAAATATGTAGGAGAGCAGAGGTAAGAAAAATATAAAAAATGCATATATGCATGCAAATTTGGGAATATAAATCCTTGAGACTTGATATATATGTAAACTCTTAACCAAACGAGGGATGGAGAATCAATAGGCTGGCGCACATGAGCATGAGCGCAGGTGCAGACAATAAGCAGGAGACGCATGAGGACATGTACAACGGGAGACGCTAATTTGGTAGGGATGCGAAAACGGGACCCATTTGTCCCATTTTTTTTCATTAAACCAAATTTTTGTACTAGACATGTACAAAATGGGAGAAAAGTGGGACAAACAAATCCCGTTTTCGCATCCTCATAATTTGGGGCGCTAGAGGCAAAAACGATCAGGAAAATCACATGGCACCTGACCAAGAGTCCATGACTCCAACGCTGCGGAAGGGTGTAAGGCGCTTACGTGATTCAGATAAGGCAGAAAAAACGCTAAGCGCTCAATGCTATTCTAAGCGCAACTGCCGACCCGCCAGGAAATCAATCTTGGCCTCTACCGCTAGCGTCCCGCGCGCGCTGTATGTGCCCTAAGATGGCAACGTCGTTCATTACGTACTTCGACGACGACGGAGCATATGCATGTAGCTACACCTGGAACACCTATCACATATGCAGAAGCTAGGACAGGAAGGGGTGGGGCCAACTTATCACTGCAAAGCAAGCAGGCGATCGATCTCGCACGATACCGCTAGCCAGCGACCGCACGGTGTCGCCGGACAGGAATCCGCCGCCGTCGCCGTCAATCACGTAGCTTATAATTCCTTTGACCGGCGATGCCCATCCGGCCATCCCCTATATACCACGGCTTCTCCGACGGGCGGAATTCCGGCCGGTAATACCCTCGGATCGCCTCGCTAAGAGATGCCGTACGTCGCCGTCGATGGGCGCGTCCCGTGCTCCTTTCCACGCCCATCTTTTTGACCGGGAATATACATATCTCGATCGGCCCATGACCGCCGTCCCAAAGAGCACTCTAGCTAAGCAAAGATCGAGCCGGACGTGTCGATCGGATATGCTCCTGTGCTCTCGCGCATGCAGGTACGGCTCATCCAGCTCTCCTCTTCTTTCCCTCTAGCTCCCGAGTGTTGATCAGATGGCCATTTTGATGCCATGGCGGTTTTTTTCTCCCAACTGGGCTAGTCTCTTCCTATTACTTTCATAATAGAAATTTCAGATTCATTACAAACATTCGGCATAACAGACAGAAAGGCACATGAGAAGCCAGCCGAAAATGGAGGTACTAGCAGCAAACCCGCTGCGAATGCTTCATCTTGAACATCCCTACAGGGAAGAAACCTGATATTATTTATCCCCCTAACCTAACAAAACCCGAAGATCGCACAGAGTATCGAAAACAACAGCTAACGGAACAAAGTTCAGCTCAAAGCACAAGCAACAACTAAGGCAATCAGCATCAGTCAGAAGCAGCATTCCATGAGTATTTGAACCTCACTCCACACAAGTCATCGCCATCTTCAGTTGAGCAACGCCACCAGAAATATAACCTTTGTCTTTCTCTGAATATAGACTGCCCAATACGATAAGTAGTAGCATATGGTGAACACAATATTGTCACAGGAGTCCTCAGGACATATTTCTGAAATGTTACTTTGTTCCTTGTTGTCCAAATAGACCAACACACAACACACAAAAGCAGGTTGTAAAATTTCTTCCCAAGCAAAACATGGCCAAATCGAATTGGGATAAGAATAAAAGACGAAGTACCAAAAACAGATCCAACGATCCCCTCAAACAGTTTTTGCACTAGCACAAATAAAGAACTACGAGTAGTACCTTATCATCTTTTTTTTTTTGAATTAAAAGGGTTTTTCCCCGATTTCCATTAAAAGAAACCAGTTATTACAAGATCCCACCACAACACAACCACCACCAAAACCACCGCAAACCCAGCAAATTCAAAGATTACAGATAACGAGCTACTTGCAGCAACTCTCAATACAACGACACTAGACCAAAACATCAGGCGAACAACTAAGGAGAAACTAAAAACTGCTACTACCACCAAGAGCCTCTTCCTTTCTTCAGAGTTTTTTCCCATTTTTGCAATCAACCGTCACCCAGCCTCAGCCTCCAGGGCGCCCATCCTCGCGCTCCTCTGAAAATCTCATCCGCGACTCAAGCCAGCAGCCTTGCGCCCCGCTGTAGTTCCATTTTTGCGTCCTCCAATCCCTGCAAATTTGCCCACCAATCAATCCAATAGCAGATATGATGAATCACTTCTATCGGCTCAGCTGGCCATTTATTCTCAAAGCATGCCAGATTCCTGGTTTTCCACAACCCCCAGAAAACTGCAGCAATACCCACTGTCATCAGGTTTTTTGAACTCCCATCGAATCTATCTAGATAATCAGTGAGGCATTGTTGTGCTCTAGCGAACTGGCAATCCAGACCAGTTGCTATGCTAACTATATTCCACACATATCTAGCTAGTGGGCATCTCAAAAAAAGATGATCAATGGATTCATCTTGTCCACATAGCAGACAAGTCTTTGTACAGGTACCTCCTCTTTTTAGCAAGACCACTCTAGTGAGTATGCTTTTTCACAGAATTAACCATAGGAAGGTCTTAATCCTTAAAGGGAGTTTAACCTTCCACATAAATCTGTAAGGCACACTCTCCGACACTTGCATGGCTAAGTAGAAGGATTTAACACAGAAAGTTTTTGAGGAAGACAGTAACCAAGTTAGTTTATCTTCCTCCTCACTCAACACTGTATTTTCGCAAAGTAGTAGCATATGGTGAACACAATATTGTCACAGGAGTCCTCAGGACATATTTCTGAAATGTTAATTTGTTCCTTGTTGTCCAAATAAACCAACACACAACACACAACACACAACACACAACACACAACACACAACACACAAAAGCAGGTTGTAAAATTTCTTCCCAAGCAAAACACGGCCAAATCGAATTGGGATAAGAATAAAAGACGAAGTACCAAAAACAGATCCAATGATCCCCTCAAACAGTTTTTGCAGTAGCACAAATAAAGAACTACGAGTAGTGCCTTATCATCTAACCAGGGATATTTGCAAAATCTTACAAGGTTTCCATTTTTCAAAATAATTTTCCTCCCAGCAACATAAATTTCTTTTACTTTTTACCAAGGTTTTCTAAATGGTACAGGCTACATGAACGTCGTGCGAAATATGTACAACTGCATAGGTGATCTACACGAACCAATCACGTGCCTGGAGGACGTGAGCTCCAGGGACGCAGGATCTAGCCAGGCCCGCGTTGCTTATAAGCAGGACCAATATAAACGTACTCCGACGTTAACCATTGTCGCCGACTTTAGCCGATCTAGAGGCTGAAAACCTCTCTGGTATTTGAGCTCAAAAGTTGCACGAACGAACTTCATATACAATTGGTCAAAATGATGCGACGTGCGTGGCCTTGATGCTAACACTAGTGGAAAACGACGCATTAGTACCGGTTCCAAAGGGCCTCTAGTCCCGGTTGGGCAACCGGGACTAGCCAATCGGGACTAGAGGCCTCCCCTTTAGTCCCGGTTGCTCACGAACCTGTACTAAAGGGCCTCCACGTGGCCCCGGGAGGAGACGCGGGGCTGGAGACCTTTAGTACCGGTTCGTAATACGAACCGGGACTAAAGGTAGGCCTTTTTTTTCTTTTCGATTTTTTTTCAGGGTTTAGTGTTTAGGAGGGGTTTAGGGGTATCGGATGATTTCATCGTACGGGGATCACGTCGATGCGCCAAAAACACGTTTTGGTATATATAAATTACTACATGAAGATCAAGTTGATGCATATATATATATATATAACACATACAAATTAAGTAGTACATACATGAAGATCACGTTTTCGTATAAATTACTTAATTATATGGAGATCACTATTACATGGAGCCATACTATTTTGCATTATAGTGGTACTCTCCGAATTTAGTTATGACCTCCGCAAGGAAAAATCCCGCCAATTTCTCCGCAATTGCTTTGAAGCGGTCCTTTATTGGGAGCGCATTTTGCTTTCTTGCCAACTTTAAAAGAATGAGATCAAAATGAATACATGAGTTATGTGTATATATATCAAATCATAATAAAACAATTATGAATGAAACTCAGCACAAGTGATGGTAACAAAATAAATTTGTGAATAATGTTTACGTACATCTTGATTTTTTCGACTCTTTGTTCTCTCGCTGGTCCTAATGTGAATGTTCTCACAAACGTAGTATCCACATAAATCAGTCCCCTGTGGCTGTTCCGCGCAAGTCTGTACAAGAATAGAATTCAATCAAACAATAATCAAGTATGATAATGGTGCGTGGACCTAGGTAGTACTACTTACGTCGTTCAAACGCCATATCAGCTTCGGTTTCCATCTACCGGCCGGATCTTCCTTGATGAACGATTTCCAAACGCTGCCCGACAAAGAAAATGAATAAAAGAGTTATTAATTACTTGATATCAGGAAATGAACGAAAAAGGTGATAAGAATTGAAATTACTCTTTGAGCATATCAAAACATGACTTGTATTGTTTAGGATCTCTCCTTAATGAGTCAAGGATTTCAACTTCTCCATCGTGAATTTTAATGACGAGAAGAATAAAGTGGAACCTGCGCACGTTTATATACGCAGTGTCATAGATAACTCATCAGTTAAAACTTTAACATCTGGTGAGCAAAATAGAATGTGCACAAGACAGTAACACTCACTTGAAGTTGTAAGGAAAAAATACTTCTTTTTTGTCATGTTGTCGCTTCAAAAACCTTAGCAAAGTCCCCGGTGTATCCTTGTTATAAATGGGATCTTCTATGGTGACTCCATGAACTTTATCCGGGTCAATGAACCCAATGTCCGTGATATCACCCCTTTTGCATTCGAGCATTTTCAATCTGCATAATATAGCGCACAAAAAATTATAGTGAGGATAATTACAGACAATGAACGAGCTGAGCTAAAGACTTAAATTACAGAAATAAATCACTTACAGACAATAGCAACTGATGATAGATTTGTCGAGAGCCCGGAGATTGTATAACTGAAAACGTTCGGTAAACTCAACGGACACAGCGTATTCTTGGAAGTAGTGCTCTTCCTTAACTGCCACCATGATACTGATTGTCCCTTCCTTTGCGACTTTCTTGTACCAGTTATGCAGCTGACGCATTTTTGTTGTTAGGGACTTGACCCGCTGGACCAAATTTTCCCCTTCAACATATTGATATGCTAGCTCGGTGATGGGGTAATCAGTTGTCGAACTTATGTGTTGTTGAGAACCTTGAGCGGCCTTGTCGTCAAACACCTTGAGCGGGGGGATCGATTGTGCGTCTTGTTCTCCGAGTTAGGGAACTTGTTTCTCTTTTTTCGGCTCCTCCGACTTATTGCTATACGACTTGTCAATAGAACGCTCATAGTCTGATGGCGGCTTTGGTGGAGGGTTATATATAGCATGAATGCAACACACAACGACTTCCGGAGCTAGTTTCTCCCTTGGTGGCTCAGGCACTTTCGGTGCAAAATGGGTGACCACCTCGGCCCTCGAGATGGCGGCGGTTTCCTCGTCAGTCCTTTCCCAAGGTAACTTCGCAAGAGGCGGCGGTGTTTTCTCCTTTCTAGGTTTCTTCCTAACCGGCGAACCGGTGTGGCGCTTCCTCGGGAGCCAGTTAACGGGCGCTTCCTCACGCGGCGGAGATCGAGATGGACTCGCGCTGGGGTCCCTCTCGGATAGGGGTGGACTTTGCTGCTGAGGTGGACTGCTACAAGGAGGAGTCGGTGGCCTTGGCAAGGAGCCTGGAAAGACGATGTATTTCTTGTTCCATAGGACGAAACCACGCTTGACATCTCCCAGTGTCTTCTCCTCCTCACCTCCAGGAATCTCAAGCTCCAGTGTTTCAAATCCCGGCACAATTTCATCCACCCGACACGAGCATAGCCAGCTGGAATGTCACCAACATGGTAGCTTGCTCCAGGTTGATTTGGTAAAGCATAGCCGACCGCCACCTTCAAGGATATGTTCCTCATTGGCATATGAAGCTCACAATCTGTCTTCTCCGTGACATCATCCACTGGGTAGCGAGCCGCCGCCGGTTCGAATGCATGCGCAGATGCTTCTAGCTGCGTCGAACCCACGCTGCTTTTTTGCTGAGATGGGACGGCATCGGCTTGAGGATCTTCTAGCTGCAGCTGCTGAGATGCCCTTTGCTGACTAATTGAGTCTATTTGCTGCTGCTGCCACTGCACCTGACGTTCCAATTCCGATAACCGGTCTAACTCCTTCTTCCTCTTTCTCCCACGGCTTCTATAACTGTCAACGCACTCTGGAAACCCTTCCTTCAAGGTGACACCGCCGGGATGGCCTCGTAATCGTCCATAGTGTTCAAGATTCCCCAGGGCGAGTGTCAGCTCGTTGTTCTCTCTCTCGGGATGGTACTCTCCCCTTCGAACTTTATCTATTGCATCTACAAGCTGCACAGTGATATCTGCAATTTTATTCTTCCATCTTCCCTATGCAACAATCTGCCTTGTCTGTGGGTCCAACCCTGCCCCATGCGCGAACAACCAGAACTTGGACCTCTCGGGCCAGTCCGCTGTCTGTGGAGTGATCCCTTTAGCAAGCAGTGCAGCTTCAAAGGCTTCCCACTTAGGAATGGCAGTCTTGTAGCCACCTGTCCCCAACCTATGGTGATATTGCTTCTTCAAAGCATTTACCTTATTTATGGCCGATCGGGCCACAGCGGTAGATGATTTCTTATACGCCACAAATGCGGGCCAGTCATGTTTTATCTTCTCTAGTGCTCCAGTGAAATCTAGATCTTCATTTTCATATTGTTGCCATAATTTTTTCTTCCAGCTCTGGAATTGTGTGGCCATCTTCTTAAGAGTCCACTGCTTGACTTTCTCCTTCTTGCCTTCCGTGAGACTTTGCGGTAGGTTGAAGTGTGTCATGAGCGTCTCCCAGAGCAAATCTTTTGTAATTTGGTTGACATAACTAGCTCCATCATTGTCGTCCTTCGGCTTATGCCATTCTGCAATGGTGATCGGTAGCGTGTCCCTAACAAGAACTCCAGCTTGATTTATAAATTTACGGCGGTTCTCTGCGGGTTCCAGCGGTTCACCATTATCACTAACTGTGTAGATGGATAACCTTGGACCCTCGCTTGACATCCTTCTCGTCGGGCCTCGAGGACCTTGCTTTTTAGCAGATTTTCTCGATGATCCGGAGGGCTAAAAGAAAAATGATTCGTTAATAAGTGCAATACAAATCAATTAATGCATCTAGTGATCAACACAGGCTTAATATATACACCTCGCCAGAGTTTGTTAAGGGCACTTCGTCGTCTCTTCTTTCTTCAGACTCAAGTCCCTCGCCGGAGTCGTTCAAAAATTGTGAGCTGAAATCATCGTCTTCTCCATCGGCATCTGTTCCACGAGCACTCGCAAAAATAATTTGTTGAATTCGGTCTTCATTCTCGTCGTCTCTGAAGTGGGTGTCCATAGCTCAATGTCACTGCAATCAATTACATAGTAAATTTAAAATTCATAGCATCAAGATTACATCACGAGTAATATCACTAATACATCACTAATAATATCACTAATACATCACGAATAATATCACTAATACATCATGAATAATATCACGAATAATATCACTAATACATCACGAATAATATCACGAATAATATCACTAATACATCTCCCATGCATGAACCTCTCAAACTAACTTCGACCGGGTCCTGAGCCGCGGGGTGCTGAGCCGCCGGCGCTGCGCATCCAAAGACAAGGAACCCTCACAGGGTCATAACTCACGTGATAAGGAACCCTCTGAAGAAACGACCAACTATTGCTATACTGCCTATCCAACAAATACATGTAGCGACGGACGTGCTCGTCCTACTCCCTGATACGGCGACGTACCACCTCCTCGGGGGCCGGCTCCCTCTGCACCGAGCGTGGCCCACGCGACTGCCACCACAGAAGATCCGGGTCGACGATGTCACCCGGATTCCTCACCAAGCTGCGTGTCCTGGAAGGTAGCACCTCCCAGTGCCAATCCGGCGGAGACCAGTCCCGGACATCGCCCCTCTGGTCCAACAGGGACATCGTCGCCGAGAACAATAAACTAAAAACACAATTTTTATAAGACGATCATTCCAAATTGACTTAGCATTGGCTAATACATTTTCCTAAAACATTTCTAACTATAATAATCTAAAATAGTGAGTTGTACATAAATTATTTCTGCAACTTTTACGTGAATGTGATTGTTATATACAAAAATGAAAACAATGAATTTAATTGAAAAACAAGAAAAATATTATAGTGACCAACTGCCTATTTACACATTGAATGACACGAAAGTCAAAACAAAAATCAGAGGACAAAACATAGAGGAACGTCACTCATGTGAGATACAAGTGAAAAGAGTACAAAAATGTGAACACGCTCACGACATTGTGGTCATAGCCTCTCAGTACAAAATCGATAAAACTCTTTCTTCAGATGCCTCAGCATGGTAGCACACATACATACTCTCGTCTATTTTCTCGGAGGGCATTTTCATTTCCTATGCAGGATGAAATGAGAAGAAATAATCATCCTAACGAACATGTGGACAAAAAGATTACATGCATGAACATAAGAGGCTATGCACATAGTACTATACAAATAACAAAAATGGTACTATACAAAATTTCTATGCACATAGTACTATACAAATAACTAAAATTCCACATATACAACAAACAGATCCCTAGTTTTTGCAAAAAAGTCCCTGATCAGAAAATAGAAAACGCAATTAGGTCCCTATATACAAATTCATATACATAGCACGTACGGCCAGCCTCTACCGCGCGCGACGCCGGCGGCCTCCGGAGCCTCACCTCCGCCGCGGCCGTGCTCCTACCCCAGGCCGGCGCGCAAGGACGACGCCGCGGCCGTACGTGCTCTCCTCGTGCTCGTGCGCACTCTCGTGCGCATTCCTCCACCCACCACGGCGCCATGGCCGCTGACACGTACGCAAGGAACGAAAGCGGAGAAGATCGAGGTCTCACCTGGTGCTCGGAGTAGGCGGAGGGCAGGGCTTCGCCGGAGAATCGGGCAGGACTTCGCCGGAGAATTCGCAGGCAGGGCTTCGCCTCCGATTGCAACTGACGCGGGAGGAAGACGAACTGCTCGATTGGCGCTCCAAGTCCTGGAGAAAAGGGGAAAACAACCTTTAGTACCGGTTCGTGTTACGAACCGGTACTAAAGGTAACACCAACCGGTACTAAAGGTCTGGTTTTCGGCGCTCAAAATTTCGCGCGCGCAGCGAACCCTTTAGTACCGGTTGGTTTCTTCTCAATTTTTTTTGTTTTTCTAGTTTCTTTTTCTATTTCTTTTATATCCTTTGATTTACATGCTTTTCGAATTATTTTTTTGCTCTAGTTTCTTTTTCTTTTATATTTGATTTAATTGTTTCAATATTTATGAAAATCATATCTTTTTATGATTTGCTTTATATCTATTGATTTAATTGTCTAAAAATTTGTAATAATCATCTCTTTATTTTAAAAACATCCTTAACAACATCTCATACAGTTACATAAAAGGTTTAATACATTATTACACATCAGGAACAGTTTTCATAACACAGTTACATTACTATATAAACGGACTTGTTGGGTCGGAGGCCGTAGGATTAGGGGGAACGGCGGGAGGAGCCAGCCCCGTTCGCGGCGGCCTGATTCTCGCACGCACGTTTGCAGCGGAGGGCACGAGCCATGGAGGATGAGTCTTTCAGCGCCCAAGCCAGCTCGGAAGCCTCCTTCGCCTTGAGCTGGCAGGCAGTCTTGGCTCGCTGGACATGGTCATCACGGACGGACTGGAAGGAGGCTTTCATGGCCTCCTGTATCTGCGCCCCACAGCCCTCTTCCCCGTCGTCGCTCCAGTCGAAGTCATCGTCGTCCTCCTCCTGCTCGCCTGGAGGTGCGGCGGCACATGGTGGAGATGCGTCCAAGTCGCCGTATGCGGCCGCGGATCCCCCACGCCACCCCTGCGGCATACGCATCCTCGTCAGGGTCGGGGACGTCGGACTACGCGCGCTCGTACGCCCTCCGCACCGGATCCGGCACCGGAGCAGGAGGCCGGTAGCTAGGCATTCCTCTCCACGCCGAGCTCGTGGGCATACGGCGGGATAGGCTCCCGCGGTAGCGCCCAAGCGCGCTCTGCCGAGCACGCTCGACCTCGTCGAGAAGGCGATGCGGCGGGCGTGGCGGATCCATCTCGTGGAGATGATGCGTTCGTGGCTAGGAATGGTGGATTAGGGTTTACCCCGTCGGCGACAATACATATAGACCTCCAGGGCAGCGCTGGGGGAGGACACGTGACCAGGGCGGTGTTGTGGGAGGACACGTGGCCAGGGCAGCGCTGGGGGAGGACACGTGACTGACACGAGTCGTGACCGCAAAGCCCGCCTTACCAATCGGGACTAAAGAACCACACGGATCATGTGTTTCTTTCAAGAGCTTGTGAGCCATTGGATCAGGGGTGTGTTTCTTTTGAGGGCATGTGAGCTGTTGGATTAGCACTATCACGACCACTTCGTGAGCCACACGACCCTATATATAGCCCACCTCTCGGACATGTTCGGCACTCAGTGTGTACTCATTGTAGTTCATTTGGTATACAGAGAATTCGGATTCCCTGCATACATCCGACGGTGCATTTGATATGCGGGCACTCACGAGCCACCGTCGGGTTGTATGCAGGGGAAACCGTGTGTTTTGTTCTATCTACAAATCCTTCAGTTCATCGACCGAATACAAATCATTTGGATTCCCTGCATACATCCGACGTTGGAGTTTTTAGAACCAAAAATCAGAGTTTTCTTCTGAGTTTCAGAACACAGTTAAATAAACTTCTTCTTCGTGTGTGTCCCTTTCTTCTGATTGCGCCATAACCATGGATAATCTTCATCATTTAACACGATGCTTGGGTCAGTTTTCACTGTGAAGGGCGGAATTTATGAAACTTATTGTAATCTTCTGACATGTCTGTCTTGTCCTCCACTCCCACGATGTTTCTTTTCCCTGAAAGAACTATGTGGCGCTTTGGCTCATCGTATGATGTATTCGCTTGCTTATATTTTCTTTTTTTGGGTTTGGTAGACATGTCCTTCACATAGAAAACCTGAGCCACTTCACTGGCTAGGACGAATGGTTCGGTGTGGTACCCAAGATTCTTGGGATCCACTGTAGTCATTCCGTACTGCAGGTCTACCTGTACCCCGCCTGTTAGGTTGGACCATTTGCACCAGAATAAAGGGACCTTAAAAGAAGGTCCATAGTCAAGTTCTCATATGTGCTCTATGTAACCTGATACGTCCAAAACGTATCTACTTTTCCGAACACTTTTACTGTTGTTTTTCCTCTAACTTGTGTGATTTGAATGCAACTAACACGGACTAACACTGTTTTCAGCAGAATTGCCCTGGTGTCTTGTTTTTGTGCAGAAAGTCAAAGTTTCGGGAAAATTCACGAAAAAATTACAGAAGTCCTATTTTTTCATAAGACCCATGGAGCCAGAAGACGAAGCGGAGACGGAGCCACGGGGGACCCACACGCACCCTCGACGCGGTAGTGGTGGGGCCGCACCGAGGCCTTGTGTGGACGCCTCGCGTGGCCCCCGACGCTCCCCTTTGGACTACTTATTCCTCCTGACCAAAAAATGACGGGGGGTTCGACGTTTTTTCCAGAAACACTCCAGAGCTCCGCCGCCACAGAAAACCCTAATTCGGGGATCAGAAACTCCGTTCTGGCACCTTGCCGAGACAGAGAATTGGAGGAGATCATCGCCATCATCATCACCGCCGCCTCTCCATCGACCAACCATGTTTCCCCATCCATGTGTGAGTAATTCCCCACTGTAGGCTGAAGGGGATGGTAGGGATTGGATGAGATCATTCATGTAATAGATGTAAGATTGTTAGGGCATGGTGCCTAGTATCCATTATTAGTACTTTATGTCATTGTTGCAACTTGTTATGCTTAATGCTTGACACTAGGGCCCGAGTGCCATGATTTCAGATCTGAACATGTTATTGTATCATGAGAATAATTATTGTTTCGGATCATATCTATAAGTTGTATACACACGTCATTGTCCAGAACCCGAGGCCCCAAAGTGACAGAAATTGGGATAACCGGAGGGGATGGCTGCGACTTGAGGATCACATGTGTTCACGGAGTGTTAATGCTTTGCTCCGGTGCTTTATTAAAAGGAGCACCTTAATTACTAGTAGTTTCCCTTGAGGCCCCGCTGCAAACGGGCTGGTAGGACAATAGATGTTGTGCAAGTTTCTCATTGCGAGCACGTACGACTAAATACGAAACACATGCCTATGATTAATTGTTACTTGGATGCTTTATTATTATTTACCTGCAATTGCCCTATGTATGACTATTTCATGAACTATCCCATCCATGCAACGCCCGTTCATCCATCCCTATGCCTACATTATTTTAAACCTGCTGTCTACTTCAATCATTACTGTTGTCTGTATTTTACTGCTGCTATTATTTCACTACTGCTACTATCATAAAACTGTTGCTACTGATAAACTGTGTCGAGCAAGTCTATTTCCAGGTGCAGCTGAACTGACAATTCATTGTCAAGGCTTATAAATATTCTTTGGCTCCCCTTGTGTCGAATCAATAAATTTGGGTTTTACTTCCCTCGAAGACTGTTGCGATCCCCTATACTTGTGGGTCATCAAGACAATTTTCTGGCGCCGTTGCCGGGGAGCATAGCTTTATTTATAAGCTCACCTGAAAGTGATATTGTTCGCTGCAATTTATTCATCATGGGTAAGCCTCGTGATGAGAAGGTCCCCATATTGCCATCCACTACAAGGAGAGGTACAACTCTGAGCACCTCTTTTGCTCTTGATTCACCGTATTATGAGTAAACTTGTTACACCACCACATATACATGCTTCACGTACTGCTACTTCTGCTGAATCTAAAATATTTCTGATGAATTTGATGATGCTTCTACTGTGCTTGATGAAAGTGGTTCACTAGGTCCTTTTCTAGATGCTACAATTGCTAAATCTAGACAAATTGAAAATGCTGGAACACCTAATGAAACTCCTATTACACCTGCTTATACACCTGGGTCGAGAGAACATCCTAGTGATGATCTCGAGGAAACTTATGTTGAACTTGATGATGAATTCATTGAAGAATACATAAATTGTGATGCTTCTAAAGATGTTAATGCTATTAAAAATCTTCTTCAAAGACGTGCTGTTAATTATAAACTTTCTCCTGATGCTAAGTTTGCTACATCTCCCATAAATATACAAGATAAAGATTATGATTTCTCTGTGGACTTGTCGCTTATATCTATTGCTGAGAAAGAACCTTTTCGAGGTACTGAAAACGAAAGTGATGTAGATCATATGAATACTCTTTCTACTCTAAGTAGTTTTTTTCTGATGATATTAAGAAACACAGTTACTTCGTTACTAAAATTTTCCCTTTCTCATTGAAAGATGAAGCTAAAACTTGGTTTAATAATTTATCTCCTGGATCTATTGAGAGTCCTATGGGTTTGGTTAATGTCTTCTTTCAGAAATATTTTCCT
This sequence comes from Poa pratensis, assembly GCA_947311845.1. Lineage (NCBI taxonomy): Eukaryota > Viridiplantae > Streptophyta > Magnoliopsida > Poales > Poaceae > Poa > Poa pratensis. Next base: position 23,216,335 of record CAMZMU010000087.1, read on the forward strand.
GCTAGTGCTCAACATGCTGCTTTACAAAAATCTTTAACTTCAAACAATTAAAAGAAGAGAAAATGCCTGAATCTTGGGCAAGGTTTTGTTCTTTAATTAGAGCTCGGCCTGGACATCAACTAGCTAAAAATGAACTTCTTGATATATTATATAATGGACTAACTGTTGAATCTAGGACATACCTGGATAGTTGTGCTGGCTGTGTTTTCAGGAAAAGAACTCCAGATGAAGCCGAGGAATTAATGGCTAAGATAAGCCAAAATCATGATGATTGGACCATGCCTGAACCAACTCCGGTACCCACACCAAAGAAAAGAGGAATTCTTGAACTAAATGATGAAGAAATGAGAGAAGCCAAGAAATCTCTTAAGGAGAAAGGTATTAAATCTGAAGATGTGAAAAATCTTCCACCTATAGAAGAATTGTGTAAGCCAATTCCTCACCCATCCACGGTCGAGGTACACTCTCTCCAACACTTTGATGATAGAGATATCCCTTATTCTAAACCTCCTGATCAATGCTTAGATGAATTTGATAATTTTATTGTTAAGCAGGATAACTTCAATATGAGAATACAAAATAGCTTGTTAAAGAATTCTCATGTTATTAATAATTTGCATGATGTTTTGGAAAGAACTGCTAATGATGTTAAAATGCTTATTAAACATTTTCATATGGTTCAAACTCAAATAGAACAATTGACTAAAGTGCAAAAGGATTTGTTAGTTAATGCTTCTAGAAATAATGATAAACATGCTTTTGGTATAGCAACTAGAGGTGGTGCTTCCACTCAGGATCCTTTGTATCCTGAAGGACATCCTAAAAGAATTGAGCAAGATTCTCAACTAGCTAATGAAACTAGTACTCCTTCTAAGAAAAAGAAGAAGAAACATAAACATGTTGAAGAATCTCCTGAACCAATTAAAGAAAATGAACATGTTAATGATCCCAATAGTATATCTATCTCTGATGCTGAAACTGAAAGTGGTAATGAACACAACAATGATAAGGATAAGAATGATGCTTCTGATAAAGAGGAAAGTGAAGAGGAACCTGAAAAGCATTCTAAAAACAAAAAGTACACTAAAGAAGATTTCATTGCTAAGAAACATGGTAATGAAAGAGAACCTTGGGTGCAAAAGCAAATGCCTTTTCCTAATAAAAACACAAATCTAAGGAAGAAGAACATTATAATAAATTTTGCAATTGGATGAAACCTTTGTTTTTGCAAATTCCTTTGACTGATGCTATTAAGTTGCCTCCTTATTCGAAATATATGAAAGATATTGTCTCTAACAAAAGAAAGATTCCTAATGAAGAAATTTCTACTATGCTTGCTAATTATTCTTTCAATGGTAAGGTTCCAAAGAAGCTTGGAGATCCGGGTATTCCAACTATTCCTTGCTCTATCAAAAATAATTATGTTAGAACTGCTCTATGTGATTTAGGGGCAGGAGTAAGTGTCATGCCTTTTTCTCTTTACAAGAGGCTTTATTTGGAAAAATTGATACCAACTGATATATCTTTGCAAATGGCTGATAAATCTACTGCTGTTCCTGTTGGTATATGTGAAGATGTTCCTGTTCAAGTGGCTAATAATTGCTTAATATTAACTGATTTTGTTGTGCTTGAAATGCCTGAAGATGATAATATGTCTATTATTCTTGGGAGACCTTTTCTTAACACTGCAGGGGCTGTTATTGATTGCAACAAAGGAAAAGTAACTTTCAATGTTAATGACAAAGAGCATACTGTTTATTTTCCCAAGAAGCTGGACAAGTTATTTGGAGTGAATACAATTGCCAATTTTAGAACTATCAAAGTGGGAAGTATTGATTGCCCTATATATGACCCTCATGAAGGATTTCAAAATATTATGATTGGATCTATAGCTATACAATTTAAGGTAAAATGATTGTTCAATGTGGTTTAATTCTTTTATGTCATATAAAATATGTTTGGTGGCAAGACTTGATCAACCTTGTTAACAAATATGTTTTACATGCATAAAATTGCTAAACAACATTTTCTTTCTCTCCTTGTTTTACCTACTGTTTTGCTACTGTAATTTGCAAAGTTTAAGCAATGTTTAGTCTTTACATAAATTTATTTTTACCTAGTTTTCATTATTTAAAACACCCAGAAAATGCCAGAAATAAAAGTTTTCAAAAAATTCTGAAAAAAATCTACAAGTCCTAGCTTTTAAAATGGAACGTGGGAGTGCCAGAGGATGACCAGGGGACCCACCAGGGCACCACACGCCACCTCGGCGCGGCAGGGGCTTGGCCGCGCCCTGCCCTTGTGTGGGGCCCACCTGGCCCTCCACTCACTCATCCTCCTCCCACTCCTTTCTCTCTCCCGACACCACACACCACCATTGCTCAAACTCGAGTTCTTGCTGTTCTTGCTCGCGATTTTCGATCTCCTTGCTCAGCCCATCTTTGCTGCTGATATTTGGATCAATTGCTCTCCGGTATGTGACTCCTCCGATTATCCAAGTAGAATTTTGTTTAGTTGTGTATATCATGAGTATTTTGGTACTGTAGGTGACATGTTATGAGAGCTTGCATGCTTGTTCTTGCTTAGATTAACTAGTTTTGATGCATGTTTAGTCCTCTAGCAAGTCTCTATAGTGTTCCCCTTGAATTAATCACTCCAAAATCACTTTTTATGAGGTTTGTTTAAAAATTTCAGAAAAGGAAGATGGATGGAAACCAACTTAATTATGAAGAATTAGAAGTGCAAGAGGTCATGGGGGTCAACCGTGAAGACTCGTGTTCCCCTCTATTTATCCATGTTACAATTTTATGACTGCTGCAGGAATCCTGCAAGATTTCAACACTCTAATTTCTAATGCAGGGTTAGAACGTTTTGTTACTGATGAACCAAATCAATATGCAAAGCTGACTATGTCTGTTGTGCAAATTTTAGATTCAGTTGGCCTTGCCTAGTCCCATGGTTCATTATAACATCTACAATAAAGCTGTCGATTTGCCCCTTCATGATTTTTGTACAGCTATTAAGGTACCATACTGGGGATCTCACGAGAGGATTAGAGATCAACCTAAGCATCTACAAGACCTTTACTCAGAAATCTGCCAAGGAAGAGGTTTTACAGCTGAAGTGGTAAAATTCGAAACATCCAACTCCCATCTATTCGATATTTTGCCTATTACATTGGTAAATGTGTTCTAGCCAGGAAAAATGCAAGTAAATTATCTATTTATGACTTGGTATTTCTCTCTGCTGCCTTGAAGTGTGATAGAACTTATAACTTGGGCGCTATGATAGCATTTCGTCTTTCCACTAACCGTGAAAAAGGAGGGGTTTGTGGTGGTCTCATTGCTTCTCGTTTATTAGCCATGCATGGTGTAGGACCACATCATCTTGATATTCAGCTTCCTAAGGAGAGACTTGATTTTAACTCTATGATAAGCCATCAATTTGTTTCCCGCTGGTCCACCATTGATAATCTATCCTATGAATTGGTTTTTGTCAAGAAGTCTAGGTGGAGAACTAAAAACTCTGAACGTATAGTCTGTTTGCCTGCGCCTCTTTTGTTTAACCTTGATGTCAGCAAGGATGGTCGTTCTCAGAGGATGACCTTGACGCATACGTGGAGGAGCAGGCCTCGTGCAGACGATGAGGGAAGGGATGAGGAGGAATTCACTCAGCCCTTCGACACTGCAAGCTCTTCATATCAGTATTTTGATTACGGAGTTCAACTCCTTCTTCTTCAGGGATCCTGATTATGATCATGCTAGATATGATCCGCCAGGATGGAGTTCTCAGCCGCGTGATGATTGGTCTCCCACTTAGGCCAAAAGCCTAAGCTTGGGGGAGGTACGTCGACCCACCGACAGCTCACTCATTTTATCATATTCATATCATGTCGGTACTTTGTATATCCATGTTTCAGTTTGTTTCTTTTCTTCTTCACTGTTGTTTCTTGTATTTGTTTTACTTTCACAAAACCCCAAAAGACAAAAATATTTCCTTTATTTCTCTTTCTTTTGTACTTGTAGCGCTAGTTTACTTTAGCTTTTTCATTTCGGTTCATTATTCAAAAATCCAAAAAGATTTTGCTTTGTTTGCTTGTTTCTTTCCATGCTTGCTCTAAATCGAAAACCCAAAAATATTTGTTGTTCTTCTTCTGTTTTGTATAGTTGTTTCAGAGTTCAACAATTTCCGTGACTCCACTTGGGGCTTGGTTATCATTTCATATCATTCAAGCCACACAAGTGAAAAGCAATGATGATTTACGACAATCCGGATGTGGTAAAAGGCTGGTATGAACTCTATTTGTTTTTCATTTTTGTAAATATACCTGCTCATGTGAACATGCTTAGCTGTCATGGTAGTGGTTATGTTATTTAATGATTGCTTAGTAGTTCATGTCTTCTTATGATCAGTACCAATTTGCTAATATTGAATAACATGTCATATAGATATTTACATGCATTGTACTATTCGTAAAACGGTATGGCAGGGTGGTATCCTCCTCTGAATAATTTACTTGAATCGACTTGGCACATGCTCACACATGTTTATGACTGAAAAACAAAAGTCAATTAAGCCTTGATGATCTATTTTGCCTCAGAGTTTTAGTATCATTTTTATGCCTCCGTTAATTTTATTTGTCGCAAGTATGATTATGACAGTTATTGCTCTCTTGGTTGTCGCTTCCCAGTCTATTGCTAGCCTTCACTTGTACTGAGCGGGAATGCTGCTCGTGCATCCAAATCCCTAAAAACCAAGTTATCCCAAAGAGTCCACTATAAATTCCTATGCATGGTATTTCGAACCATTCCAAGTAAATTTTCATGTGCTACCTTTAAAACCTTCAAAATACTTCTCATTTGTGACACTGTTTTTAGCTCATGAGGACGTGGTAGTTGGGTTTGTTATCTTCCATACTAAATTAAGTTCCGACTTGCATGCTTCATTGCTCGTCATTAATTTTGCAAAGAGCTGGTTAGACCATTATAACATCTAAAAAGTAAATAAATAGGCACTCCTCCATGGTATGTGATTGTTGGCAGGCACCCGAGGATTCGGTTAGCCATGGTTTGTGAAAGCAAAGGTTGGGAGGAGTGTCATGCTATATAAAAGTGCATGCTATAAATGCCTAATATCAATAACTCGGAACCGCTCTCAACTTGTTTAGTATGGAAGATAACAAGAACTCTATTACTGATTCGTTGACAAGAACAACCACCTCTCAAAACATTTTTACTTCTGTTTTAAAATAAAAGCTCTAGCACATGTTAATCCCTGCTTCCCTCTGCGAAGGCCAATCTTTTATTTTTATGTTGAGTCACCATCCCTTCTTTGAGCACTTCTTCGAGAGCATAGCTGTCATTCTTAGTGTAATGTGCTTGTCCCAGAATACGGTTAATTGAGGTATAACTATGATGCTCTTATCTTTGACATCTTTATATCTAGTCTTCACTTGAACTTCAGAGGTGCCTTGGCATTTATGTTTTGCCCTTCAAATAAAGGCAAGCGAGATACCATTTTGTCATATCTTATTACGAACATTGCAATTCATGTGGATAGATGTATGTTATGTTATTTATTCTTAGTATGTTGGTATCTTTTCATGATTTGCATAGCTACTAAGTATCATTATTTGCATAGTTCCTATTATGAATTGCCTAAGCTTGATCATATAGTAAGTATGTATACATCATATGAAGCAAATGTGTTCGTAAAAGTTTTTTTATCGCACTCAGTTGTTAACTGAATTGCTTGAGGACAAGCAATAAGCTAAGCTTGGGGGGAGTTGATACGTCCAAAACGTATCTACTTTTCCGAACATTTTGTTGTTGTTTTTCCTCTAACTTGTGTGATTTGAATGCAACTAACACGGACTAACGCTGTTTTCAGCAGAATTGCCCTGGTGTCTTATTTTTGTGCAGAAAGTCAAAGTTTCGAGAAAATTCCCGAAAAAATTACAGAAGTCCTATTTTTCCAGAAGACCCACGGAGCCAGAAGACGAAGCGGAGACGGAGCCACGGGGGGCCCACACGCACCCTCGGCGCGGCAGAGGTGGGGCCGCGCCGAGGCCTTGTGTGGACGCTCGCGTGGCCCCCGACGCTCCCCTTTGGACTACTTATTCCTCCTGACCTAAAAACGACGGGGGGTTCGACGCTTTTTCCAGAAACACTCCAGAGCTCCGTCGCCACAGAAAACCCAAATTCGGGATCAGAAACTCCGTTCTGGCACCTTGCCGGGACGGGGAATTGGAGGAGATCATCGCCATCATCATTACCGCCGCCTCTCCATCGACCAACCATGTTTCCCCCATCCATGTGTGAGTAATTCCCCGTTGTAGGCTGAAGGGGGTGGTAGGGATTGGATGAGATCGTTCATGTAATAGATGTAAGATTGTTAGGGCATGGTGCCTAGTATCCATTATTAGTACTTTATGTCATTGTTGCAACTTGTTATGCTTAATGCTTGACACTAGGGCCCGAGTGCCATGATTTCAGATCTGAACATGTTATTGTATCATGAGAATAATTATTGTTTTGGATCATATCTATAAGTTGTATACACACGTCATTGTCCGGAACCCGAGGCCCCAAAGTGACAGAAATTGGGATAACCGGAGGGGATGGCTGCGACTTGAGGATCACATGTGTTCACGGAGTGTTAATGCTTTGCTCCGGTGCTTTATTAAAAGGAGCACCTTAATTACCTGTAGTTTCTCTTGAGGCCCCGCTGCAAACGGGCTGGTAGGACAATAGATGTTGTGCAAGTTTCTCATTGCGAGCACGTACGACTAAATACGGAACACATGCCTATGATTAATTATTACTTGGATATTTTATTATTATTTACCTGCAATTGCCCTATGTATGACTATTTCATGAACTATCCCATCCAACGCCCGTTCATCCATCCCTATGCCTACAGTATTTTAAACCTGCTGTCTACTTCAATCATTATTGCTGTCTTTATTTTACTGCTGCTATTATTTCACTACTGCTACTTTCATAAAATTGTTGCTACTGATAAACTGTGTCGAGCAAGTCTATTTCCAGGTGCTGCTGAAATGACAATTCATCTGTCAAGGCTTATAAATATTCTTTGGCTCCCCTTGTGTCGAATCAATAAATTTGGGTTTATTTCCCTCGAAGACTGTTGCGATCCCCTATACTTGTGGGTCATCATAACCATAATATGTGTCCTTTTGCCCATTGTTGTTTGTTGCATCAACGCGCACACCACTGTTTTGGTTGGTGCTCTTTTTTATCTTGGTCAGCCGTGTAAAATGTATTCCCATTTATCTCGTACCCTTGAAAAGTCAATATAGTCGAAGATGGTTGCTTGGCCAACAAGTATAGCTGTTCTCCAACAAGATTTTTCGTCACGTGCATCACGTCGATTGCAGAGTGAACCTCTAGAATTTTCCAATAGGGTAGCTCCCAAAATATAGATTTCTTCTTCCACATGGGTACGTGTCCGTCAGCGTCATTCGGAACAGATTGTCCGCCAAGACCCTTTCCAAATATTAATTTTAAATCCTTGACCATATCATATAACATCCCCAATAGGGCGGGTAGGCTTCGTCCGGTGATCTGCCTCACCTTTGAAATGCTTGCCTTTCTTTCTTACGGGATGCTGTTTTGGAAGAAATCGACGATGCCCCGGGTACACATTCTTGTTTGTCAAATATATACTTTCAGTCTCACCTAAACAATGCGTGCATGCATTGTATCCCTTGTTTGACTGTCCTGAAATGTTACTAAGAGCAGGCCAATCATTGATGGTTACAAACAACAACGCTCATATGTCAAATTCCTTTTGTTCGTGCTCATCCCACACAGGTACACCTTCTTCACGCCACAACTGTAAAAGTTCTTCAACCAATGGCCTCAGGTACACATCAATGTCGTTGCCAGGTTACTTCGGGCCTTGGATGAGCACTGGCATCATAATGAACTTTCGCTTCATGCACAACCGAGGAGGAAGGTTATAGATACATAGAGTCACAGGCCAGGTGCTATGACTGGAGCTCTGCTCCCCGAAAGGATTAAAGCCATCTGTACTTAGACCAAATCTTAAGTTCCTTGCGTCATCTGAAAATGTCGGGAACTCTCTGTCGATTTTTCTCCACTGTGACCCATCAGCGGGGTGTCTCAACATCACGTCTTTCTTACGGTCTTCTTTGTGCCATCGTAACAACTTGGCATGCTCTTTGTTTTGGAACAAATGTTTCAACCGTGCTATTATAGGAGCATACCACATCACCTTGGCAGGAACCCTCTTCCTAGGGCGCTGCTCGCCCGCAACATCACTAGGGTCATCTCGCCTAATCTTATACCGCAATGCACCGCATACCGGGCATGCATTCAAATTCTCGTACTCCTCGCCGCGGTAGAGGATGCAGTCATTGATACATGCATGTATCTTCTGCACTCTAATCCTAGAGGGCAGACAACCTTCTTTGCTTCGTACATACTGGGGGGCAATACGTTATCCCTTGGAAGCATCTTCTTTAATATTTTCAGCAACTTTTCAAATCTCTTGTCAGATGTACCATTCTCTGCCTTCCATTGCAGCAATTCCAGTGTGGTACCTAGCTTTTTCTAGCCATCTTCACAATTTGGGTACAACAATTTGTTGTGATCCTCTAACATTCTCTCCAACTTCAACCTCTCGTTTTCACTTCCACAGTTTATCTTTGCATCAAGAATGGCCGACGAAGATCATCATCGGGCTCATCAACAATGGGCTCTTCTTCATCTTCGTCTTCCCCCATTGTAGTACCACCGTGTTCAGTGAACATAGGATAGTTGTCATTATCCTCTTCTTCTTCATTATCTTCCATTATAACCCCTCTTTCTCGTGCTTGGTACAACAATTATAGCCGGACGTGAAACCGGACTGCAACAGGTGGACGTGAAGGGTTTTTGAGGTAGAGTAATCCATCGTATTCTTACAGGCACTACATGGACAACAAATAAAACCATTCGACCGCTTGTTTGCCTCAGCCACTTGGAGAAAATTATGCATGCCACTAATGAACTCGGGACTGCGTCGGTCACCGTACATCCATTGTCGGTTCATCTGCATTATATAAGTATATCAAAAACCCACAAATCATAATTTAGTTTGAGCTCAAATTGCATATAAAACAAATGAAATCCCTAACTTAGCCATTTCATCAAACACCTAGCTAGCACTAGAAAAATGAAATGAGCTAAATGAGCTAAACTAGCAATGAAATGAGCTGAAGTAGCAACGCCGGAAGAAAGGATGAAGTTGCTAACCCTTGGATAGATGGGGCGCCGTCAATCTTGACAAATGGTGGAAAAAAATGGACGGAGGAGAAAATGGAGATGAACTCGAGCTGGAAAAATGGAGCTGGCTGGCTTGGGGTGGAAGATGATATAGGGATACCTTTAGTACCGGTTCGTAAGGGTGCTCGCGCTGGCCCACCTCTGTGGCCGCCTGCCGCGACCCTTTAGTCCTGGTTCGTATCACGAACCGGGACTAAAGGTCCCGTTCGAACCGGGACTAGAGCTGGCTGGCTTCCTATCCATTTGAACCGGGACTAGTGCCCCCATTAGTCCGGGTTCGTAATGGAACCGGGACTAAAGGGCCGAACCGATGGCTCGTTTTCCACTAGTGTAAAGGGGTTATTGCTATATATGGTATATACTGTGCCATTATTTGTTTTCTTTTTTCGATGGTGTGCCATTATTTGTTGACGTCGAAATATCCGTCGAATTAAGGTTATCTGGTCGGTAGTGTAGTAGTGACAGGAGGGGTATTTTCAAGTTGTTTCAGTTGGCCTTATCCTCCATAGGTGCTACCATTAGTTTCAAATTAAAGCCACGCGTTATGCGAATGAATGATTTTATTCTGAAATCATCCAAGTACGAGGCTACCCAATTATGACATCAAATGCAACAAATTGGTAAAGACACGTTTCTTTGAAAAGGAGGAACCCGACTTATGTTCCAATTGATACACATAGCCATATTTATTGCGAAGCTTGGAAGTAAATCTCATAAAAGAGGGAAAAACAAAAGGAGAGACATCGGTCAACCCGATCGCAAATCAGATTACATGTCACATGTTGGAATTATTGGGTTAGCCCACTAAAATTAAACAATAATCCCTAACAAAAAATCAGAAAGGCCCAATTGGCTCATTCATTCATGGTAAGAGGGGGACTAAAATTTAATCATCCATTGTTTTTTGTAGGGAGCTGGACCTCATTATAAGAGAGTATCCTATACCATTTGTATTAGCATGAAAAGAGGACTCTTAAACGCTCGACTAGTATAGATAATTTGTTTGGAAACTGATTAAGCGGAGTTGATAAAAATAGAAAGTGCAAATTCGAGTTGGTGTCTGTGCTTTACTATGGGCTATCTGGAACATACGCAATGATTATATCTTTAACAATGCAAAATCATCTTCCTTTATGCAGCTAATACCAATGGCTACCCACTGGATCCGTATGTGGTCCTACCTACAGTCAACGGAAAAGCGAGGTGCTTTGGATATTGGGTGCAACCAGCTGGAATTGGTTGCACGGGATTTGTACAACCGGTTCAGCTGGCGTTTTGATCTTAGGATATCATGTTGATGCAGTGCCATTTCATGTTGTCCTTGTTTTTTAGATGGTTGATACATGTATCAATCCTGTGTGACCCATGATGTAATCTTTTGTAAGACCTGAACTTTAATAAAATTTAATAAAAGCAGAGTCTGGGGCTACCCCTTTTCGAAAAAAGCATGAAAAGAGGACATCTACGCATGCTCCTCCACCGCCCACATCGTGATTCGTGAAAGAGCCGAGCCAACATAGTACCTTGCAACATGTACACATTGTCTTCTTTTTTGCCAAATATGACTCAATAAATCTAAACGGTCGCAAAGAAGGTAAAACGTTTTTTGCATTCGTGGAAGACGAAACAATAATGCCTTTGTCGCACGGGCTAGTGAAGAGGGACCAAGCCGTCTCTTAGACTATTCGGTTTTGACTTTAGACTAATCGGTTCCGATTGTTTTGTCGATAAAACGGGTTGTCCCTCATTCGAGAGACGAATGACACATAAAGCAACACATGAGACTGCCACCCGGTTTCAAAGCATTGTGTCGTTGCACTCGTCTTCCCCATCCCGTCTTACCGCGTCCACCGCGAGATGGGCGGTAGGCATTTGGATCCCTTCTAATGGTGATCTTGTACGAGAAGAGGCTGCATTGTACAACACCAACGTTGTTATTCTCCAACACCAACGTTGACGATTACTTCCCTGACATCAACAACATCTTCAGCGACATGGCTTCTACTGACAACACCGCCAACACAAATGGTTCTTCTTCCACTGCATTGTACATATTTTTCTGTCTACTAGTTTTGCAGATCGATTGGACATGTTATTCTTATCCTATCCACTAGATCGCACCCACGGTTTCTTGTTTGATATGTGTGTCCATTTATCATGTATGTTATAATTATGTTTTGTCTGTCGTGTTTCTGGATAAATTCAAAATAAGCAATACAAGAGAAATTTACTTCTAATTATAAGCAATTAGGGGCTTATATTTTCAGCAATTAGGGGCTTATATTTTCAACATTTTAATTATAAGAAATTTACTTCTGGATAAATTCAAAATAAGCTTATATTTTCAACAGTCCAAAAAATCTGATTATAAGCAATTTACTTCTATTGCCTTTTTTGCTGATATGAGGGCTCATCCATTCAAGTGTGTGTATTATAAGGGAGCACATACAAGAGAAATTTTTTGTTTGAAATCATGTGATGCTATAACTCCTCTAAAGGCAGACGTGCGGGAGAGATCACTCTTGGGAGGAAAGAAAATTTTAAAAATGTAATACCTTCTCAGTGCTCTTGGCGAGAACATTATTGCCCTTCTCAGTGCTATTGGCGAGAACATTGTTGACTCATATAAGTCCTTTACTAATGGCAGGACATGTCGGATGCACCCGAGGCCAAGTTTTGGGTCTTGGAGGCAGGTATTGAGTTGTATGTCATGGAGTAATTCTACGACTACATGATGAGTGATGAGCGCTCGTAGCTGATCACGATTATGATATACAGTCAATTGTCAAAAAAAATTGAACACTTTACTTGTGTGTTACTAGACAAGTTTATTTGTTACCAAAAGTATGTAAGAATGATAATTATAGCATGGATCAATTAAAAATTATAGATACGTTTCAGATGTTTCATCGTCCACCGCGCCGGACCCTACCGAGCATGCACTATCATCGCTCTCGCCCCCTGGGGAAGTTTTCAACCCTTGACCTTGCCTTCGACTAGTCGGATGCAGAGGAGGAGGTCTCTGATTTGTTGTTGTTGGAAGAGGAGCGTGTTATGGTAATGACGTGGGCTCTCTCCTTGGCCTCAGACGAATGCTAGGTTAACGTGCTTGCATGAAGTGACATGGATGAAACTGTGGTCGTCACCATCTTGGCAGCGGAAGCCCAACTGGACGCCGCGGCACATGTAGTGTTTGATGAATATATGAGGACCTACATGGCCCTCTCCTTGGTCTCTCATAGGCTGGCGGCAAATGGAGGAGGAGGAGTCCACCAACTTATTCTTCTCCTCTGGCTCCGACTCGCGCAACTCCAAGCGAGCCAACTATCGAGGGGATACCTAACTAGGTAGGCCCACGAACCGAGGCGGACCACAAGACCAAGGTAGCCGATGGCCAGATCACGTATGCACCACTCCATGGGCTTACTGTTGAAAATATGCCCTAGAGGCAATAATAAAAGTGTTATTATTATATTTACGTGTTCATGATATATGTTTATTTTCTATGCTATAATTGTATTAACCGGAAACATAATACATGTGTGGTTACATAAACAACACCACGTCCCTAGTAAGACTCTACTAGACTAGCTCGTTAATTAATGACGGTTATGGTTTTCTGACCATGAACATGATTGTTAATTAATTAACAGTATCATGTCATTAGCAGAATGATGTGATGGACGGACCCAAATAAGCATAACAATATTGATCGTTTCATTAAGTTTATATTGCCATGCCTTTCATTGTCAAGTATCATGTTTCTTAGACCTTGAGATTTTGTTATTCCCAGGTACCGGAAGAATACTTTGGGGACATCAATCGTCGCTTCGTGACAGGGTGATCATAAAGGTGTCTTACTGGTATCTCAGAAAGTACTTGTTGAATTACATAATCAAGACTGGGATTTGTCCCTCCATGTGTCGGAGAGATATACTCTAGGCCCACTTGGTAACACACATTCGGTAACGCTTGCAAGCACGTGACTAATGAGTTAGTCACAGAGAATGTTGTATTATGGAACGAGTAAAAAGTACTTACCGGTAACGAGATTGAACTAGGTATAGTGATACCGACGATCGAATCTTGGGTAAGTAAAATATCGCGTGACATTGTAATCCACGCCATAGTGGTTCAACCAATAAAGATCTTCGTTGAATGAGTGGGATTCATTATGGATATCATGTTCGCTCTAATGGTTATTGATCGGAGAGGTGTCTCGATCATATCCGCACATTTTCGAACCCGTAGGGTCACACACACTTAACATTCGGTAAGACTAGAGTAGCTCTGGGATAATTTATTAATGGTGTTAGAATATTGTTCGGAATCTCGGATGAGGTCCTTGACATCACGAGGAGCTTCGGAAGAGTTCGGAGATAAAGTTTTATATATGGCAAGTTGATTTCAGGGTTCTGAAAAAGTTCGGGATTTTTCCGACAGAGTGTCTGAATGTTCTAGAAGGTTCCGGAGGGTCCCACGGTGGGGCCACCTGTCTCCAAGGTCCCACAAGGACCGAGGGGTGGTGTAGAAACCGTAGTGGGCCAGCCGCACCAAACCCAAGGCCCAATGCGGCTAACTTGGGGGGGGAGGTGGGGGCGCACCCTCCCCCAGCCCTGCTGCCTATATAAAGGAGAGGGGGAGCCACACCAAGTGCTCCAACCCTAGCCGCCACCCCCTCCTGCCGCACCTCCTCCTCCTCTCGTGCATCGCTTGGCGAAGACCTACCGCGGGAAACCTCCACCATATCCACCACCACGCAGTCGTGCTGATGGAAGCGATCCCATCTACTTCTCCTTCGTGCTTGCTGGATCAAGAAGAAGGAGAAGTCATCGAGATGTACGTGTGCAATCCTCGGAGGTGTTGCTCGTTGCGGTGCTGATTGGATCGATTTCGTCAACATCTTCACCGAGCTGCGTTGAAATAAATTTTCAACGCGTGTGTTCTTCAATAGGTTTGTCTTCCTATTATATATCATTGAGAATTGTAAAAAACAATTTGTTTTCCTTACAATGATTTGAACATATAGGTGATTATATACTTTGATTGTCTGATGGCAACAATGTATTATCTTTGAATCCGGTTACTCAAGTATATGTGTGTGAATGTTATATTCAGGCTGATTACCAACTAGGTCCTCTCATATTTTCTATTCTTAAACTGATAATAACAAATAAATCTCAGAAATTTTCTCTACCTACTAGTTTGATTTTAGTTACTAAGCACTATTTATATTTTGTGTTTCTAAATTTGCTTACTTATGTAGTTTTCATACTTTTTAGGGAAAGGTGAGACGGAGGAGCCCGTCATGATGACGATGCGGTCCCCATCGACGGTGCACTACGCCCGAGTTGTTGGGGTTTTTTCCTATTTGTATTGTTTCCAATCGGAACGGGGTGTTTCCGATTAGTCTGTAACTAATGTAGGTCACTAAGGTGACAATGTGTATTTCGTCATGTTTAGTGAGTCGTTTCCTTTGAGTCTCTATAGCAATGACAGGATTGTAACAACAGAGTATATCTCTGTTGCCAATCGGTTATGAGCTTCTACAACTCATATGGCGCACAACCCCTATCTCTGGCCATCTGTTTCCGCGATTGAACGGCCGAGATTTGTCGTTGAATGTGTTGAACTTTCAACCCATTCAATGGAAAATCTTGGCCATTCAATCGCGGGAATGGATGGTCGAGATACGGGTTGCGCGCCATATGAGTTGTAGAAAATCCATTTTCATTTTGACCGTCCATAAACTCGTTGTGTACTAGTCGGTTCCCATACTGTTTTTGCATATTACTGTTTGGTTGCTTTCCTTTGGTATATTCTGTAGAGAGAAAAAATCATGTCTTGCATGGCTTAGGATGTCAGCTTAGACATAAGAAGATCTGATGCAACTTAAATTAGCAATAAACCCAGAAAATCGTGGCTTGGTTAGACATATGATGATAGAGGAAATACCTAATCTTGATGTACGTGTATCGTTTTTTTTTTTGAAAGCCTGCGTACATCAGAGAGTACCACATACATCGTATGAAGTACAAGAACAAGTACAGAAAGCCAACGCAGGGGAACAGAGCCAGATCAAGCACCAGCAACTCCGCCGGCGATGAAGACGAAGACCGCTGACCTCCTTCTTACCACGGCCCGAGGGCACCTCCTTCCTTGAAGATCGCCGCAGAGCCCGTCCGCCGCGCAGCGACGGAGCTTATGCCGATGAACGAGTACGGCGAGCACCCTCCCGCTCCAGCAACACCACCTTGCCGCAACCGTCTTCGTCCCCAGCGCTGGCAGAAGCCGCGAGGCTCGCCCAGCCCTGAGTTCCAGCCTCCGGATCCTCCAATGGAGCTCCACAGCGTGGAGATCGACATCCCCGCCGGCCGGCAAGGAGGAGGAGGAACCGGAGGAAACCGAGAGATCCGGAGATCCCCGGCCACCAAAAGCCGCACGCGCCACGCCGGAGCTCCGAGGAGCGCCGCCGCAGAAGGGGAAGCGCGCCGACCCCCACCTAGCCACCGACACCATCGCCACCTCCACGACGCCGCCGGCGGGGTTCCTACCACAAACTACACTATGTACAGGCCGGGATCCGGGGATCCCCCACCCTCCTGCCGCCGGAGCGGCCGACGGAGGGGAGGAATCCCACGGATCGCCGGCGAGCGAGGTGGTCGGGGAAGGAGTTCGCAAAAAGTCGCCTCTCCGGTCTACTGTAGATGGAGAGAAGAGCGGTCGGCCGAGCTCTCATGCACGTACGTGTATCGTTTTTGTTCTAGTAGTTAGTGTGATTATAATTTGCTTTGCCAAACGATGCGCTCATTCTCTAGCGGCTACTTGCACAACAGCTTATAAATTAGCTCAACATGGCAAAATTCGACAACTTATAGGCCTAATCTGAGATGTTGTGGTGCATGTTATGCCATGAAAGCTGGCAAATTGCATCAATAATATGATCGTTTGGGACGTTCTACTAGCATTTATGTATCTTTGTCTTGGCTCTTTACACGAGAATACGAGATGTCTAATCATATTTCAGCTGGCTTCTGCAAATCATCAGCCCCATAGAATTCGCTGCAGATGCTTATGCATTGTATCACGGATATACGGATATGTTAGACTAGTCATAGTGGGAGTAACATAGGTAGTATCATGCATGTCACGTTGGCAAAAAGATGACGTGTCACTGCAGTTAATGAGGAGAGAGATTGTAGTGATATCATAGGTAGATACCATAACATAACGGATTCCAAGACAAGATGTGTGTGTAACATAATAAATACACTAGTATATGATATCATAAATATGTTACTACCCACTATGAAACTAGTAACATAGACTAATATCATATGCATGATACTAGTATATGATACTCCCCGCTATGGCTAGTCTTAATGCGGCGTTAGAGAAAACTGCACGCATGTTCTCTCGACATGGAGCAGTGACAGTGTAAGGGCCTTTCCCGTGGAGGTTCTATCTCTCGTGTCGACTCGACGCTGCCTATAAATAGGCTCCCCCATACCGCTCATCCTCGCCAACCTCGAGATTTGAGAGATCTTGATCGACCCGCAGGAATCTCAGGAGCGCGAGATGGACAGCAGAAGGGAGTCCGCCGAGACCTTGAGGTACTTAGCATTCTTGTTTAACCATCAGTCAAGTTCAGAATGCGATGAGTAAAAAGCTTCAGTTTGATCGATTGTGCTAGTCCATTCCTAGCTAGCTTGCAATCGTGAAACTTCATAAGAATCTTTTCCCGGTCTTCAAATTATCGTTGGGGAGGCTAGATCATCCGGCTATGAAACTGAAGCATGTGTACACCTGCAGGAACAAATGCTCGGCGTGCTTCAGGCAGTACAACAAGATGGAGCACCTGGTGGAGCACATGAAGGTGTCGTACCACTCCGTCCACGAGCCCAAGTGCGGCGCGTGCTGGAAGCACTGCCGCTCCTTCGAGTCACTCAGGGAGCACCTCATCGGTAAGCACTACAGCAACTAATAAAACGCTGCACCGACACCTCTGATGGCACCCAAGGACAGCTCTGACGATGATCTCTCTTTCACAATGAAGGGCCGCTGCCCAAGGTGGAGTGCGCGCGCGTCTTCAGCGCCCGCGGCTGCAGCATCTGCCTCAACATCTTCGACAGCCAGGCCGCCGCCAGATATCACCGCAGCTCCTGCCAGTACTCCCGTGCTGCTCCGGTACTGTTTTCCACTCCGTTCCGTCAACAGTTCTTCTGAACTGAATGCTATGCTACAGCTCCAGGACGGAAATGTGCAAAATAGATTCTGACGTTTCTTTTCTCGTATCTCAGATGCCTAAGAGCGGCGCAGGTGGACGCGCAGTCGCCATGGCCTGCAAGATGGTTGGAGGAGGAAGCGACGGATCCTTAGACCTCTGTGCGAGAGTGTGCCTTATTGGAGAAGATGAGACCATCATCTTCCAGACCTATGTGAAACCTGCGGCTCCTGTCACTAACTACAGGTAGCTGACTGACATTGCCTTGGACTGGATTCTGCTTATAACTACTAGTCTTTGCCAGAATGTCAGTGGCGTTTACAATTGATGGTAAAGCTACTGGTTTGGTTTTTTCCTTCTCTTGATGGATCACCAAAACAAGAATCCTAGTAACAAGTGATCGAACAGGAAACATATTGCTTGGATTAGGCAAGAAGTGAAAGATGTGAATGAACTGTTTTCTGAAGAAGAAAAATGATCCATTTGTTCAGGTATGAAGTCACAGGAATAAGGCCAGAGTATTTGAGGGACGCCATGCCACTGAAGCTTGTGCAGAGGAGGATCCAGGATATCCTCTGCAACGGCGAGCCGCTGTGGAAGATACGGCCAAGGAGCTATGGAAGGGCAAGGATCCTTGTTGGCCATGGCGTGGAACAGGACCTTGAGCGCCTAGGGCTGGACTACCCCACATTCATGATCAGGTACATAATCTTTGCTTAGTTAGCATGGTTCAGGAACTGCAGTGGTTTTTACTCTCTTCTTGACACAAATTATCTCTGGGTGTGCAGGGACACTGCAAAGTACCCACCACTGATGAAAACAAGCAAGCTGAGTAACACACTAAAGTACCTTGCACAGGCGTATCTTGGGTATGTCACTTGCTACCTGGCCTACACAATCTCTCTGCACCGTTCGGTCTTTGCATAATGATGAAGAGATTGATCCTTTTCTATCCCATTTGTAGGTATGATGTCCATACTGGAATTCAGGATCCATATGAGGACTGCGTGGCAGCAATGAGGCTATATATCAGGATGAGATCACAAGCTCACCCGAGAGACTACGCCTCCGGTTCAGGGGAGGTGCAAAATAACTACCCAGCTTGGAGGCAGAGGGATCTGGAGAGGATGAGCCCAGAAGAACTCCTGGCACTTTCGGGATCGGACTACTACTGCTGGTGTCTGGACCCCTAAATTGATTAGCTAAAGAGAACAAGGACGGACCGACTGATGTTGGTTTTTTCATACTCCATCCATAGTAATAATGATTACGTATGTTTAATTATCTTTGGACCTATGTATGGTTGAGTTGAGTATAATATTGGTGATCTAGAGTTGTATGATTCATGTTTAACATAAATGATATATTGCTAGAGGCTTTCCACCTTGCTTTATGGTACCTGGAAAATGACAGAACCAGCTCAACCGGCAATACACATAGGACCTCCCTATAACATCACATAAATAATGAACGTACATTTTGTACAGCTTCACGGACTACGTCGGTGCTAAAGATACATCATACTGCAGAATATCGTACCTGCACAAATCAGATCGAGCATGCACACAACTGTTGAATTGCCTTACATTTGGCTCATGAAACTTTGGGACTTGTTTTAGCATCTGCCTGTGGGTTTCCCGGCTTGACTTCTTTCTTCTCCTTGGACTGACTCCTGTTTAGCTTGATGAACTCAAGACATTGCCGAATGATAGTGAGCACGGTAAAATGTGTCGCAAAGTCGTTCTTGATCACAGGAGGGTGGAGAAGATTGGGCCCATTGTTGCTCCAAGTGTAGTTCTCAATGAAGTATACACAGTCTGTTCTGGCCCTGAAAGAAACCTCTCTTAGAAGCTCTTCAGCTTGCCGTACCGATCTCATAGCCTTCTTAAAAGTCAATACAATGATCAAATTAAGCCCTGTTCAAAAGATGTCAAGTAAGAATTTAATTCATCTTTGGTAGCAGAGGTTTAGTCAAATCTGGTCAGGTGCAAGATTTTCTGTAGATGTCGAACAAAATATTCTAGATAGTGTTTGCAACATCAAACCTAACATGACAACTTTGGATTAAAAGGGTCATCTTATCGCAGTTAACTCCACATAAATATAGCAAGGAAGTATGCATATAGAATATAGCATTCAGCAGAGCCTCCATGTTTATATATTGATAAAGTGTATCATCAGATTTCCAATCTTCTGATAGCCACGAAAGTTCATATCTAAAACCATCATGATGCATACATGTAAAGGCAAGACAAATGCATCCCAAATCACTGCAAATCTCAGATAAAGGAAGCAACCAATGACATCATCAGATGATACTCCCTCCGATCCATATTAATGGTCTCAACATTGTCTAGATACGGATGTATCTAGTCTAAACACTTAGACTAGATACATCCGTATCTAGATAAAGTTGAGTCCATTAATATGGATCGGAGGTAGTACCATTTTTTGCGAGCATCTGCCATGAATACGGCTATTGTTAATCTGCAAGATATAGGACATAGGAGTAGTATCCTCTAGCATCCGAGATAGTTTCATGGATTGAATGCTGCTATCTGCCATTTGATCCATGGATTGAATGCAGCTATTTTATAGGTTGGGCCGCAATCGAAGAAGGGGGTTAATTCACGCACTGGTAGTTTCACGGCCGTACAAACAGGCCGCACGAGAAGCTCTAGAACCTTCAAGAAGCCCAGTAGCCCACTGACCTTTCGCTCTGACGGCGGCGGAGATCTCTGGCAGGCGTTTGACGGCCGCGTTCCGCTCCTTGGCGGGCGCGTCGCAGCGCAGCACCAGCACCACGCACTCCGGCTCCCCGTCGCTGATCGCCGCGGTGATGTCATTCCTCGTCAGCTTGGCGGCCTCGGGGAGCGGCGGCGCGTCCAGCAGCTCCACCACCGCCTCCTCGCCCCCCACCTCCCCGTCCGTCCCGGAGACCACCGCCTTCACCCTCAGCCGCTTCCTGGTGCCGTCGGACCCGCCGCCCGGCGGCGACGCCTCCGCGCGCAGCAGCAGCGGGCCCTCCTCGCCCGCGAGCGCGCGGCACGCCGTGTTCACGAGCGAGCTCTTCCCGTGCGCCCTGAACCCCGTGATCAGCACGGACGGCGGCGGCGCGTCGTGGTCTTCCTGGTCGGCGTTGTCGCCGTCCTCGTCGCTGGAGACGAGGGCGGACACGGCGTCGCGGATGTCCCGGCGGAGGGAGGATACGGCGTCATCTCGCAGGAGGCGCGTCGCCGCGATGATGGCCAATGCGCCGGCGGCGGCCGCGGCGGCGACCTTGAGGAGGAGGGGCAGCCGTTGTACGGGCATTCGGCAGCAGCAGGAGGAGGCGAGGGGCCTCTTTGTAATAACAGATTTTCCGAGG
Source organism: Poa pratensis (assembly GCA_947311845.1). NCBI lineage: Eukaryota > Viridiplantae > Streptophyta > Magnoliopsida > Poales > Poaceae > Poa > Poa pratensis. The sequence continues at coordinate 23,237,237 of CAMZMU010000087.1, forward strand.
GGCCTCTTCGTAATGCATCGGTGTTACGATTGCACGGATTAGCTATACAGTATCCGTAAACGACACACGGCATAGTTTTGGGGAAGGTTTGGAAGAATAAAGTTTCTCTGCCGATGAAGCATTGAAACAGTAGAATTTGCATCACGAGCAAGAATGGAATATGAGCACAGGCTACGGTCATCTCTTTCTTTTTCTGGAAACTCACAAGCGTCATCGATCATATGCGTGCATAAGTAGACACTAAACAGTACTGTTAGCTGCTAATCTTGGTTTAAGAGAGAAGAACAGTTAATCGCACTGTGGTTTTGTTATCCACGGTGCTTAGTGGAGCAATGACTGAATGAGTATATAGTACTGTACTGAATTTGTAATTTATTCTTCACCCTTACGAACTGTAGAGGCATTTCGCACTGCTCTACACGAGGAGACACTGGAGTGAAGGATGGATTTCCCCGGTCGGTTCTTTGCTTTGCTTCTTTTCCCCGGATATTCGTGCTTCCTCCTTCCACAGCATTTAGCCCTGCGAAAGACACGAAAAGGATCAATTGTTGTGGGTGTACTGCTTCTCCACCGTGCCCTTGTCCATTCTTTCTTTTCTATCGTTTTATTTTTAAGAAGCACGGCTCCAATCTTGGTTCCCCTAATCTTCTGCACACTGCAGGTGTGCTTGAGGTGCTGCTACTGCTAGGGAGAGGGTGCTGGAAATCCTTTTCTGCGGAAGCAAAATTATGAAGTAACTTTGTGAGAAAATCATATTCCCTCTGTTCCCGTTTTTTAATGTAGGGTGTATAGTTTACTCACACGGAAACTAAGATGTGCAAATTTGAAATACAGTGCACTTGCACTTGGCAAAATCGGGAGAGAGGAGGCAGTCACAAATTGAAAACAATCCAACAAATCTTTCCGTTCCAAATTGGGACTCATTCCTTGGGTAAAATTGACCATAAATGGTAATACACCTTATATATTTCTGATTTTTCCTCAAAAAAACTATACAATCTACATCAACAAATGGAGAGAGTATTAAGTTTTAGTAAATTGTGCAAAATTAATGAAACTTGTAAAAGATATACAGGTACATAGACATTTTTCAATAAGGAGAATATATTAATATCAAGAAGATATCATTTACACCTGATTTCTACACCAATACAATATCAAGATCTAGTCAATACATCGGTGATGCACATACCAAAGTTATTACAATAAGGAAAGAAATAAGCACTCAACAAAACGGATGGAGCGAACATTAGCATCAACCACATTAATTATAGCAACTCGAGGTAACAGTGTTCTAACAACGACGCCTTCAAAAAGAGAACGACGCACGACGGTGACGTCGAAGGATCCAACCACAGAGGTTAGATAATGAGTTTTCATGCGAAGAGAAGTCAAAGCAAAATCGAGTCAATGCCTCCAACGAGGAACGCGTGCCACGTTCAACCAATAAAGCCTAGACCTGTAGCTCAACGAGCGCCACCGCGCGAAGTCATTTTATGCAGCCACCGCCTATTGATCCATCATCGCACAATCGTGCACGCATGGGCTGGACGGGACTTAGCCACACAACTGGAACAATGTGCACGCGACATGTCGTAGAGCAGCGCCTAGAGACTCCTGACATCAACATTGATCCCATGACGCCGAGGCTCTACACACATAAATCCAACACGACAATCACATGTGGCACATTGCACTAGTAGAAAACATGCCTTCGGATCTGACCTTTAGTCCTGGCCATGTTTGGAACCGGTACTAATGTGATCATTAGTCCAGGTTCCAACGGCTAAGACGCCGGCCAGCTCCAGTCCCGGTTCGTAGTACCAACCGGGACTAAAGGTCGCGGCAGGGTGGGGCCGACGCGAGCGCCTTTAGTCCCGGTTGGTATCACGAAGGACTGAAGGCTTCCTCCTACATATCACCTCCTACCCCGAGCCATCTCCATTTTTCCTGCTCGAGACATCTCCATTTTTCTCCTCTGTTTCCTCTCCCGAGATCGAGTTCATCCCCATTTTTTTCCACGATTTGTCAAGATTGGCGGCGCCCCATCTATCCAGGGTTAGCAACTTCATCCTTTCATCCGGATTGCTAGTTTAGCTCATTTCATTGCTACTTTAGCTCATTTCATATTTCTAGTGCTAGCTAGGTGTTTGATGAAATGCCTAAGCTAGTTAGGGAGTTTATTTGTTTATATGCAATTTGAGTTCAAATTAAAGTATGATTTGTGGGTTTTAGTGCCGTTCCATCCCCGTCCTCACCGCCGTCGATCGTCCATGCCGTCCCATCGCCGGCACCACCTTGGTTCCCCTAATCTTCTGCACACTGCAGGTGTGCTTGAGGTGCTGCTACTGCTAGGGAGAGGGTGCTGGAAATCCTCTGATGCGGAGGCAAAATTATGTAGTAACTTAGTGAGAAAGTCATATTAAGTTTCAGTAAATTGTGCAAAAATGAAACATGTAAAAGATATACAGGTACATACACATTTTTCAATAAAGAGAATATATAAGTGTCAAGACGATACTAATTACAGTTGGTCTTTGCATCAACACGGTATCAAGATATACTCAACACATCGATGATGCACATACCCAAATTATTATAAAAGAAAGGGAAAACGCGATCAACAAAACGGCTGTAGCGAACATTAACCTCAACCATTAATGATGCGTAACATGAAAGGTGTTCTAACAACAACTCTTTCAAAAAGAGAATGACGCACGACGGTGACGTCATTGGATCCAACCACGGAGGTCGGGTCATGAGTTTTCACGCGTAGATAAGTCCGAACAAAATCGTGGCAGTGCCCCCAACGAGGAGACGGCGCGTGAATGCCACCATGTCCGGTTCAACCAATAAGGCTTAGACCTATAGATTTCACCCCTGAAATTCGAGACTCGGAACTCAAAAAGCGCCGCTGCGCCTAAGTCATTATGTGCAGCCACCGCCTACTGATCCATCATTGCACAATCGCGCACGCACGACCACGCAACTGGAACAATAGGGTATCCTTTGAGCCGAGTAAAAAATGTTATTGTACATGAGCTATAGCAAATTATGTTAACGTAAAATAAAATAAAATTTTGTAAGTACAGATCCCATAGATCATATATTTAACCAATATTATCATATGTGACCTGTGAAAAAAACAAATAAAGTTTGAATAGCACAAGATACTATTCACTTAGGGCTCGTTTGGCACTCATCATTTTAGCCGGAATCATGGAATTTATTTTTGATTCTATACCCAACCTGTTTGGCTGTCATGGAATTGGACATGTCATTTCATTTGGAATTCCAGCAAATACCTATTGTATGCTATGCCAATTCCTATCCATAACCTTGTCATTTCACTTTCTAAATGAAATAAAATGAAATGAAATGAAATGATGGGTGCCAAACGAGCCCTTAGGTCTTTCTCTTTTTTTGCACAGATCACATATGGTCATATTTTTTATGAAAGTTTATGGGTGCACAAGATATAACATAATCTATGTCCATGATTTATTTCGAATTTTTGAAAACTTCAAAGTGGGGCATCCGACAATTGAGTGCGGGTGCAACTAGTTGCAAAATATTCGCACTCGCGTTCGTATTTGTGGTCTGACATGTACTCCCTCCGAATCTTGCACTAAAACATGTCTAGGTACATTTGGGGCCCAAAAAATGCTAAAACATCTTATATTTTGATATGGAGGGAGTATGTTTTTTTCAGTTTCTAAAACTATGGGTTTTACAAGTTACGTACTACTCCCTCCGTTCCTAAATATAAGATGTTTTAGCATTTGTCCACGTTCACATATATGTAGATGTGTGTAGACATATTTTTAGTGTGTATGCACACTCATTTTAGTATGCATCTAGACAACATGTTGAAGAGCTAAAACGTCTTATATATTGGAAGGGAGGGAGTATATCATAATCATATAATACTCCTGCTGTGACGATGTGCAGATGCAGTGTGATTCCCCGGTGTGACGGGACGGCCTTCCTCCCACATCTTTCCCCGTTCACCTTAGCAGCCTCGCGACGCACCACCACACTTGCGCATTCGTTGCTCACACCGCGTGCCACGTCCAGTTCACCACTCTCTTCCCGTCGCGCGATATCTACACCATCGCAGCGGCGCGCAGGGCCCCCGGCTGCTATTTTTATTCCGTCCAGGCCCGGCCAGGTGCACCCGCTCGACGGCCAACCGGCGGGAACCTGCAGTGGAGAAGAGACATTCATTTATATGTATTTTAGTGGCATTTTGGTGATGTATTGTGATGTGGCCGGACTTGGTGATATTTTGGTGGTTGACCATGTTTTTTGGTGGCCGAGATTTTAAAAAAATTGTTATTAATTGTTTGTTCTTATTAGTTACGTGTTTTTATAGCCGATATTAGAAAAAAATAGTCAAAATATCAAAAAAAAAAAAAAAAAAATAAATAGGTTCAGTCGTTTAAGGGGTACCTCTAGGTGCAGCCATCCCCATAGGGATGGACAAGTGTCCGGAAACCCCAATAGCAGACATATTTTCAGGGCCGTCGGACACAATAATTGGGCGCTTGTGGAGATGCTCAGTGAGAAATATTAAGTCTTAGTAAATTGGGAAAATGAAGCATGTAAAAGATATACAGGTACATACACATGTGGAATTTAGAATGGAAATTGTATCCTTTGAACCGAGAAAAAAAATCAAGCTCTTGCACGCCAGCTATAGCAAATTACAGTAGCGTAAAATACAAAGTTACAATAAGTACAGATCGCAAGGATCATATATTTTACCAAAATTCACATATGAGCGTTCCTATCTGTAGTCGACATGTATTTTTTTCAGTTTCTAAAAACTTATGTTTTTTTAATAAGTTACATATATCATGATCATATGATGCTCGTGCTGTGACGATGATGCTATGTTGTTGGCTTAGTTTACAGTTGGCAGTCTGTTTATGCAGACGTTCAAGCTGTAACCCCTTTTTCGTATCTGAAATTTCTGACGAAACACGCCTGACGGAAGGAAGGTAAAACGTCAGAGTCGGGGAGACGCGCCGCCGTCACAGTAGATGCAAGTGGGAAACACCGATGTGACACGCCGACGGGACGGGACGGCCTTCCTAGCAGCCTCGCAACGCACCACCACACTTGCGCATCCAGTTCACTCTCTTGCCGTCGCGCCGTATCTCCCACCATCGCAGCGGCGCGCGGGGCCCCCGGCTGCTATTTTTATTCCGTCCAGGCCTGGCCAGGTGCACCCGCTCGACGGCCAACCGGCGGGAACCTGCAGTGGAGTTTGATGGGTACTGCATGGCTCCTGCGCTCCTATATATGGGAGCCGGTTCAGTGCAGCATCTCCACACAGTCCAAGCCAGCCACTCAGCAGCAGTGCCAGTGTTTGCCACTCTACCTGATCGAGCTCGAGCACAGCCATCTAGCTTCTGTTTCCTTCAGTCGCCGTCGCCGGTTCGTGTCCTCCATCGCATTCGCATCCATGGCCATGAGGAACGCGACGCAGCAGGTGATCCGGGCATTGGAGCCGTCCGTCACCAGGAGCCTTCATGTAATTAGCACTAATAACCTCTAAATTAGCTCGTCGGCCTTGACACTTGTCAAGCCAATCGTGTTGAAATGGAGGTGGAGCGCGGCGGATCATCATATCTTAACTGCATTGCTCTGTTTCTTGTTTTTCCAGGCGTCTCCGGGGAGCAAGAAGATCGTGGGCGTGTTCTACAAGGGCGGCGAGTACGCGGGGCAGAACCCCAACTTCGTGGGCTGCGTGGAGAACGCGCTCGGCATCCGCAGCTGGCTCGAGTCGCAGGGCCACCAGTACATCGTCACCGACGACAAGGACGGCCCCAACTGCGGTCAGTCATCATATATACATCACCTCCAAATTACCCATTGCAGTGTTAGATTTACACATTGCACTGTTGGCAACGTCAGAGCTGGAGAAGCACATCGCGGACGCGCACGTGCTCATCACCACGCCGTTCCACCCGGCGTACGTGTCCGCGGACCGGATCAGGCGCGGCAAGAACCTGGAGCTGCTCCTCACGGCGGGGATCGGCTCCGACCACATCGAGCTGCCGGCGGCGGCCGCCGCGGGGCTCACCGTGGCCGAGGTGACCGGCAGCAACACCGTGTCGGTGGCGGAGGACCAGCTGATGCGCATCCTCGTCCTCATGCGCAACTTCATCCCCGGGCACCACCAGGCCATCAACGGGGAGTGGGACCTCGCCGGCATCGCGCACCGGGCGTACGACCTGGAGGGCAAGACGGTGGGCACCGTCGGCGCCGGACGCATCGGGAAGCTGCTGCTCCAGCGCCTCAAACCCTTCGGCTGCAACCTGCTCTACCACGACAGGCTCCGCGTCGACGCCGCGCTCGAGAAGGAGCTCGGCGCCACCTTCGAGGAGGACCTCGACGCCATGCTGCCCAAGTGCGACGTCGTCGTGCTCAACATGCCACTCACCGAGAAGACCAAGTAAATTACTAGTTGAACATTTATATGCCAGCATACCCGATGCTCCATCCCCAATGCTGATTGCTTCTTTCTGTATGTCTTTCAGAGGCATGTTCAACAAGGAGAAGATCGCCAAGATGAAGAAAGGCGTCATCATCGTCAACAACGCTCGTGGAGCCATCATGGACACGCAGGCAGTGGCAGACGCTTGCAAAAGTGGGCACATCGCCGGTAAGCACAAATGTATCCCTGACTGCTCTTGCACAACGGTCAAGAGTCAATCCACTAACCAGTCTCACTTCTTCCTATTCTGGTCAGGTTACGGTGGCGACGTGTGGTACCCGCAGCCGGCGCCCAAGGACCACCCGTGGCGCTACATGCCCAACAACGCCATGACCCCTCACATCTCCGGCACCACCATTGACGGCCAGGTCAGTTGCACTTGCAGAGCATGCTCTGCTTCAAAGCCTGGCTATATTCCATGGCTAAATGTATTGAAACGGAAAACAATTGTCCTATTGCAGCTGAGGTACGCGGCCGGGGTGAAGGACATGCTGGAGAGGTACTTCAAGGGCCAGGACTTCCCGGAGCCCAACTACATCGTCAAGGAAGGCAAGCTCGCCAGCCAGTACCAGTGAGCATCCATGGAGTCGCAGCTCGAGCACGTGTGCCAGTTGCCAGAAACTAAATAAAGATGCTTGGTCGTTGCGATGGCCATCAGCCATAAATAAATATCTCTGCCTAAGTAAATGGAATAAGAAGTGGTTGCTTTGATTTGCCATCAGCTTCCTTCACTTCACTCTATTTGGTTTGAACTGGCTAATGAAGTCAAACTGTTGCACAAAGGTTGTGTGATCCTTAAAGAGTGCAGCTCCTCGTGATATTGTATTGATATTATGACGTTGCTAAAAGTAAGATTATGGCAATGGCGTCTTTTATTTACCATATAACCTTCAACTTTCCCATGAGCAACCAAACAAGCAACTCTATGTATGCTAATTCACAACGAAGCAGTACCAACCAGGAAAGCAAGTTCTACAAAAATATTACTCTGAACAATAACTTTGCTGAAACAGAGTGTATGACTAAATGGTGGACCTACAGAAGAAATTAAACACAGACGTTTTTATTGAAAACTGCTTGACCCTGGTTGGTCTAGAATCTGGAGAGTGCACGTTACTGATGTTGGTGTGGCGCGATCTCTACTTGATAGACTGCATCTAGTGTACTACCAGCCTAGCTAGTAATGAGTAGACACATACTCATTAAGCTCTCCACTGCTTCCATCAAAGTAAAGGCGAGTTCTCATAGTTAAAGTGCTTTGAGGCCTTCCATTAGTGCATCAGTGTGCTCAGGCTTGCCAACTGAAATACGAATATAACCCTTCAGTTCCTTCTTATCATAGTGGCGGATCATCACTCCCATCTTTACAAGGTCTTCCTGCAAATATGTTTTTCGTTAAATCTAGTAAATAATGCTGCCCATACTACATTGTTTCAATGGGACGTAAATCGAATAGTAATGATCATGATTCATGAACACAGATAACCGAAATTCAAGTTCCTAATTTCACATTTTGTCACCTCAAAATTACAATGAAAATGGCTTCGGTGGCTCAATTAAATAAAGCGGAAATCCCGGAGATGGGACCAGTGAGCCGCGCGCGAGCGGCGGCCGCCACGGCGCAGGTTAGTTTTAGGGGAAATCTATCGGCCTGAATAATTGGGAACGGAACCATGTCACCAACCGGGTGTGAACTGTGGGTTGAAACTGTTTGTAACCAGACCTGGTCGGGCCCATACCTGACTATACCCACCTGCTTGCTATAAGAAACTAAACTGAACCAAACTTTTTTGAGCGTCGACCCATTAACACCTGAACCAAACGAGACCGTCGGCAGAAACCGACCCAGCGCACCCGGTTAGACCAAAACCATTCTCAGATTTAGTTATTGGCCTAGTTTTTCGTGTACAGTCTGCAATGTAGAAGTTCATGCTGTGATTTTTCGTATCTGAAATTTCAGACGAAACAATGCCTGACGGAAGGAAGGTAAACCCAACCCAAAGAGAGCCGTCGCATTCGGGAGACGCGCCGCCGTCACAGCAGATGCGAGTGGGAAACACCGATGTGACGGGACGGCCTTCCTCCCATATCTCCCCCGTTCACCTTAGCAGCCTCGCGACGCACCAGCACCACCACACTTGCGCATCCGTTGCTCACACCGCGTGCCACGTCCAGTTCACCACTCTCTTCCCGTCGCGCGATATCTCCACCATCGCAGCGGCGCGCGGGGCCCCCGGCTGCTATTTTTATTCTGTCCAGCCCGGCCAGGTGCACCGGCTCGACGGCCGGCGGGAAAGTGCGGTGGAGTTGATGGTTACTGCACTGCTCCTGCGCCCCTATATATGGGAGCCGGTTCAGTGCTACGTCTCCACACACACTCCAAGCCAGCCACTCAGCAGCAGTGTCAGTGTTTGCCACTCTACCTGATCGAGCTCGAGCACAGCCAGCCAGCTTCTGTTTCCTTGAGTCACCGTCGCCGGTTCGTGTCATCCATGGCCACGAGGAACGCGACGCAGCAGGTGATCCGGGCATTGGAGCCGTCCGTCACACACTAATAACCTCTAAATTAGCTCGTCGGCCTTGACACTTGTCAAGCCAATCGTGTTGAAATGGAGGTGGAGCGCGGCGGATCATCATATCTTAACTGCATTGCTCTGTTTCTTGTTTTTCCAGGCGTCTCCGGGGAGCAAGAAGATCGTGGGCGTGTTCTACAAGGGCGGCGAGTACGCGGGGCAGAACCCCAACTTCGTGGGCTGCGTGGAGAACGCGCTCGGCATCCGCAGCTGGCTCGAGTCGCAGGGCCACCAGTACATCGTCACCGACGACAAGGACGGCCCCAACTGCGGTCAGTCATCATATATACATCACCTCCAAATTACCCATTGCATTGTTAGATTTACACATTGCACTGTTGGCAACGTCAGAGCTGGAGAAGCACATCGCGGACGCGCACGTGCTCATCACCACGCCGTTCCACCCGGCGTACGTGTCCGCGGACCGGATCAGGCGCGGCAAGAACCTCGAGCTGCTCCTCACGGCGGGGATCGGCTCCGACCACATCGAGCTGCCGGCGGCCGCCGCCGCGGGGCTCACCGTGGCCGAGGTGACCGGCAGCAACACCGTGTCGGTGGCGGAGGACCAGCTGATGCGCATCCTCGTCCTCATGCGCAACTTCATCCCCGGGCACCACCAGGCCATCAACGGGGAGTGGGACCTCGCCGGCATCGCGCACCGGGCGTACGACCTGGAGGGCAAGACGGTGGGCACCGTCGGCGCCGGACGCATCGGGAAGCTGCTGCTCCAGCGCCTCAAACCCTTCGGCTGCAACCTGCTCTACCACGACAGGCTCCGCGTCGACGCCGCGCTCGAGAAGGAGCTCGGCGCCACCTTCGAGGAGGACCTCGACGCCATGCTGCCCAAGTGCGACGTCGTCGTGCTCAACATGCCACTCACCGAGAAGACCAAGTAAATTACTAGTTGAACATTTATATGCCAGCATACCCGATGCTCCATCCCCAATGCTGATTGCTTCTTTCTGTATGTCTTTCAGAGGCATGTTCAACAAGGAGAAGATCGCCAAGATGAAGAAAGGCGTCATCATCGTCAACAACGCTCGTGGAGCCATCATGGACACGCAGGCAGTGGCAGACGCTTGCAAAAGTGGGCACATCGCCGGTAAGCACAAATGTATCCCTGACTGCTCTTGCACAACGGTCAAGAGTCAATCCACTAACCAGTCTCACTTCTTCCTATTCTGGTCAGGTTACGGTGGCGACGTGTGGTACCCGCAGCCGGCGCCCAAGGACCACCCGTGGCGCTACATGCCCAACAACGCCATGACCCCTCACATCTCCGGCACCACCATTGACGGCCAGGTCAGTTGCACTTGCAGAGCATGCTCTGCTTCAAAGCCTAGCTATATTCCATGGCTAAATGTATTGAAACGGAAAACAATTGTCCTATTGCAGCTGAGGTACGCGGCCGGGGTGAAGGACATGCTGGAGAGGTACTTCAAGGGCCAGGACTTCCCGGAGCCCAACTACATCGTCAAGGAAGGCAAGCTCGCCAGCCAGTACCAGTGAGCATCCATGGAGTCGCAGCTCGAGCACGTGTGCCAGTTGCCAGAAACTAAACAAAGATGCTTGGTCGTTGCGATGGCCATCAGCCATAAATAAATATCTCTGCCTAAATAACATGGAATAAGAAGTGGTGGCTTTGATTTGCCATCAGCTTCCTTCACTTCACTCTATTTGGTTTGAACTGGCTAATGAAGTCAAACTGTTGCACAAAGGTTGTGTGATCCTTAAAGAGTGCAGCTCCTCGTGATATTGTATTGATATTATGACGTTGCTAAAAGTAAGATTATGGCAATGGCGTCTTTTATTTACCATATAACCTTCAACTTTCCCATGAGCAACCAAACAAGCAACTCTATGTATGCTAATTCACAACGAAGCTGTACCAACCAGGAAAGCAAGTTCTACAAAAATATTACTCTGAACAATAACTTTGCTGAAACAGAGTGTATGACTAAATGGTGGACCTACAGAAGAAATTAAACACAGACGTTTTTATTGAAAACTGCTTGACCCTGGTTGGTCTAGAATCTGGAGAGTGCACGTTACTGATGTTGGTGTGGCGCGATCTCTACTTGATAGACTGCATCTAGTGTACTACCAGCCTAGCTAGTAATGAGTAGACACATACTCATTAAGCTCTCCACTGCTTCCATCAAAGTAAAGGCGAGTTCTCATAGTTAAAGTGCTTTGAGGCCTTCCATTAGTGCATCAGTGTGCTCAGGCTTGCCAACTGAAATACGAATATAACCCTTCAGTTCCTTCTTATCATAGTGGCGGATCATCACTCCCATCTTTACAAGGTCTTCCTGCAAATATGTTTTTCGTTAAATCTAGTAAATAATGCTGCCCATACTACATTGTTTCAATGGGACGTAAATCGAATAGTAATGATCATGATTCATGAACACAGATAACCGAAATTCAAGTTCCTAATTTCACATTTTGTCACCTCAAAATTACAATGAAAATGGCTTCGGTGGCTCAATTAAATAAAGCGGAAATCCCGGAGATGGGACCAGTGAGCCGCGCGCGAGCGGCGGCCGCCACGGCGCAGGTTAGTTTTAGGGGAAATCTATCGGCCTGAATAATTGGGAACGGAACCATGTCACCAACCGGGTGTGAACTGTGGGTTGAAACTGTTTGTAACCAGACCTGGTCGGGCCCATACCTGACTATACCCACCTGCTTGCTATAAGAAACTAAACTGAACCAAACTTTTTTGAGCGTCGACCCATTAACACCTGAACCAAACGAGACCGTCGGCAGAAACCGACCCAGCGCACCCGGTTAGACCAAAACCATTCTCAGATTTAGTTATTGGCCTAGTTTTTCGTGTACAGTCTGCAATGTAGAAGTTCATGCTGTGATTTTTCGTATCTGAAATTTCAGACGAAACAATGCCTGACGGAAGGAAGGTAAACCCAACCCAAAGAGAGCCGTCGCATTCGGGGAGACGCGCCGCCGTCACAGCAGATGCGAGTGGGAAACACCGATGTGACGGGACGGCCTTCCTCCCATATCTCCCCCGTTCACCTTAGCAGCCTCGCGACGCACCAGCACCACCACACTTGCGCATCCGTTGCTCACACCGCGTGCCACGTCCAGTTCACCACTCTCTTCCCGTCGCGCGATATCTCCACCATCGCAGCGGCGCGCGGGGCCCCCGGCTGCTATTTTTATTCTGTCCAGCCCGGCCAGGTGCACCGGCTCGACGGCCGGCGGGAAAGTGCGGTGGAGTTGATGGTTACTGCACTGCTCCTGCGCCCCTATATATGGGAGCCGGTTCAGTGCTACGTCTCCACACACACTCCAAGCCAGCCACTCAGCAGCAGTGTCAGTGTTTGCCACTCTACCTGATCGAGCTCGAGCACAGCCAGCCAGCTTCTGTTTCCTTGAGTCACCGTCGCCGGTTCGTGTCATCCATGGCCACGAGGAACGCGACGCAGCAGGTGATCCGGGCATTGGAGCCGTCCGTCACACACTAATAACCTCTAAATTAGCTCGTCGGCCTTGACACTTGTCAAGCCAATCGTGTTGAAATGGAGGTGGAGCGCGGCGGATCATCATATCTTAACTGCATTGCTCTGTTTCTTGTTTTTCCAGGCGTCTCCGGGGAGCAAGAAGATCGTGGGCGTGTTCTACAAGGGCGGCGAGTACGCGGGGCAGAACCCCAACTTCGTGGGCTGCGTGGAGAACGCGCTCGGCATCCGCAGCTGGCTCGAGTCGCAGGGCCACCAGTACATCGTCACCGACGACAAGGACGGCCCCAACTGCGGTCAGTCATCATATATACATCACCTCCAAATTACCCATTGCATTGTTAGATTTACACATTGCACTGTTGGCAACGTCAGAGCTGGAGAAGCACATCGCGGACGCGCACGTGCTCATCACCACGCCGTTCCACCCGGCGTACGTGTCCGCGGACCGGATCAGGCGCGGCAAGAACCTCGAGCTGCTCCTCACGGCGGGGATCGGCTCCGACCACATCGAGCTGCCGGCGGCCGCCGCCGCGGGGCTCACCGTGGCCGAGGTGACCGGCAGCAACACCGTGTCGGTGGCGGAGGACCAGCTGATGCGCATCCTCGTCCTCATGCGCAACTTCATCCCCGGGCACCACCAGGCCATCAACGGGGAGTGGGACCTCGCCGGCATCGCGCACCGGGCGTACGACCTGGAGGGCAAGACGGTGGGCACCGTCGGCGCCGGACGCATCGGGAAGCTGCTGCTCCAGCGCCTCAAACCCTTCGGCTGCAACCTGCTCTACCACGACAGGCTCCGCGTCGACGCCGCGCTCGAGAAGGAGCTCGGCGCCACCTTCGAGGAGGACCTCGACGCCATGCTGCCCAAGTGCGACGTCGTCGTGCTCAACATGCCACTCACCGAGAAGACCAAGTAAATTACTAGTTGAACATTTATATGCCAGCATACCCGATGCTCCATCCCCAATGCTGATTGCTTCTTTCTGTATGTCTTTCAGAGGCATGTTCAACAAGGAGAAGATCGCCAAGATGAAGAAAGGCGTCATCATCGTCAACAACGCTCGTGGAGCCATCATGGACACGCAGGCAGTGGCAGACGCTTGCAAAAGTGGGCACATCGCCGGTAAGCACAAATGTATCCCTGACTGCTCTTGCACAACGGTCAAGAGTCAATCCACTAACCAGTCTCACTTCTTCCTATTCTGGTCAGGTTACGGTGGCGACGTGTGGTACCCGCAGCCGGCGCCCAAGGACCACCCGTGGCGCTACATGCCCAACAACGCCATGACCCCTCACATCTCCGGCACCACCATTGACGGCCAGGTCAGTTGCACTTGCAGAGCATGCTCTGCTTCAAAGCCTAGCTATATTCCATGGCTAAATGTATTGAAACGGAAAACAATTGTCCTATTGCAGCTGAGGTACGCGGCCGGGGTGAAGGACATGCTGGAGAGGTACTTCAAGGGCCAGGACTTCCCGGAGCCCAACTACATCGTCAAGGAAGGCAAGCTCGCCAGCCAGTACCAGTGAGCATCCATGGAGTCGCAGCTCGAGCACGTGTGCCAGTTGCCAGAAACTAAATAAAGATGCTTGGTCGTTGCAATGGCCATCAGCCATAAATAAATATCTCTGCCTAAGTAAAATGGAATAAGAACTGGTTGCTTTGATTTGCCATCAACTTCCTTCACTTCACTCTATTTGGTTTGAACTGGCTAATGAAGTCAAACTGTTGCACAAAGGTTGTGTGAACCTTAAAGAGTGCAACTCCTCGTGATATTGTATTCATATTATGACGTTGCTAAAAGTAAGATAAGATTATGGCAATGGCGTCTTTTATTTACCATATAACCTTCAACTTTCCCATGAGCAACCAAACAAGCAACTCTATGTATGCTAATTCACAACAAAGTAGTACCAACCAGGAAAGCAAGTTCTACAAAAGTATTACTCTGAACAATAACTTTGCTGAAACAGAGTGTATGGCTAAATGGTTGGACCTACAGAGAAATTAAACACAGAAGTTTTATTGAAAACTGCTTGATCCTGGTTGGTCTAGAATCTGGAGAGTGCACTTTACTGATGTTATGTGACGCACTCTACTTGATAGACTGCATCTAGTGTACTACCAGCCTAGCTAGTAATGGGTACACACATACTCATCAAGCTCTTCACTGCTTCCATCAAAGTAATGAAGGCGAGTTCTCACAGTTGAAGTGCTTTGAGGCCTTCCATTAGCGCATCAGTGTGCTCAGGCTTTCCAACTGAATACGAATATAACCCTTCAGTTCCTTCTTGTCATAGTGGCGGATCATCACTCCCATCTTCGCGAGGTCTTCCTGCAAATATGTTTTCCGCTGAACCAAGTAAATAATGCTGCACATACTACATTGTTTCAATGGGACGTAAATCGAATAGCAATGATCGTGATTCATGAACACAGATAATCAATATTCAAGTTCCTAGTTTTCACATTTTCTGACCTCAAATTGAATGAAAGTGGTTTTGGTAGCTCAATAAAATAAAGCAGAAATTTAGCACGATAATAAGCAAACTGTACCTTTATTTTCTTTGCATCTTTTCCTGATGTGACTTCACAAAGAATGAAGTTAGCATGGCTGGGAAATGGTTTCAGGAAAGGTATTCCTTTGAGAAGATTATAAAGTCTCTCCCTCTCTTGTAGTAGCAGATTCTTCACATTCTTCAAGAATCAAAGGTAAAACAGAGGTGGATTAGCCAAACTGGAATTTTCGAAATGATTTTGTATGTAAACTATCTTTGTGAAAGATGTACCTCCAAATAGGTTGGGTTCTGCAAGGCAGCACATGCAGAGACTTCTGCTGCCACAGACACATTATAAGGCTGCTTGGCCCGCCATAAGTACTCAATAATGCTTAGAGGAAATGCTCCATAACCCACACGAAGCCCAGCTAAACCTGTATCACGATAAATCATGAAGAAAACCCACTTCCTTTTGATTCTTCGTAACACATAACCTTTCCATATGCACCAAAACAACAGAACACAAATCACACACCTGCTCGTTTGCTAAATGTTCGGAGAACAATCAAATTATCATGATTCTTAACCCACGTCATCCTTGACTGAAGGCTTGAAAACTCAACATATGCTTCGTCCAGCACTACAAGTACCGGAAGGTCAAGCATCTTTAAAAGATCCTCATCATTGATTACACTGACAAACAAAATTGAAATGATTCTGTAAAATACTGCAATATGAACGATACCCAAATAGATTAACACCACTGTTGAGTGTCAACGACATACCTGCCATCTGGGTTGTTCGGAGATGTCAAAAATATGCATTTTGGTTTCTCTTGTTCAACCATTTTGACAATGTGTGCGACGTCAAGGGAGAAATCAGGAAGTCTTGGAACTACAGCAAGGAATGGTGAACAGCATATTAAATGAGGCTCATAACTCACGGAAGGTATAACATGTAAAAATCATGGAAGATTTAATAAATAAAAATCAAGAGAGCAATAGCTACCTTTGATTACAAGTGCAGCATTGACTGAAGCATCAAACTCATACATGGTAAAAGTTGGAGGGCAATCTACAATCTTGTCACCTGGTTCAAGTACGCACCTGCATTTGCACCATTGATGATAACTCAGCTTCGAGACGAAGGACTCAACAAAAAGCAGGTACAAGATGAGCCACACTCTAACCTCATTATTAAATCGATTAGCTCATCGGCACCGCATCCAACAAGTATGTGCTCAAGTTCAAGGCCAGAATCTTCAGCGAGAGCAGCGCGCAAGTGGCGGCTTTCAGGATCAGGGTAGACATAAGGGAATTTTAAATTCCCTAATGCTTCAGCTACCTGTACAGATACAGGATCCATTAGATACAGAAACGGGGAGGTATGGATTGTCTTGGTCCTTTTCTTACTCATATATAGATATGCTATTTTCATTTACAAGCTCAAAATTATACTAGCAAGTTACTATTTTAAATTGAATGTTAAGGTTCCTTGTAAGCAAAGTAGCAACGATATTGCCGAGATGTCATGACCTTGTGAATTTTAAGTTAATGTACGTGACAGAGGTCATCTGATTAATCCGTAACATGGGAATTAGAAGTACGCACCTCCGGGGGTGGACCATATGGGTTCTCATTCGCATCCAGCTTGATTATATCCTCGGGTTTACGCCCAAGCCGAGCAGACAGCACCTAGCAAGAGTTCACATTTTTCTGAGTGATGGAACAACATCAAGGAATTACAATTTACAACGTGGAAACAAAATTCAGCGTGCTAAGACGTTATATAAGTTCTTTTTTAGACATTCTTTTGCAAAGCTCTGGTAGGCATTTCCACGAGCACCTTGCGAGCGCAGCGAGAGGTGCAGCGTTTTATCCACACTCGACGGTACAGTAAAGTACAGGTGGGTGTAGGAGTTGGAGGGATAGGAGGGATACCTCGAAGGGAAGGATGGGCTGGTAGGCGGCGAGGGTCCTGAGGTGGTGCCGGATGAAGGAGTCGCCAGTCGGCCTCGCTTTCGCTTGAACGACCGCCGCCACGGGCTCCTCAACCGGAACGGCCGACGCCATGGGCCGGAAGGACACCCTCGAGCTCCGCCCCTCGCGGGAGGAGAAGCGGGAGACGGCGGCCGGGGACGGGTTCCTGATGCGGGCTCGGACGGAGCAGTCCATCGACGGCCGCTAGCTGGGGTAGGCCTTTTGGCAGTTGGTGCCTCGGACGGCCGGCCGAGTCCAACAGAAGCAGGGGAAAAACAGGTGCGGCGGCGTTTCGGTTTCGGCCAGATGAGGAGACAAGTGGCGGCGAGGCAGGCCGCCCCTTGCTTGCGCTCTGAGATTCGTGCGGAGCAGGATGCTTTAGGTCGTTTGGGCGCTGTGTGGGTCGGGCAGGACACACCGGCGCGTACGTTCCTCCGTCAGGACCTAAGAGTTTTTTAGGGATGGGAGGAGATTTGGTGAACACCCAATTCTCACAAATCGCCACAAATATTTTTCTCCTACAATACACTAGCATGGACTAGAGTTTTTATGTTCGGCAAAAATGAGATGGTTGGTAGGAGATATTTGAGGATTGTCCCCTCCCATCCCCTAAAATACACTAGAAGTAAACATACTAGGGCTATGTTTGTTTCTAGAGTTTTTTTAGGGATTGGTGGGGATTATCCCGGTCAAACCCTCAAATCCCCACATATACCAAAACATCGTTTGTTTCTAGAGTATTGGATAAGTTTTATCCCCACATTTCCCCACAAATCCCCAAACTCTAGTTCATTTTTCTCAATCCCCTAGGGGATTCAATACACTACCCCTACCTAGTGGATTATCCCCACCAATCCCCTAGCGGATTGGGTGAAGTTTGGGGTTTCACCCAATACACTAGAGGATTATCCCCACCGATCTCTAAAAAAAACTCTAGAAACAAACATAGCCCTAGTATGTTTCACCCAATACACTAGTGGGGATTTTCCGGGATCCGGGATAATCCCCTCCCATCCCCTAAAATACACTAGAGGTAAACAAGCCCTTAGTGACGCGCCGTTTCGCCGCCAAAGCCGTGCAGGCGTAGGGCACCACTGCAGACACAGAGGCCATCGCCGCCAAGGCCACCATGGCCGCCCTCGTCATCCTAGGGTTCGTCCAGGAGTCATGGCCGCCGCCGCGGCGGCCATAGCTCGGTTTCTTCGGCCCGACCGCCTAGGTACATGTCGCCCGCCATGTCAGCAGCGTCGTCGTTGTCGTATGGCTATCTGCCCGGACACGGCCCCGCCCCAGTAGGACGGTCATGCTTCTCCATCTCGCCGGAAATGGGTAATTCCTCGCCGATCGTCGTCCCGGCCATATCACCCCTTGATCTCAACGTGTTCCTTTTGGTCGGCGACTCGCCGGTGCCACAAAGAAAGCGGAAACGGGACATCCCTATAGCCAATGTCCCTGACGCGCGTAGCCTGCTCGACGAAATGAGAGGGTCAACGCAGGACAACCTGAGGTACTACCAAGAACCTTGTAAGGATGGTGGGGAGGTTTTCTTGGCGAGAATCCATTGTTCTTCGGAATTCTCCACACAGAAGAGGCGGCAAAGCGTGAGGATCGCGACATACTGCCAAGCCGAGAACAAGATGCTTTACCAAGCATGGAGGGAAATGGGACATGATGCAATAATGGGGGACGAGCAAAAAGGACACCAATTTTGGAAGAGGTGCAATGAATACTTCCATGAGCAAAGATGTTTCGAGCCCGACAAATTTAAGAGTGACCGGAATGAATTGTCATCTCATAAGAGGTGGAGTTTCATCCAAGCGGGGTGTAGCAAGCTTGTTGGCTCATATGAGCATGTTGTTTCCCGGCCCGTGAGTGGCATTGTGGTCAAGGACTTGGTATTCTTTTCGTTCACTTATCCGTCCATTTTAGTCCTACTATACATATGAATATGTCTGGTTCGTTTCATGTCTCAAATAGGTGCTTCAAACTTTGAAAAATTTCCAAGACCCAACATGGGGCAAGCCATTTACCTTGTCCAAAATGGAAGGAACTCATCGCATCATCCTGAAGAGGTGGGGACGAAGCGGCCGTCGATCATGATGCCCCAAGTGAGAAGAGGCCGAGGAGAGGACCAATACCAAGATAGAGTCGAAGCATGATGCTTCGACAACTGCCTTTGCCGAAAACCTTGGAGGAGTTCATATCCCAAAATGACAAGGCAAGTGAGAAAAAGGAAGAGAGGGAAGAGAATAAGCGTCGGGAGAGAGGAGAACGCAAAGCACTAATTTAAAATACAAAATAATAAGGTCGAGATCGATGACACCAATGCTCGGTCTAGGGCCAAGTAATTGGAGCACGCGCTACTCCACGAGGAGGCCCGGATCATGACGACCGACTTGAGCACCTTGACACCGAAAAAATGGGGTTGGTTTGAGAAGAAGCAAAAAAATTCTATATGGACCGAGATAATTGATCATCTCACATGTGTGTTGTGCATACACTACGACCCGGGACCAATGGGGGCCTTGTGCGATTCTTTGTGTACAATATTGTATACTGTCATGGCATGATATTATTTTGATACTATGAAAATTTGTATTGCCTAGCTAGATATATCTGCTAGCTTATTTTGATAAAATATAGACAATGATAAAAAAAACGGAGAAAACCCGAGTAGTACGGACAAAATGGGTCGCCACGCTGAATGCAATGGTCAGGAAAGACTGGATATAGCCGACCGTATAATTGTTTGGTGACTTAAATGGACAGAAGGAAGCTGCAGTGCACCCGCACGTGCAGGGCCAACTAGCCAAGTCGTGTTCTGGTGTACGGGAAGCTTAGGCCGTGTCCGGCGCCTGATATCGCGGGGCGGTGGGCAACATGCGTGTTTACTTCGTGTAGCTTGATCTCGACCTTTGGAGTCGCGCGTACTGCTTCATCGGCAAGGAACAATCATCAGCTGTTTAGCACATGACAGGATGAAGGTCCTGCCGCCTGGAGTTAATTGCAAAAAAAAAGAAACCACATATTTGGGGCTAGGGTTTCAAAAAACTATCAAGATACGATTTTTTTTCAGAAATTCAACCACTAGTGTCAGGAGGATCAACTAAAAAAGACTTGCTTGAAATTAAAATATGACCATCACAAAATGCATACAAATTCAAAACTTTGCAAGTTAACACGCCGTCGACTCGTGGTCTTCTGATTTTTGCACAGCGATTTTTCAAAACTTGTCCTCAAATTTTGCAGGAGTGAGCTTCTACCGTACATGCGTGTTTCTCTTCTACCGTACATGCGTGTTTCTCTTCTGTGAATTTTTGGAAAGTCTGAAATACGATTTTCGGACTTTTTTTCTTAATCGGGATCAGATGTGCCTGGATCCAGAACATAATTCTCAGAGAAATCCGAAGCTGTCAATGCTCTGACTTCTCTCTTGTATGGATGCTAATCGTGCTGCGCATCTATGTGCTAAACAGCCTAGTGCTGAGTGTAGATCATGTCGGTGGAATGATATATTTCCCCCGTTTTTAATGAAATTAGTACTCCATTCGTGATGATGAATACATAAGCTCCTGTTATTTTCTCGAGAAAGAAGAGAAAACTCTTTCTGCAGTGATCAGTTAACCTGTGTTATCCAGGTTTTGTTCCTTCCATCGATACACACATCGTAATATGTACAGCTCGAGAAGCAATGCGGCAACCAAATGATGTAGCTACCCTGGATGAAAATACATCACTGGAAAAGTAGCAGAAACCTCATTCAGCAACGGCCGCTCGAATTAACCGGCCGTGTTGCCTAGCTAGTCGTCGCACGCCCTCTCTAGGACTACCGGCAAGCTCAAGCCCGCGTACATCTGGTCCTCCGCAGACACCGGATCGCCCTGCTCCGTCCGGCCCCAGAAGCTCCCGAACCAGAAGAGCCCCTCCTGCTCCACCAGCGCCTCCCACACGGCGTCGTCGTCGTAGTCATCGACGGCGAAGCATCTCTGCTTCCAGCCGCCTCTGCCGTCGTCGTCGTCCATGGCGAAGCATCTCTCTTTCCAGCTATCGTCGCCGTCGCTGTACGCCCCTCCATCGCTATTCCTGAACGCGGCTCCAAAATCGGCGTCCAGTAGCTCCTCGAGGCGCCTCATGGCTGCCAGACGACGAGGCCATGCTGCCGCTTCGGGAGACGCCGCGCCTCTTCGATGATGATCTCCTCCTGTGCCATCTCCTGAGGATGATCCTCTTGGACTTGACCACCACCTTCCTGGGCATCCTGACGAAGAGGAACACGGTGATCTGCAGCACCAGGCACGGGCAGCAGCAGCACACCACCACGCAGTCCATGGCCACCAGCCCGGCCTCCGCCGCGCACGACGAGGACGACGACGGCGACATCGGACGGAGGCAGCCGGAGGCAAGGGAGAGGCGAGAGGAAGAAGAAGAGGGAGCATGGAGGAATAGTTAGAGCCTGGCTTGGCTACTTAGCTTAGCCTAACTGCATGGCTTGCTTGGAGGAGCGGGGTAGAGGCTTGGGTTGCTTGGAGAAGCTGGTCGAGCAGTGACTTGAGGGGCCGATCTAGTTGATTCTTCCAAGCCAACTCACCACCTGGCCCTCCGCTTAATAGGCCAAGCTAGCTAGAGCTAGGCGTTTCGTGTGCCCAAGTTTGGTCTGCGCATCAAGGAAGCGAGAGGCACGCGTCGGGGCAACCACAGGTATTATGTGAGTTGGATCACGTGATGCTATTGCCTTGGGTCAATTAGTTAACCGATTTCTGTGTATGAGACACTGGTACGCAGTTATCGTGGAGCGAAAAGGGTTCGGTTTCAGAGCTATTCTTGGACCGTTAGACTAGTTGCGAGTGGCTGCCAACGGAAAACAACTAACAAGTGACATGGGAAATGCGATGGTTTCAGTCACCGAGGAGCAAAAGCTAACATTTATTTTCCCTTTTCAGAAGATGAGCCAATAGGACATATTCCCAGCACATCTGAGTCGTGTGCAATTCCTATCATTGTGGATTTAAGGTTATAGACGGAAACAGTCACATGGCAAGATGAAGTATACATATCTATTTCAAGTTGAGTTGCTAGATTGAACAGCAAGATTTGATCCGTATCTAAGACATCAGGGTAGTCTCTTCAAAAGTCCCAGGGAAAATGCACTGAAATCTATTGTCATCAAATTATTTCATGCCCCATTGAATACGAGGAGAAGAGAGCACTTCAACAGAAAATTACAAACACTTGAATTAAAACTTTTCATGACCTCTCTTCATGTTTTTATCCATGTTTTCGTTTCGGTAGAAAGGAAATTAAGATTGTTCGGCAGGCCTCTGGCCCTGGAGACAAAATAAAGCATAGTGCCATTCTCTGGTAGATGAAAGCTTTTATTTCAACAACACATCGAAGAAGTAGACACGATGGAAACCTCAGCAGCGCAGCCACTGCACTCTGGCGTTGCTTTGATCCGAGGAGCAGTTAGATGTCAAGGGGTTGCCTCAAGAACGCCTCCATTTGCTTCGCCCTAGTCTTGATCGACATATCAAACACCCTTTGCCCAAATTCAATCACGAGTCCTCCCATAATGCTGTAGTCAATCTGCAGAGAAAGCACGGTTGAAAGATTTCAGTGTTAATTTACACCTTGCACGCTATAGATACAACTCGCGGATCAAGGACCTACCTTCTGTTCAACCAAGATAGTCTTGTTTTTCCCAAGGATATCTTGCAATGTCTCCTTAAGTTCTTTCTCCTCCTTCTCAGGAAGTGGCTACCAGAATAAAACAGATAAGTCAGCAACCAAAGCCAACGGTTCTCACTACAGTCAAGAACTATAACAGAAGTTGCACTCAGTATACATCCACACATTGAAAAACCAAAGTACGCATGCTTAAAAAAGATGTAAGGTGGCAGATAATAACAGGTTGTGCGATCATCAATGCAATAGCTCCTCGTTAACATGTGCTACATCTGAATTTAAAGAAAAACTCATTACGAGTTTTCTACAACAGACTACAGAGCTTGTAAAATTAAAAGGTATCCACTTCAAGTGATGACAGTAATACAAAACATTTCAAGATGTCAATCAACTAAAAGATTTCCTACTGCCAATCACAAATAGCTTCAGCTCAACTTCCACTATACTAGCTCGAGATATGAATTTATGTGCATGCCAGTAACATCTCATGTTATCTGCATTTACAAAGATTTGCAAACAAAACCTATTTCTATCTCCATGAGTAATGCAACCCAATTTTCAGCCTCAAAGAATAGGTTGTAGCTAACTACAGGGACATATCAACAAAAACAACAATAGCAAACCAGGAAGGCACCATAGACTTTACAACTTAATATACGAAAAAAAAAAGGTCAATCCGTCAATTGGTCATTACATATAATCAAAAATCAAGAAACAGTTCATATATAAATGCGTCAAACTACTCTTTAATATGAAAAAGGGAACACTGACAAATTCAATCAGCATCAAACATAAAGTGTTCCTAGTAGCAAGAGGTAATAAATAGTGGGATATCGGGTATCAACTTACAACAACAGTCCTGACAACGACTTTCACCTCCCCTTTATGTGCCATAGTCAAATCAACAAATCTCTCCGAAATGCGCTCAACAAATTTCAGTCTTCCATTGGCTGCCAGTACCACTGCATATAAAATGAAAATTTAGACAAAGATATAGTACCTGATAATTAAGTTCTATCAACACTTCAACTAGGTTGTTAAGTAACCTAATTGGGAATGCAAACGGTGTTCCTTTGTATTGAAAATATAACAACAAAAGAAAGCAAATTGTAGATAAAAGAGAGCAACACTGGAAATATAATAACTGAAAATGGTCCAATGCATTCGGGTTAATGCATCAGTAATACACATGCTGCACAAAAGCTATAACTTGGTTTCTCGACTGTAACAAAGTTACTATAAACACCTACAATTAAATTCTTTGGACATGCAAAGTTGAGTGGATCGGAAGCATACACAAGAAATTCTTTGTGATGTCAGAAAACCCAGCTTCGGAGAAAATGTCAGTTATAGCCTTCACCCTGGTTTCTTTTGGCACTGACGCATCCTTCAAGAACTGAGAAAACATAGGACTCTTCTTGGCTGCCGCCACAACATCACGAATCTCAGATTCAACTTTGTCCAACGAATTTGCTTTGGCTGCTGAAAGGAACAGTGCACTAGCGTAGTTGCCGGTGCCACCATACAGAGCTTCTGGAACCTATTGTGACATAAGAACGTATAAATAACAATATCCCAAGGAAATTTCAGGACAGAACAAAGAACCAGCTAAAGCCACCAAGGAACCAATTTACTGAGTTGAAATAAGTACTATTCAATATTTAAAACAGACTATGTAATAAATAAGATCAAGAGCAAACATTCATTGATGGCACGAACTTTTTGTGCTGTAATTGATATACCAACAAATGCAATATGAGCAATATTCCTTAGCTGAGTAAACTGGTTTCAGTGATCACTACGGCATGTAATGGCAATAAGCGTAGTTACACTCAGCATGAGCTCTTATTCGGTTTCTAAAAATAAGAACATTTTAGCCATAGTGACATGGAGCCCGAAATGAAAGACTGTTATTGCAGGCAGGAAAACAGAAACAGCAGCATGATTCCTATGCTCCCGTGATAAGTGACCAGATCATCGCAGCAATCTTCGCTACTCACAGTGAACAGGAATAGGAATCTCGCGGTCCTAAAGTACGTCCACAGACCGCAACACAACGACAAACCTAACAATCCAACCAAATGCTTGATTTCAAGTTACCTTGATCTGTTTCTCGGCGGGCTTAGACGTCTGCGTCGCGAGTCCCCTTGACACCTGCATCACAAACCGGCACGTCAAACCCCGCAAATAAAACAGACGAAAAAACACAGGGGAAACGATTCGGCTAGACGACAGGTTGAAATCCCCGGGGGAAATATCTAAAAAATTGTCAGGGGCGTAACGGGGGCTAGATCGGATAAGTGGATCGGCAGACTAGGGAAATGGCATCTTTGTTTAAGGCAAACGAAGAGGGACGAGGGAAGGGAGCCGGGACCTGAGCGACGGCGGCGGATTCGGTGGCCGCGAAGCGGGCTTGGAGGAGGGGGAGCCCGGATCTGAGGTGCCGCGCCGCCATTTCCGGTGCGGTGGTGGAGAGCGAAACCTAGGAGGAGATCGGGTCGGGGAGGAGGGAGGAGGAAGAGAGTAGGAGGCTGCGGGTCCCCGTAGAATGCCAGGAAAAGGGAAAGGTAGAGGCGATGCAGAGTGGAGCGCCTGGGCAACTACCAGTCTACCACGATAATCTGAAACGGCCCAGTGGTCAGCCATGAGGCCCACGTATTAGGCATTTTCTGGCTTTTGAAGGAGAGGTCCTCTAGGCTTCATCCAAGCAGTTCCTTTTTTTTTAAGGAGAGGCAGAGGTGCGAGAGAGGACAGATGGCTCCCAAGTTTTAGGGAGCTTGTTTTCTGAAAAAACAAATTGAAAATGACATTTGAAAGTTTCAAAATCGAGAAAAACTTCTAGATGTAGATAGTGATATGATATACAAGTGTGAAGAATATTAACTCGAAATTCGTTGCATTGTGGGCTGGGCAAAAATGACAAATGGGTGGATCTTGTTGATGAACAGTACACCGTTTTAAAAACTTGAAATTTTGCCCGATTTATCTTTTTTGTGTAGCTTCAAATACAATGAATTTTGAGTTAACATTTTGCAAGCTTGTATATCTCGACACTATTTATATATGGGAAGTTTTTCTTGATTTTTTGAAACTAAACCGTGTCGATTTTGATTTTTTTTTTTTTTTTTAAACGAGCTACGTGTAGCTCGGAAGCCATTTGCAGTTAAGCGGCCGACAGCTTGTTTTCCACATCAGCTTTTCAGTGGCTCCCGCTCGTCAAAAACCTTGTTAGTGAGACAAAAAAAGAATTATTAGTGTTTTTTGAAACGAAGGAGCGCAATACCGGTGGCAATTTGGAAAAATTAAGAATCTCGGTGGTTCCATGTGTTTCTAGGGCAATTGTGTTCTTCTTTTTTCTGGAATTTACTCCAATTTATAAGGAGGAAAACTTCAATGCTCAACTAGCATAATTAAGTAATTCACGAAGCGTCAGTGGAAAAGGGATATAGAAAAGCTTTGGTACTTGCACGTTAAGCAAACAACATCATAAGCATCTCCTTATCCAGTAACCTTCTTTTAACGGTACAAAACATATTTCAAGGAAGCTCCCAAGGCTAGCACCCATGCAATGTCTTATCATGCCACCTATGAACCGTCTGATCGCAACATTGATATCCATACAAGTATAAAATGAAGTAGAAAGCAGACAAAGGGCTCATAAAGTACGAAATGGAGTATAAAGCAAAACTAGTTCTCACACATTGAGCTATAGTCGCTTCCTTGTTGGTGGATCAGCTTTTTATATGTTTGATGCACCAAAACCCTGCAAGTGAAGTACTACATAAACAAAAAGATTAATAAACATAGAAGATACAGTCACAGGGAGCTCATAAAGTTTTTTTTTTAAGAGGAGCTCATAAAGTTCTTCGCTACTTTGTTCTTCATTTCTTAGATCTTCCCTCCCGGCGTCGCCTCCTCCAGGGCGACCGGGGGGCGGAAACCTAGCCCGCGCCACCGTCGCCTCCTCCCCAACCTCTCCTCCCCTCGTCGCCCCCCGAGGCCGCCGGCGGACAAAGGCCATGTGGGGCCCGTGAAGGGGGCGGCGGGGACTAGCTCCTTCGCGGCTTCTTCCAGCGACATGGAGGTAGGTCGTCTCTGAAGCTCGCCGCCGCCATCCGCCTCGCCTCCTCGTGTGCCGCCTCCAGCCTCCGCCTTTCCCGCGCGTCCCCGTCCTCCGCCTCCCCGCGCGTCCCCGTCCGCCTCCGTGCGGGTGCATCTCCTGCCGTCGTGGGCTTCTCCGGGCCCGATCTGGGCTCCGGATGGGCCTGGCGGGCGCCCTGCCGCTTGCCAGCGGGACGGCCTCTTCGCCGGTGTTGCGCCCTTTGGGGTAGCGAGGGTGGTCTCCCTACCGTCTTAGCCATCATTCCGCAGCGGCTCGCCGCTTGGGCTGGCTAGTGATGACGTGAAATCACACGTTCGTTGGGAGACCCCAAGAGAAAGGTATGAAGCAGTGCAGCAGCAAGTTTTCCCTCAGTATGAAACCAAGGTTATCGAACCAGTAGGAGTAGGAGCACTTCAGAAGGTTGTTGGTGGCGGAATATAGCACGGCGCAACACCAGGGAATCCGGCGACCGACGTGGAACCTGCACACAACACAATCAAACTAGTTTGCCCCAACGAAACAGGAAGGTTGTCAATCTTCCCGGCTTGCTGTAACAAAGGATTAAACGTATGGTGGAAAATAATGTTTAATTACAGAAAGTAAAAGAGAACAATTGTTTGCAGTTAGTGGTTTTATCAGTGTGAAAGAATGGACCGTGGTCCTGATAACCCCCAAGAGCAGGGGATCAGTGTAGCACCTCTCAATGTGGAAGTAGGGTATCGATCCGCATGAGCAAGAAGGAAAAGTTATTGATTCCCTACAACTAAAGTGTCACAAGTTTTAGTTGATTATGCACTAAACATGTTTAAACAACAAGATGGTTGATTTAATAGATGGAAGTTTAATGTAACAAAACAAGAATGTAAAAGTGTCCCAATCCTCTTCAATGCAAGAGGACAAGCCAAAGGTTTTCTCTTATATGAACAATGGACATGGGTTCATGGGTTCACTCAATCCTCTCTCCCATCTATGGTGATTATCATGTTATAGATAAAAAGTACACACAATTGTCATGCTTTAATGGTAAACTTCTATGACGGCTACATGTCCTAAAACACATAGTTGAAAGAAAAAAAAATTGTGTTGCTAGGTCACCCTCGTAAGGCTAGCGTGGTTTGTTGTCACTCCCACATCATACTTCTTCCTTTTTACCCCCAGATAAAGGATGTTGGGCTGTATTGTGTCACTCAATACATATGCCGTTGTCACATCGGCCATCCCGTACCTACATACATCATACTTCATAATGGACAATATTCTAAACACTAGTGCAATGATTCATATTTCGTGTGCATGACCACATCTCTCTCATCTATCTACACTTGGTGGTGTCAATCACCTCATGACATGGATAAACAAGACATTATGCATAAATCGAACCATCACATGCATCATAGAATATCTCCAAAGTATGACAAGTCATAAAAGATCCAACACAACGGTAAATGCATAACAAATATCATCTCATACCACAATATCCACCATAGAAATTACATAGATAGATCCATACTTATGCAAGGCACATCATATGGACTTCAACAATGACCATACATAGAGAGATTAGATCAAGTTACCACCACAAACCCAAAGTCCAAGGGGTGGACTACTCCCCCTTCATCATGGTGATGATGGTGGAGATGTTGGAGAAGATGGAGACCACCCCGGCAGCGCCCCGCCGGAGTTTTCCCCCTCCAATCTGCAGCTCCAGGTCTTCTGTTTCGTGGTTTTGTGTTTCTGCGGCGTTCTCTTCCGAAAGCCGTCGGGGACTATTTTTATAAACGTTTTTAGGTCAAAACGAAGGCACGGTGACGAAGATCGACGGCATCGGAGGCTCGAGGCCCAGGATAGGGGGTCCCACGTGGCCAAGGAATCTGGCCGCGTGGGCCACCTCTTTTGGCCCTCGGGTTTCCATTTTTTCGCTTCCTTCGCTCCTACGCTTTGTTCTTTTTAAAAAATGATCCCCGCAAAATATTAGGTCATTTGGACGTCGTTTGGGTCCCTGAAACATCAAAATATAGAAAATAGGGTTTTCTGTCAGTGCAGGGTTAATTCCAGAAAAATAGGAAAACTGTGAAATATTCCCAAAATCAATATAAAACAATGATATAGCCCTTATATGATGCAAATATGATTGAAATATAAGTAATATAATGCAAAGTTCATGTATGCATTTTACATGCATCAGGTCCACAGTTCACTAGTGGTGTCTCTCCATAAAGATAAACGACATGTTGGGTAAACAAATTACAGCTGGGTAATTGATAAAATATTGAGCGCATGACAATGCATATATATGACAAGATGACTACCATGATATTTAATTGGGCATTACGACAAGATACATAGACCGCTATCCAACCGCATCTATGACTAATAATCCACCTTCAGATTGACATTCGTGTTCCCCGTTGGTATTAAGTTGCAAGCAACGGATAATCGCATTAAGTAATTGCGTAATGTAAACAAGTACATATGACCGTGGACATAACATTGTTAGATTATCCCTAGTGGCAACAACACATCCACAACCTTAGACGTTGCTGTCACTCACCCAGATTACTGGAGACTGAACCCACTATCTAGCATAAATACTCACTCTTGGAGTTACAAACATCTACTTGGCAAAAGCATCTACTAGTAACGGAAAGCATGCAAGATCATAAATAACATGTAACATAGATTAATAATCAACTTGATCATAGTATTCAATATTCATCGGATCCCAGCAAACACAACATGTAGCATTACAATAAGATGATCTTGATCATGCTAGGCAGCTCACAAGATCTAAACATGATAGCATAAAGTGGAGAGACAACCATCTAGCTACTGCTATGGACCCGTAGTCCAAGGATGAATTACTCACGCATCACTCCGGAGGCAGGCATGGCGATGTAGAGCCCTCCGGTGATGATTCCCCTCTCCGGCAGGGTGCCGGGAAGAGTTTCAGAACCCTCCCGAGCTAGGGTTGACGACGGCGGCGCCTCTGGAGCTTCAGAACCCTCCCGAGCTAGGGTTGACGACGGCGGCGCCTCTGGAACTTTTCGTGGAATATGACTCGGTTATTTAGGGTTTTCGCGTCGGGGGGAATAAATAGGCGAAAGGGCGGCGGCTGAGGGCACCCGAGGGGCCCACACGCACCCTCGGCGCGGCAGGAGGTGGGGCCGCGCCGAGCCCTTGTGTGGCCGCCTCCTGGCGCTCCTCCGTCTCCCCTTTGGACTCTGTGTACGTGTCGGTGAAATAGGGACCTCCGTTGATTTTCGTCCAATTCCGAGAATATTTCCAGAACAGCTTTTCTGGAATACAAAAATAGCAGAAAACAAGAACTGTCACTGTGGCATCTTGTTAATAGGTTAGTCCCAAAAAATGTATAAAAATGATATGAAGTGGATGCAAAACATGTAACAAATGGTATAATATCAACATGGAACATCAAAAATCATAGATACGTTTGAGACGTATCAGTTAGTACCGTAGCTTCGCAGATGGCGGCCATGGTGGCGACGCGCTCCCTACGTGGGGGGCCGTCGTGGCTGGATGGTGAGCCACCTCTGTCTCCTCATCACTGTTACTGGTGTGCTCTTGGTTCTGCAGATGGCGGCCTTGGGTGCGGTCTCCTCTCCGATGCGAGGTGAGCCATGGCAGTGGTGGTGGGAGCTTCTCCTTGCCGGTTGCTAGATCCTCGCGTCGGATCCTTGTCGAAGACCTATGGCGTGGCTGGCGTGGGTGGTTCTCGTGTGTGTTCTAGTCTAGCCCACCCTTCGGGTAATCGGACCCAGATGGAGTTGGGGTTGCACTCGGTGGTGCTAGGCCTTGCGACTACGGCGGCGACCCCCACGTGCGGTGAGGGTATCTCCGATGCCCTTCAACTTCAGCCGGCGACACACGTCGATGGTGCAGTGTCGTGGTTGGGTCTCCGCTGTCTTGTCTTGTGGTTCTTCCTTTGTGATCGCAGTGCTTGGGTCGTGATGAGCCTCATCAATCAACTGTCTCCGAGATTTTCTCGGAGTGACCCTTCTCTTGTGTGTTGTCGGTGTGCGTTCTTTCTTTTATTTCTCCTCTCCAGTATCCCTGTAAACTCTGATTCATTTGAACATATCTTGTAGAAGTTGCAAATCCTCATAGACAACATTTTTGAGTAGTGAAGTTCAGTCTGGTCCGCCGTAGTCATAGTCAAAAAAAAAAAATCTTCTCTCCCGGTCCCCTATTTCCTCCTGCATCTGAGCAGTATATCCAAGGGTCCGTGTTCAGTGTTTCCGTCGTGCGTCTGAGTGTATCTATCTTCCCCGACCTCTCTTTTTTCCCACGGGCATGAACATGGAGGTGACTACCAACGATCACACTTTGCGACCTTTCCATGCCGCTCACCACTGACTCGATCGATCCACACAAAAGCCAACCTTGCGGACGTCCCCCACCCAGCATTATCCTCAGCTTTACTGCGCCTAGATGGCTACATCCTCTGCTCCTCTGACACGTCGCCGCCTTGCAAAGCAGCTGGCGCTTTCGCCGACCTCTATTGACTTATTGCCTCCCTCCCCCATCCCCGGTCAGCTCATCCTACGTGCGCGCCACAAGCACACGAGCTCACTCAGCTCAACTCCACTCCTCACTGTTCTATCGCGCGCCTAACTCATCTGGATGCAACAGGAATGGCAGCCACCAACACCTTCGCTCCCCCGTGGATGCCGTCTCCGGCGACGTTCATAGCGCCGCCCGCGCTGCCGGCCGGCTACTACCAGGGCTCCGCCGCGGGCGACGCGCCGGTGCCCCGGAATCATGGCGATGGTTCCATCGGCACGTTCTTCGGCGTGCTCGCGGCGGTCTTGCTGCTCACCGTGGTGTCCTGCGTCTTCGGCCGGGTGTGCCGGAAGCAGGCCGAGGGCCCCGACGAGATGTACGACTGCACGAGGCTGTCGTCGCGACGTTGGCGCTGGTGGAGGGCGCCTCCTCGGATCATCGACAGGCGCGGGGCCAAGCCGCCGCCCGTGGAGGAGGTGCCTGCCGCGTTGCCGCTGCCGGAGCCATGAAACGTTAGGCTGCTGCTCGATCTTCAGGTTCTTGGCATGTTCTTCTTCCGTGCATTCAGGTTCCAATTATAGTAGGAACGTTGCCGGTATTATACGGTACTAGTACATGTTATCTGAAATCCTGGATCGCCGTCTGTTCTTCATGTCATCGAGGATTTTCATTTCAGATTTATGTACACGTTCCTTTGTACTCGGATTAATCACAGTGATACTGTATTTCCGGTGACCAATACTCCTTCTGTTAGACTGAAAAATGTTACAAAGACAACTAGGATTCCCCGTCTTATCAGTCTGAAGCTACAAATCGTCTACGAGAGTTGCAAGGTTTGCAATCAGCGAGCCTAAACCAATCGCGCCGGAATGTTAGGTGTGCGTGCCTGCATGGTTTGGTGATCGAAGTAAAGAATGTACTCCTCCAACCACCACATGGATGATGGATGGCAGAATTGTTTGTCGACGAACTACCGCCGCCACCAACCAGGCCAGATATTGCCATATCTTGCCAATCTTCCATTGCTGCTAAAGGCCATCGGTTGCAATCATCACGACGTTCAGTGGTGTCCTTTTCACGGTTGCTTCCTCACATAGGAAAACCTTATAAATGGAATGTTTTACTGTCGAGCCAAAGTAAGCAAAGGATGGTTGAAGATGACTCAGCAACAACTAAAGCAGGGACGCAGCATTGTGACGACGACGTTCTTGGCACAAACTAAGCACTGAAGTAGCCCGAGCTCAGTTGAAATGAGCACATGGCGGCGACACACGCTCGCTGGAGATAGAGCCGGCGGCCTTGAGTTCTTTCTTTCTGGTGGCTTTTGTGTAGTAGTTCAGTGCAGAGAACAGATCGTGCACGATGATGCTCAACGACACCTCACGGCAAAAGGCCCAAGATTGCCACCAGACGCCCGTGGGTGTGTTAACAAGCTCCTAGCGCAAGGTGCGACAGACGGCCTAGCCCATGGCTATTTTGAGATGACAAGATAGTTCGTCATTTTTTTTAGATTACAGGGTGATGTTGTATGCTAAAGGGGCGGAGCTCCCAGTAGGGCAAGATAGGACAGCCGTCCTATCTTAATTTTTGGCGAATTGTTTACATATGCGTATTTTTTCTGAACATTCTGAGTGATCGTACGTCGAAAACGGACTCCCTATGAGAAACTTATAATTGTCTTAGTGAACACCGCGAAAAAATGATTCCGAACCGAAGACACTGGACTAGGTCTTATATAGTCGAAAACCAACTCTTTCTCTTTGCAATAGCTAGTTTTCAATCTAACAAAATCTGACTCTAAATAAGGTTTTAAGTAGGCTATTTAAGAAAGACTTGAGGGTATTTGGCCAGCTTATGGGTGTGGGCGAAACCAACACTAGTATGCCATAGTTTATGTTTTATGGTTCTATTTGGGTTATATATAATATATATATATATATTGATTTAAAGTTATAATTTTTTTACTCCCTTTGATTCATATTAATTTTCGTTGAATCAGATTTATCTAACATGTTTTAGTGTTAGATACATCCGATTCAGCGACAGTTAATATGGATAGGAGGGAGTACTTCATTAAATGTCTTTGGTTAAGGATGTGAGGATATGTTTGCTCAGTTGGAAAATTGATGCTTGAGAGCACCTCTTGAAAGATGTCAATTTGCGCAGATATAAAATCGCAATTCTAAGTATGGATGTAATGGTAATAAAATAGGAGAAATCAAAAAAGAAAGGAAGACACAATGTCATTATTGATTATTTTACAGTGTGGACATCTTCTATGATTCTATTGTGGACACCTTCTATGTTGTTGTGGACAATATTATCATCCATTTTGACCATTATTTTTAATAAGTTATTTTAGAGTTGCTTCAGAACTTCTTCTATGTTGACTCAAGAGACTCGTTTTGTAGGTTTAATATGAATAATCTTGCTCATATTGTAGATATTTATCATCGAGATTGCTCTAGTTATGAGCATGACTGCATGAGCATACACAAGATAATATGTAACTATTCATTACTTATACACGTAGAATTATAAACTTAAGAGAGTGTCCTGATATTTGAAAGACACATCATATTTGATACGAATTATCATCTCATTAAGCTGGCACTGATTTTATCGGTGGCGACGACAATAATTGAACCAGCCTTCTCGGTTACGAAGATCATCAGACAGGGTTGCACAATAAGATGTTCGTGATGGCTCGATAATGTGCTGCTTCGAGCGAGAAATATTTAGAAGTCCTAAACGATTAAGTTGCGAAAGATTTTCAAAAGAATGTAGAGCTTTTCTATTGTCTACTTATGTACGCAATTAAAACTTTATTGTCATGTTTTCGGGTTATACTTATATCCATATATGTTTTTATTTCTGTTGTACTAAGTGATTATGTGCTTGGTCCTCCGCCACTGTGTATACTGCTGCAGATTGTAGAGTTGGGTGATTTTCCATTTAAGATGTGATTTCATCTAAATGTGCAAATTTTGTCAGCGTTGTTCTATCGAGATTTATAAGCGTGCAAAATTTAAACTCAAAATTCATTGTATTCTGAACTACATAAAAAAGATAAATCGGGCAAAATTTTAATTTTTTAAAACTATGTACTATTCACGACCCAGATCTAGCCATTCGTCATTTTTATCCAGCACACAATACATCAAATTTCGAGCTGAAATTTTGCACAGTTATAGATCTTATCACTATCTACACCTGAGATTTTTTCTGATTTTTGAAACACAAAAATGCAAATTTTGATTTTCAAAAAACGAGCTATACTGAGCTGAGGCTCCAAAACGCGTCACCGCCGGGAACGGTGCTGTAACTGCCGGAACGGCGCAAATTAGGGGTGCGTTGGCGATGCCCAGATCATGCGCATCCATCCATCCTTCATCCAACGTCTAATATTCTCTCCTCTCGCCGCCCGTCGCCACACAGGCAGGACCACAGCGCGGCTAGGGCAGTAGGGCTAGCAGCGGCTCGGTCTCGTGCGGCCAGCGCAACGGTGGCAAGAACCGTGCCGCCTTGGGTTGGCTTGGCCCTCCCCGTCCAGCCTCGACGGAAGGTGACAGGGAGCTCTCCTCCCCCAATCCTCTACTCGTCCTTTTCGTAGTTGACATTTAGGCTGGATGATTTTTAGAGTACAAGGTGAATTTAGTTTCTTCTCTAGTGAAGAAAGACTTTCTTCGAGGGCACCCATCTACTTCTTTGCGAACTGTTTCAGAGTAATATAGGATTGGAAACATTATATTCCTACAGCCGGTTACTCTTCGATTTCAGCGTGCGTAGTTCACGTTAGTGTTGCTGACGTTTGGTTATTCCAATCCAGCACCGCAATGGATTATGCCAATCTTCTAAGCTCTGTTGCTTCACTTCTCTGTATGCCGCAGGTACTAACAATTGTAATCTAGCTGCATTGCATTACAATTTCAATGGCAGATCGCAGGCCGGAGATGGAGCTGCCCAATCTGGCCCTGCAACTGGCGAGGATCTTACCGGAGGTCCAGAGGCCTAGCAGCACGGTCCCTCACTGCCAGAAGGTGGCTTACACGGCCGTTTCCCTCCTCATCTACCTTGTCGGCAGCCATCTGGCTGTGTATGGATATGGAGTCCGCTCTCCATCGGCTGCTGATTCTCAGTACTGGCTTGACATGCTCAACTGGAACTCCGTCATGTCTGACGGGATCATGCCCCTTGTTATGTCCGAATGGTTGCTTCATGGCCTGCTGTGCTGTAAGCTTCTTAAGAGCATCTCCACTCACGCCCCCCAAAACGTGTCCAGATTTGAGCCGGCGCGGGCGCTTTGGGGCGCGTCCGGACCAAACGACACGTTTGAGGGTGCCCTCTCCCCACTCGCCGCCCCCAAACGCGATTTAATTTTTTTGAATTCTAACATAAAACCGCATATTTTCATACATTTTAGGGAAATTTAAAACATTCGAACGAAATTTAAAAAAACTAAACTAAACTAAAACTAATAGTGCTGGTAGAAGACGTCGTAGTCCTCCTCCTTCACGCCGCTGGGCCCTGCCTCGCCGTCGTTGGCGCCGGGAGCGAAGTCGTCGTCGTCGTCGCTACTGCTCACGTCGAGGAGCGGCGTCCCGGTGAGTTCGGCGTGGTCAACGAACGACCACGCGCACGCCTTCTTGAGCGGCATGGGCGGGATGTCGTTCTTCGACACCTCGAAGGCGGCGATGCCTTCGGGGTCGTTGGGGTTGGCGAGCTGGAGCTGCGCCGCCTGGAGCTCCTCCAGCAGCGACGACGCCATCTCCGTCTTCGCCTTCTTGGGCGCTGGCGGCGGGCGGCGAGATGCGGAGCGGGAGCCATCGCCGATGAAGAGGCCGCGGGAGCCCGACTCCGGCTTGGGAATGCGCAGCACCGACGAGCGGGACGACGAACCCGAGCCCGACTCCGGCTTGGGAACGCGCAGCGCCGATGAGCGGGACGACGAACCCGAGCCGCGCGACAAGGGCGAGGCGGCGAATGGCGACGTCGTGCGGGATGACGAACCCGAGCGTGAAGAAGACGACGTCGTCCTCCGCGGCTCCCAGATGGGATGGTCGTCCTCAGGCGGCGGCGTCTCCAGAGGCGGCTGGTCGCTGATGATCCCGAAGAGCAAGGCTTTGATACCTGCAAAAGTAAACGGGATTAGGTTGAGACTCCAAGTGCAGAGTGTATAGTAAGTGGAAGACAGTTTTCCCCACGAGGGGTGACTCGAGGGTTTAATATCGAACTCTCGGGGAATCTGAAGTGGTAGATTTATCTTCTTATCCTTCTTTTGGTTACCTACAAAACAAGGTTAGATGTTTTGGTCCTCAACCTCACCTGTGGTTGTCAAGCACAAGGTGTAAGAATGATATCAGGATAGTTATGCAATGCAAACAAGAAATAAATATGCAATGATGGTGGATGCAATGATAAATGATATTTTTGGGTTTTTGAATGATGTATGCAAGATGAAAAGTATTTTTGTATTTTCGGATTTAATGATGGCTGAAAATAGAAAAGTGGTATATGGTGTTGGAAAGGTGTTTCTTATGATTAAAAATGGACTGGGGTTCATGGTTTCACAAATGCACTCTCTCTTTATAAAGTGGTAGACAATGGAACACACACAGTTAACATATGAGATTGCAACACAGGGTTTGATAACAAGTTACTTAGATATATGGGCATCACGTCCTAACATAGAGATCTTTTGGTTATTAACCTCTCTTATACTCCACCAAGATGCGAACTAAATCATAACACCTCAGTAATTAAGATAACTCAGAGTATAGCATTAAGTATCATGACATGAAGTGAAAATAAGAACATGCTAGATCTAGTCATGGAGTAGTGGCAATGGTCACGCCCACATCCCCGGTAGCATGGTATTTTAGTTTATCCCTAGTGAGGTAACAAAGTAAGGTAAAGATACCAAAGTGGATCGCAGAACTTTCTCTCACGTTCACTGCACTAGCCACCCCCGTTACTCCAACTAATGCACACGTTCCCCCACACACGCTCTCATAAACATGCTTGATCAAAACAAGTAGACAAGAACGGGGTACATAATATGCATCTATACTCATAACTGAAACAAACATTGCAATCTCAAACATATATTAACTCATAAAGATCCACCACAAAGGTATTACAACGGTGACCGTAATCATGTTCAGCAGCTCATACGGTGCTAATTAGTGAAGCTCAAGAGAGGAGAGATACATAAGTTACTTCCACAAACCCATAGTCCAGAGGTGGACTACTCCCTCTTCATCATGGAGACGGTGGAGAAGTCGATGGAGAAGATGGAGACCACGCCGGCAGCGCCCCGCCGGAGTTTTCCCCCTCCAATCTGCAGCTCCTGATCTCCGTTTCGGTGTTTCTGTGTTTGTGCGGCGCTCCTTCCAGAGAACGTCGGGGGACCTTTTTTATAGGCGTTTTTAGGTCAAGACGATGTCGGTGGAGAAGATCGAAGGCAACGGAGCCACGAGGCCCAAATGGGTGGGTCCCACGCGGCTACAGTACCTGGCCGCGTGGGCCCCCTCGTTTGGCCCTCGAGCCTCCGTTTGCTCGCTTCCTTCGCCCACAGGTCTTCTTCCTTCCAAATATTGACGCCCGTAAATTTCCAGGTGATTTCGTTGACGTTTGGGTCCCTGAAACATTAAAATAAGAAAACGGGGTTTTCTGCCTGTGCAGGGTTAATTCCATAAAAATAGGAAATAAATGAATATTCCCAAAATCATTATAAAACATTGATATAACCCTTATATGATGCAAATATGATTGGAATATAAGCAATTAAAGTGCAAAGTTCATGTATGCATTTTACATGCATCAACATCCCCAAGCTTAATCCATGCTCGTCCTCGAGTATGAAGATGATAAAACTAACATGGACTTTGCAATTTAATACTTAACAATGAATCAAAGATGATTACTATTGCTACATATAGTCAAATGATTCATTCTTCAAAGGAGTAGCAATATGCAAATAGTTTATGAAGTGATATCAAGTATTCAAGACAAGGATGTTCATTGATAGTTCACAAAGTGTAACATAGTAGCAAGTAATATGGAACACATGTATGCATAATGATAAGTAGAACATCCTACAATGGTCATAGAGTGTAGATGAAAATCTGAATATGATAGGTGTACACTTTGGAAAGATGTATATGTGAGTAGAGGTAAAGCATGCATAAGTTTCATCCAACTTCCAAACTCTTCTACTTAAGTTAATGATTGCAATAAGGTATTCATTGGTGTCAAGCTCTCATTGCCCCTATCATAGCATCTTGAATGATTAAGGTTAAAGTGAAAGCAAATATGAGTAGTGTGCTTGATAAAGAATGGGTTGAATGTCTCACAAGTACTTACACCATGTGTTACTCAACTTGGGAAACAAAGCAAGTTCAATTAAATATCATTGTAAGCATAATAGTATCATCAAGAGCGTCAACTGGGGTACCTCTTGTCCCAAGATATGGAACAAGCCCATATCAAAATGACAAGACAAACAAACAAAATGAACAATCTCAACACCCTTTTTATTTACCATTTGGAATAGTTTTTTATTGCAAGGTGTATCACAGAAGGTTCACCATAGTATGTAAGTAAATTTCCACCATGAATGATGCATGGCTTAGATTAGCGGCCCAGGCGTCTCTCTAACCATTTACACAAACTCATTTAAACTCACTCTATTTCCACATTTATTTCAACATGATAAGCATCCATAGACAAAAGCACATGATATCAACTAAATGAGATGAAGAGCGTGTTGAAAGCTTGCCATGTGACAGCACATATGGGCTAACTTCCAACCCAAAACATTCATCAAGCCACAAACATCATAATCTTAATCACAATGGGTCAAGTTTTATTATGCAAATAAAAGAACATTGTGCATCAAGTTCGTGAGAGCTATATAACCAATTTTTTCCATTGCAATCAATAACATAAACATTTTCATTCAGAGGTAAGATAACACAAACAACATGTTAAACATACTCGGAATAGCATAAAGCCAATAGGTAGATATGGTGGACTCACTGGAATAACTTTGGTTGAAGGTGTTGGAAACAAGTTTTTGCTTGTTGGAGTTTTTGGGCTAGCAAAAGGGAGAAAGTTGACCATCTAGATGCATGCATGAGTGTCCATAGAACTAACTAATCCATGTTAAACCAAGTAAATAACAATCAGCAAAAACATGAATAAGTGATAGCTCTACAAAAAGAATTTGCAAACTATTACTCATAAACAAGCTCATGAATCATGCAACTATATGTATCATTAAAAATCAAGTCAAACATCCCTTTTCCCAATCTTATAAAAGCATCCAACATATTTCAACCCATATTTCCAGTAGCTCTCTCATATATAATATGATAGTGTGGTGGTCTCTCAAGACTCAAACAAAAACAAAAACGACGCTCCAAGTTTATGCGATAAAGTGTTTCGATCGAAAAACAGAAGTTGGACGTGTGCAAACCGAGAGTGTGTAGGTCCAGCGGGGTTGTCTTCACATCCCCAAGCTTATGGTCTTCACCATCCTTGGATAGCTCTTGGTGCATCTCCTCCAATCCCTGTGAAAAAACTTCAAAACACCGTTTCTCCCATCTCTTTTCTGTGGGGTGCATTAATAGTGATAAACAAATAGGTTCCTTGCTGCATATAATCCTTGAACAAAAATTCATATGACATGTCCAGAAAGTATAATGTTGTATGCCTACTCATAAACTCAATTGGATCAAAAAGATTCAACTTAAAAGCTCAAAGCATGCATCAAACAAAATGGGACAGAATCTGTCCAGAAAAACAGCAGCAGCAAAACGTATTTTTCTACCCTACCAAACTTTCTCGAAAAATTCCGAAAAAATTCATGCATACAGAGGATGAAAAGTTGCAACTACAGTTCAAATATGAGCTCATTCGGAGTTACAGAATAAGAATTAAAAATCATACCGTGCACTGACTTGTGCAGGAATAAAATCTCCGAACGCTATAAGCAACTTTTTCAAACCAAAAAGGGTAAAACTTGGCACTTTATTGAAAACTCCAGAACCTAAACTAAACAAAGTCTCTTTACAGCAAGAGGACACAAAGAAAATCACACATAAAAATAACCGGGTTGCCTCCCGCAAAGCGCTTTCTTTATAGCCATATAGCTAGGCTTCTTACTTGTTGTTTTATTGTGGACGAAGCTCATGAGGGAGCTTGAACTTTGGTGGTTCCCTCTTCCTTGGAAAGTGTTCCATGCACTTCTTGTGTGGAAACTGAAACTTTACATTCCCTTCCTTTGAATCAATGATAGCACCTGTGGTACGAAGAAAAGGTCTTCCAAGAATAATAGGACTAGAGGTTTTATCCCCATGTCCATGATTAGAAAATCCACAGGCACAAAAGTCATATGTAACTCTACCATAACATCACTTACTTTTCCCAAAGCATGTTTAATAGAGTCATCAGCAAGTGCTAGTTCAATAGAGCATTTTTCAAGATTTTTCAATTCAAGCACTTCATATAGTTCTTTAGATAAAACAGAGACACTAGATCCTAGATCAAGTATGGCATGGTGTGTCTCTTTTCCAATAGTTACTAGTACCTTAGGTATCCACATATCCCCAAGCTTAGGTGGTATCATAGCCTCTTGGTTGTACCTAGCAATCTTTTCTTTCAAGACATGATTAGCAATATAAGAACCAAAACCTGCTTGGTTAGTGTTGATGGAAGGATCACTTGCAAATTTTTGTAAGATAGATATTAATTCATGCAAGCTACAATTTTCTAAGTCAAGCAAAGGATCCTTGACTTCATTAAGCATTTTAACTTCCTCAACTTCAACCTCTTTCATTACCCCAATAGATTCTTTAGCAACTCTCTCTTGCTCATGAATGTGTTCCCAAGACTTATTGATAACCTCTTGGCAATATTTTATTGTTTCCTCATGTTTTTGGGCTGTAATGATGCTCTTTAATGATGAGACTTCCTTAGTAAGCTGATCTACCCTTTCAAACAAAGCATCTTGTTTTTCAAACTTAGAGATAAATTCCTTATTAAGCTCTTTTTGGGTAGATATAAAAGATCTAATGGTGTTTTCCAAGTCACTAGAAACATTACCACTAGAAGCATATTTATTTGGCACATATGGGGGTTTATTATAAGAGTTATAATTGTTGTTACCATACCCATTATTACCATAGTTCCTAATGAAGTTGACATCAATATTTTCAGAATTGTTTCCAACTAGTTCTTGCAAAGGAACATTTTCAACACTAGGTTTATTAAGCAAAGCAAGAATAGTATCCATTTTAGATGACAAATCATTAGTTTCTTCAATAGAGTTCACTTTCTTAGAAGGATTAGGTGCCCTATCAGTATGCCATTGACTATAGTTTTGTAAAATGCTTTCCAATATATTTTTAGCTTCTACTATAGTCTTACTCATAAAAGCACCTCCAGCAGCAGAATCAAGTATGTTTCTAGACATGTAGTTTAAACCATTGTAGAAAGAGTGTAATATGGTCCATTCATTAACTCCATGTGAGGGACAAGTTCTAAGCATAAGTTTTATCCTATCCCAAGCCATAGCAACATGTTCATTTTCATTTTGCCTAAAAGAAAGGATGTTGTTTCTATTTTGCAAAATTTTAACAGGGGGATAATATTTCTTAATGAAAGCTTCTTTTAGATCATCCCAAGAATTAATACTACCAGATGGCAAGGAATGCAACCACTCTTTAGCTTTTCCTCTAAGTGAAAAAGGAAATAACTTCAGTTTTAGGATATCACTTTCCACATTTTTAAACTTTTGCATGTCACATATTTCAACAAAGTCATGAAGATGCATAGAGGCATCCTCCATAGCACTACCACCAAATTGTTCCCTAGTTATCAAGTTCAACAAACTAGGACTTACTTCATAACTCTCAGCATTTATCTTAGGTGTGGCAATAGCTCTCGTGATAAATTGATCATTAGGAGTGTTTGTGTAGTCACACAGCTTAGTTCTTTCTCCCATTTTAGCAAGTTTTTTTGGTATTTTTAATTTTTTATGCAAAACTGAAATAAATATGATATGATATGCAATGACACTAACAAAACAAATAAATTGCTTTGTAAGTAAAGATGGATAAGATGGTGCTCACGTAGGTGCAACCTCCCCAAGCTTAGGTGTTAGCACAAGTTGGTGACGTTGACTTTGTTGTGAGATGAATGCGATGATGCACACCCTTGGATAAATCTCTCAGCTACGATTCCCCGGCAACGGCGCCAGAAAACGTCTTGATGATCCCGAAGAGCAAGGCTTGATACCTGCAAAAGTAAACGGGATTAGGTTGAGACTCCAAGTGCAGAGTGTATAGTAAGTGGAAGACAGTTTTCCCCACGAGGGGTGACTCGAGGGTTTAATATCGAACTCTCGGGGAATCTGAAGTGGTAGATTTATCTTCTTATCCTTCTTTTGGTTACCTACAAAACAAGGTTAGATGTTTTGGTCCTCAACCTCACCTGTGGTTGTCAAGCACAAGGTGTAAGAATGATATCAGGATAGTTATGCAATGCAAACAAGAAATAAATATGCAATGATGGTGGATGCAATGATAAATGATATTTTTGGGTTTTTGAATGATGTATGCAAGATGAAAAGTATTTTTGTATTTTCGGATTTAATGATGGCTGAAAATAGAAAAGTGGTATATGGTGTTGGAAAGGTGTTTCTTATGATTAAAAATGGACTGGGGTTCATGGTTTCACAAATGCACTCTCTCTTTATAAAGTGGTAGACAATGGAACACACAGTTAACATATGAGATTGCAACACAGGGTTTGTAACAAGTTACTTAGATAATGGGCATGATACGTCTCCAACGTATCCATAATTTCTGCTGTTCCATGCTTATATTATACCATTTGCTACATGTTTTATATACACTTCGTATCACTTTTATGCATTTTCTGGGACTAACCTATTAACAAGATGCCACAGTGCCAGTTCCCTGTTTTCTGCTGTTTTTGGTTTCAGAAAGTTACTTCTGGAAATATTCTCGGAATTGCACGAAACAAAAGGCCAGGTCCCTATTTTTCCAGCACGTACACGGAGTCCGAAGGAGAGACGAAGATCGCCACGAGGTGGCCAAACCACCTGAGGCGCGGCAGGGCCCAGCCGCGCCTGCTGTGGTTTGGGCCCCTCGGGGGTCCGCCGACATCGCCCCTTCGCCTATTTATTCCCCGAGACGCGAAAACCCTAAAACACCGAGCCTTTCATCCAGAACATATTCGCTGCCGCCGCCGTCGTCAACCCTAACTCGGGGGGTTCTGAAGCTCTTCCCGGCACCCTGCCGGAGAGGGGAATCATCACCGGAGGGCTCTACATCGCCATGCCCGCCTCCGGAGTGATGCGTGAGTAGTTCATCCTTGGACTATGGGTCCATAGCAGTAGCTAGATGGTTGTCTTCTCCACTTGTGCCATCATGTTTAGATCTTGTGAGCTGCCTATCATGATCAAGATCATCTTATTGTAATGCTACATGTTGTGTTTGCTGGGATCTGACTTATATTGATACCTATGTGGAGCTGAATATTATATTATCATGTCTATGTCATTTGTGATCTTGCATGCTCTCCGTTACTTGTTGAAGCCTTGGCCACGTGAATACTTGTAACTCCAAGAGGGGGTATTTATGCATGATAGTTGGGTTCAACCTCTATTTAACCTGGGATAGTGACAGCAAGTTCTAAGGTTGTAGATGTGTTGTTGCCACTAGGGGTAAAACAGCAATGCTTTATTCAAGGATGAATGTATTGTTTACATTACGCACATTACTTAATGCAATTGTCTGTTGCTT
The DNA here is from genome assembly GCA_947311845.1 of Poa pratensis. Lineage (NCBI taxonomy): Eukaryota > Viridiplantae > Streptophyta > Magnoliopsida > Poales > Poaceae > Poa > Poa pratensis. The sequence goes on from CAMZMU010000087.1 coordinate 23,281,419, forward strand.
GCAACTTAATACTGGAAGGGGTACGGATGTTAACCGGAAAGTGGACTATTTAGGCATAGATGCATGCTGGATAGCGGTCTATGTACTTTGTCGTAATGCCCAAATGAATCTCATAGTAACACCACAGCTCACACATGCATGTTATATGCACTTATCAATTGTCAATTGCCCAGCTGTAATTTGTTTACCCCATGTTAGTTATCTTATTGGAGAGACACCACTAGTGAACTGTGGACCCCGGTCCATTCTTTTACATCTGAAATACAATCTACTGCAATCATTGTTCTCTACTGTTTTATGCAAACAAACATCATTTTCCATTCGATACGTTTAACCCTTTGTTTTCAGCAAGCCGGTGAGATTGACAACCTCACTGTTAAGTTGGGGCAAAGTAATTTGATTGTGTTGTGCAGGTTCCACGTTGGCACCGGAATCCCTGGTGTTGCGCCGCACTACACTCCTTCACACAACACCTTCGAAGCAAACCTCGTTTTCCTACTGGTCGATTAAACCTTGGTTTCATACTGAGGGAAAACTTACTGCTGCACTCATCATACCTTCCTCTTGGGGTTCCCAACTGACGTGTGACGTACAAGCATTGTTTCTGGCACTATTACCTAGAGCCACCAACACGTTTTCTGGCGCCGTTGCCGGGGAAAACGAATTGCTTCTGCAAGGGGAGTCTCTCACACCCAATCTCTTTACTTTGTTATTTGTCTTGCTTAGTTTATTTTTATTTAGTCTTGTTTGCTCTCTTTATCAAAAACACAAAAAAATTAGTTACTTGCATCTAGTTTATTTTCTGTTTAGTTTTTATTATTTCATCATGCTTCTCCCTAAGTACACTTTAAAAGAAATATCTGTGGGTAGTGGGTCTATCATTGGAAGAGACAACATTGAAGAATTTTTTAGTCATGTTAGCAAGCTGAAAGATTTTGAAGATAGATCCTTGGTAGAACTTGCCCCTAATTATGAAATTGCTGCTGCCTCCTTAGTCCACATGCTTGAAGCTAGGTTTGTTAACCTTAACCCTATAATGCAGCATATGTTTCTTAGACTTCATGATATGGAAGGGGGAAAAGAAGGATTTTGTTTTAGAAACCCTTCTCAAAGAATTTGGAGATGTAGCTAGTGAAGCTAGAAAAGTTTTTATGCGATATAGGATGCTTGGTTATTACATTGATATCGCCAATATACTTGAAAAATTAGAGAAGGAAAGATCCAAGTACACTAAAGAAACTAGTTATGAAGGAGAGAATAAAATACCAATTCCTTTTAAGATTGCAGGAATGCATGAGGCACTAGAAAAGAACTTTAATTGGATTGTGCCTGAAAATTTATTTGATGAGGATAGTTTACCTAAAAGTAATGAAAGGGGAGTTTCTGAAACTTACATAGATAAAGTGCAATGCATCGTTGAGAAAACTTCTAAACTCTCCGTTGATGCTTCTTCTCTTGACAACACTTGATTTTCACTTTCTGCGCCTAGCTGAAAGGCGTTAAAGAAAAGCGCTTATGGGAGACAACCCATCGTTTTTATTTGCTGTTATTTTTGTTTTCTTTGAGTCAAGGAGTTTTGTTACTTCTGTAGCAACTCCTTTGTATCTTTATTTTATCGCAATGTTGTGCCAAGTAAAGTTCTATATTGAAAGTTGATGCAAGATTTGGATTTCTGCGCAGTGACAGATTTTTAGCTGTCACGGATTTGAGCTTATCTCCCTGTAGAAAATTCAAAAAATTCTGAGAAAAATCACGCATATTCCTGAGATATGTACGCAACTTTCATTATTTTAGGCCAGATCCATCTGAGCAACTTAAGTGCCTCGAAAAAATTCGTCATTCCAGACTGTTCTGTTTTTGACAGATTCTGCCTTTTGTTTTGCATTCGCTCTTTTACTGTGTTTGTGTGGATTTCTTTGCTCCACAAAGCATTGGTGGCTGTAGCTAATGTCCAGAAGCTTTGGGATTGATTGTATCATTACAGAATATGAGAATTTTTGATTATGCACTAACCCTCTAATGAGAACTGTCTTGAGTTTGGTGTGAAGGAAGTTTTCAAGGATCAAGCGAGAAGGGTGATATTATGTGATCAAGAAGAGTGAAAAGCCTAAGCTTGGGGATGCCCCCGTGGTTCATCCCAACCATATTCAGAGAGACTCAAGCGTCTAAGCTTGGGGATGCCCAAGGCATCCCCTTCTTCATCAACAAACTTATCAGGTCATCTCTAGTGAAACTATATTTTAATTCTTTCACATCTTATGCGCTTTACTTGGAGCGTCTGTGTGTTTTTATTTTTGTTTTTGTTTGAATAAATTCGGATCCTAGCAATCCTTGTGTGGGAGAGAGACACGCTCCGCTTTTTCATGTGAATACTCATGTTCTTCACTTATATTTGTTGAGTATTCTTAACTAGCTACTGCAGTGCTTTTAGCTCCTGTTTTTCATGCATCTCTTCGAGCTGTTAGCACTTGTTTATAAATACTCTCTTGCTGCATTATATTATCATTTGGAGAGTTTATGTTTAATAAATTATTGGTGTTTGTTTGGAAGAAAGAAAATGCTACATGTAGTAGTTGGTATTGGAAAAGACATATGCATTCTTGTAGATCATTGTCTTGTTTTGATTTGATGCTTTGCAATTGTTTTGAGCTCTCAAGTAGATCATGTTTAAGCTCTTGCATCATGTAGTTAAAGCCTAGTAGTGGAGAACTACCGTAGAGCTTGTTGAGACTTGGGATGCATATTTGTTCTCTCTAAGGTCTAGATATTTTCTGGTAAAATGTTTGAGCAACAAGGAAGACAGTGTAGAGTCTTATAATACTTGCAATATGTTTTTATGTGATTCTTGCTGTACCGGTTTATACTTGTGTTTGCTTCAAACAACCTTGCTAGCCTAAACTCTGTACTGAGAGGGAATGCTTCTCGTGCATCCAAAACTTGAGCCAAAACCCATGCCATTTGTGTCCACCATACCTACCTACTATGTGGTATTTCCTGCCATTCCAAGTAAATATTTCATGTGCTACCTTTAAACTATTCAAAACTTTATTACTCCTTATTTGTGTCAATGTTTTATAGCTCATGAGGAAGTATGTGGTGTTTTATCTTTCAATCTTGTCATTTACTTCTGACAGACTTTCACCTGGACTAGTGGCATATACATCCGCTTATCCAATAATTTGCAAAAAGAGCTGGCAACGGGGTGCCCAGCCCCAATTAATTACAACTTTCATTAATAATTCTCTTCACATGTTTTGCCCTGATTTATCAGTAAGCAACTTAATTTTGCAATAGACACTCCTCCATGGTATGTGAATGTTGGAAGGCACCCGAGGATTCGGTTAGCCATGGCTTGTGTAAGCAAAAGGTTGGGAGGAGTGTCATCTATAAAGAAACTAAAATACATGTGTAAACAAAAGAGAAGAGGGATGATCTACCTTGCTGGTAGAATAACGTCCTTCATGGGAGCCGCTCTTTGAAAGTCTGGTTGACAAGGGGGTTAGAGTGCCCACTACCATTCGTTGACAACAACAAACACCTCTCAAATACTTATTTTGTGCTCTCTATATGCTTTCGAAAACTTAAAAAGCTCTAGCACATGATTTAATCCCTGCTTCCCTCTGCGAAGGGCCTATCTTTTACTTTATGTTGAGTCAGTTTACCTACTCCTTTCTATCTTAGAAGCAAACACTTGTGTCAACTTTGTGTGCATTGATTCTTACATATTTACTTATTGCACTTGTTATATTGCTTTATGTTGACAACTATCCATGAGATATACATGTTACAAGTTGAAAGCAAATGCTGAAACTTAATCATCCTTTGTGTTGCTTCAATGCCTTTTACTTTGAATCTATTGCTTTATGAGTTACCTCTTATGCAAAACTTTTTGATGCTTGTCTTGAAAGTACTATTCATGAAAAGTTTTTGCTTATATGATTCATTGTTTACTCTTTATCTATTTGTTAGCAAACTATAGATCATTGCTTTGAGTCACTTCATTCATGACATGAGCCTTGCAATATATTGATCAAGATTGTGTGAAAGCATGTCTCCTCAGAAATTATTTGTTGTTATCGTTTTACCTACTCGAGGACGAGTAGAACTAAGCTTGGGGATGCTTGATACGTCTCCAACGTATCCATAATTTCTGCTGTTCCATGCTTATATTATACCATTTGCTACATGTTTTATATACACTTCGTATCACTTTTATGCATTTTCTGGGACTAACCTATTAACAAGATGCCACAGTGCCAGTTCCCTGTTTTCTGCTGTTTTTGGTTTCAGAAAGTTACTTCTGGAAATATTCTCGGAATTGCACGAAACAAAAGGCCAGGTCCCTATTTTTCCAGCACGTACACGGAGTCCGAAGGAGACGAAGACCGCCACGAGGTGGCCAAACCACCTGGCGGCTGGGCCCACAGCCGCGCCTGGGTGTGGTTTGGGCCCCTCGGGGGTCCGCCGACATCGCCCCTTCGCCTATTTATTCCCCGAGACGCGAAAACCCTAAAACACCGAGCCTTTCATCCAGAACATATTCGCTGCCGCCGCCGTCGTCAACCCTAACTCGGGGGGTTCTGAAGCTCTTCCCGGCACCCTGCCGGAGAGGGGAATCATCACCGGAGGGCTCTACATCGCCATGCCCGCCTCCGGAGTGATGCGTGAGTAGTTCATCCTTGGACTATGGGTCCATAGCAGTAGCTAGATGGTTGTCTTCTCCACTTGTGCCATCATGTTTAGATCTTGTGAGCTGCCTATCATGATCAAGATCATCTTATTGTAATGCTACATGTTGTGTTTGCTGGGATCTGACTTATATTGATACCTATGTGGAGCTGAATATTATATTATCATGTCTATGTCATTTGTGATCTTGCATGCTCTCCGTTACTTGTTGAAGCCTTGGCCAAGTGAATACTTGTAACTCCAAGAGGGGGTATTTATGCATGATAGTTGGGTTCAACCTCTATTTAACCTGGGATAGTGACAGCAAGTTCTAAGGTTGTAGATGTGTTGTTGCCACTAGGGGTAAAACAGCAATGCTTTATTCAAGGATGAATGTATTGTTTACATTACGCACATTACTTAATGCAATTGTCTGTTGCTTGCAACTTAATACTGGAAGGGGTACGGATGTTAACCGGAAAGTGGACTATTTAGGCATAGATGCATGCTGGATAGCGGTCTATGTACTTTGTCGTAATGCCCAAATGAATCTCATAGTAGACACCACAACTCACACATGCATGTTATATGCACTTATCAATTGTCAATTGCCCAGCTGTAATTTGTTTACCCAGCATGTTAGTTATCTTATTGGAGAGACACCACTAGTGAACTGTGGACCCCGGTCCATTCTTTTACATCTGAAATACAATCTACTGCAATCATTGTTCTCTACTGTTTTATGCAAACAAACATCATTTTCCATTCGATACGTTTAACCCTTTGTTTTCAGCAAGCCGGTGAGATTGACAACCTCACTGTTAAGTTGGGGCAAAGTAGTTTGATTGTGTTGTGCAGGTTCCACGTTGGCACCGGAATCCCTGGTGTTGCGCCGCACTACACTCCTCACCAACACCTTCGAAGCAAACCTCGTTTTCCTACTGGTCCGATTAAACCTTGGTTTCATACTGAGGGAAAACTTACTGCTGCACTCATCATACCTTCCTCTTGGGGTTCCCAACTGACGTGTGACGTACAAGCAATTGTTTCTGGCACTATTAACCTAGAGCCACCAGGCATCACGTCCTAACATAGAGATCTTTTGGTTATTAACCTCTCTTATACTCCACCAAGATGCGAACTAAATCATAACATCTCAGTAATTAAGATAACTCAGAGTATAGCATTAAGTATCATGACATGAAGTGAAAATAAGAACATGCTAGATCTAGTCATGGAGTAGTGGCAATGGTCACGCCCACATCCCCGGTAGCATGGTATTATAGTTTATCCCTAGTGAGGCAACAAAGTAAGGTAAAGAAACCAAAGTGGATCGCAGAACTTTCTCTCACGTTCACTGCACTAGCCACCCCCGTTACTCCAACTAATGCACACGTTCCCCCACACACGCTCTCATAAACATGCTTGATCAAAACAAGTAGACAAGAACGGGGTACATAATATGCATCTATACTCATAACTGAAACAAACATTGCAATCTCAAACATATATTAACTCATAAAGATCCACCACAAAGGTATTACAACGGTGACCGTAATCATGTTCAGCAGCTCATACGGTGCTAATTAGTGAAGCTCAAGAGAGGAGAGATACATAAGTTACTTCCACAAACCCATAGTCCAGAGGTGGACTACTCCCTCTTCATCATGGAGACGGTGGAGAAGTCGATGGAGAAGATGGAGACCACGCCGGCAGCGCCCCGCCGGAGTTTTCCCCCTCCAATCTGCAGCTCCTGATCTCCGTTTCGGTGTTTCTGTGTTTTTGCGGCGCTCCTTCCAGAGAACGTCGGTGGACCTTTTTTATAGGCGTTTTTAGGTCAAGACGATGTCGGTGGAGAAAAGATCGAAGGCAACGGAGCCACGAGGCCCAAATGGGTGGGTCCCACGCGGCTACAGTACCTGGCCGCGTGGGCCCCCCTCGTTTGGCCCTCGAGCCTCCGTTTGCTCGCTTCCTTCGCCCACAGGTCTTCTTCCTTCCAAATATTGACGCCCGTAAATTTCCAGGTGATTTCGTTGACGTTTGGGTCCCTGAAACATTAAAATAAGAAAACGGGGTTTTCTGCCTGTGCAGGGTTAATTCCATAAAAATAGGAAATAAATGAATATTCCCAAAAATCATTATAAAACATTGATATAACCCTTATATGATGCAAATATGATTGGAATATAAGCAATTAAAGTGCAAAGTTCATGTATGCATTTTACATGCATCAGTCGCCGGCCGCAATGTGGGCGAGGACGGCGTTGAGAGAGCGGCCCGGTACGCCCCAAAAGGCATACCGGCCCTCGACGTTCTTGTCGCGCGGCTGCGGCCCGGGGCCGTCCCACCGCGCCATGCGCTCGGCTTGGATCCGCCGGAACTCCGCCTCGTAGCGGTCCGTGTTCGACGGATCCCAAAGCGGGTCCTGCCGCTGCTCGGCGGTGAGCCCGTGCCAGAAGTGGCGGCGCACCTGCGTGTTGCAGTCCCGCTCGCGCTGCCGCGGCGGGTCTGGAATGGGCACGCCGCTGACGCCGATGGCCCAGCGGTGCCCAGCGCGCATATCCGGCGGGCACGGATACCACGCGCGGAAGATCGCCTCCGCCTCGTGCTTGAGCAGAGATTGCGGGCCGAATCCGTTCGCGGCGGCGCCGCTGCGCCTTTTGTTGAACGCCATTGGCGGCAAGTGGCGGCGATTTGGTGGCGGCGAGGGTTTGGAATGCGCTAGGGTTTGGAATGCGGCGAGTGCGAGGGAGGGCACGGCTTTTTAACAGCGGCGGCGAGGTAGCTGGGCCGGTGGCTCGCATTTACGCCGGCGCGTGGGAAATTACTGCGGCGCCGCGTGGCCGACGGGACGGGATGGCGCTCTGCGGCTTCGGGCGGCGCGCCACAGCGGCGACCAGGACGAAGACCGCTAGCCTTCCTCTATCTCTATGACATGGCAGCCCCACGAAGCGTTCCATTTCGTCCGGCGCTACCACCACGGCCCCTAGAGAAGGTGGATGGGCCGGTAGCGCCGGACGAAATTTGAGGCATGCCCGGCGCGTTGTGTTAGCTCGAGTGAGATATGGAGAAGGATGGAGAGATTGTTTCCATTCGATACCCTATACTCACAGAGAGCGATACCCTATGCTCACAAAGAGCAACTACTTGGCATGGTCCATCAAGATGAACGTTTTAATGCATGCCCAGAGGCTTTGGGACGCTGCCGAGCCAAAAGATTCAAAGGTGACAGTCGAGAAGACCTGGGAGGCTCTGAAGATTATGCACATGGGTGCTAAGCGTGTGAAGGATGCCAAGGTGCAAACAATCAAGACGGAGTTCGAGGGGTTGCGCATTAAGGAGTCGGAATGGGTTGATAATTTCGCCTCCCGGTTGACCATCGTAAACTAGATCCAAGCACTTGGTGAGGAGTTTCAGGAGGTGTACGCAGTCAAGAAGTTCCTTCGCGCTGTCCCCAACAAGTTCCTCCAGATTGCTTCGACCATCAAAAAAATCGGCGATCTCAAGACCATGACGATTGAAGAGGTCATTGGGCGACTGAAGGCGCATGAGGAGCGTCTTCGAGGAAGTGGTGATGATGATGAGGAACACTTGTTGCCGTACAAAGTGGAAGGCAAGACACGAGGCCGAGAATTCGTCGAGGACGAGGGCATGGCCGCAGACTTGCTTGGAATAAGTCTGAGGTGAAGTGCTACAACTATCCTAATTTTGGACATTAGGCTTATGAGTGTCCAGAGAAGAAAAACAAAGCATTCCTTGCTAAGACTCTTTAGAAGTAATCTTGTCATATATATGCATGAAGTTTATAGCTCAGTCATGTAGTATCCAGAGTATGTAGGAGTCCTAGTAGAAGTAAAAGTCTCTAGTTCTGTAGTAGTTTCTAGAGTACTGTAACCGACTTATTGTTCACTAAGCAACCTAGAGAGCCTATATAAGGCTGTATCCCCTTTGTATGAGAACCAAGCTTGTGTGATATATTGGGAAGATATATAGAGCTTCATATATTCTGGTGTGATACTGTGAGTGAGGGATCGAACTTTTGGAGACAACGACCCACCTCCTCCTCCCCCGACCTAGCTATCTAGGGTTTCCGCCGCCGCCCCGCGGCCGACCTCTCCTTCTCCGTGCTTCCTCGGCGCGCGCAGCCGCCGCCGCCGCCCCTCCTCTCCCTCATCGCGCGCGATCGCCGCCCCCCGTGGCGGCGGCGCGCGCCGTTGCACGCTTCCTCTTCTCGGGCCTCTCTCCTCATCCTCCCCGTCGCCGCCGCTGGCAGGGGTCACCGGGCGTGGCCCGGGCGACGCCGGCGGCGGTGCGTCCTTCCCCGCGTTGTGGACGGTGGAGGCGGGGCTCCCCCTCATGGCGACGGTGCTCCTCGGAAGCGTAGGTCCGGCGCGGCGGCGGGGTTCCCCTGGTGCTGCGTGGGTGGCGGTTGTGGTGGTGGCGCCGCCGTTGGTGGCGCGGGAGGCGGTGGAGCTCCCTCGGCCCTGCAAGCCCAGATCTGGGCCCTTCGGGCCCGATCTGGGTCTGTGCGGGCCTAGGCGGGTTCGACCTTCCTGCCGCCGTCGGATGAGCGGCTCGTGACGGGGATGACAGCGATGACGCCATGCCTGCTGCAGCATGGCGACGAGAGCTTCACGAGCCTGTTTGGGTCCGGCCGAGCCTACGGGGCCGAACGAGGGTAGCGGCGGTGGTGGCCTACGTGCAGCAGCATGGCGGCGGGGACTTTACGAGCCTTTCGGGGCTCGGTCGGGCCTGCTTGGCCTGGTGTGTCCCTGCTGCCGTGTCCGGTCAGCACCCGCCGATGGCGGTGGAGGACGTCGTCCGGGTGGCTCTACTGATGCCGCCCTCCGGCTCCAATGGCCTGCTGTGCTCTTATCATTGCGTCCGGACGGCTACCGTCTCTGATGGTGGAGGTTGTTCCCTCCCGCGTGGTGTGATACTGTCGGATCGTGTCTACGGCTGCTTCGTCTTGGCCAACCGGTCAAGCTACGTCTGCCATGGTGAGACGACGATGGTGACTCAAGACCGTGGTGGCGTGTGTTGGTGGATGGCAAGATTGGTGGAGCGCTTCAGATTGTCCGGGATGTGGTTTTTTGGGGTCGGAAGAAATCCCTGCCGTTTGGCACCGACGCGGTGACGCTTGAGAGTGTCACCCTTCCTTCCTGGAGGGTGTCGGGTATACCTCTTCCTCACACCTCAGAGCGTACCGGGGAAACCCTAGGACCAGTCCGGGCAGCAGCGTCATCGCCGTCGCCTTTCTTCTTGAAGGTGTTGTTTGGTACGCGGTGATTCGAAGCGCTAGGATCGTGGTCGGAATACTTTGGAGAGGACGCATCGGTTGCGAGTCATTGTTGTTTTCGTTGATCCGCCGATGTCGGCCTTTTTTTCTCTTTCTTTTCTTTTGGGCTCGGATGTGCTGTTTGGCCCCAGCAGTGGACTCAGTGTTGTTCCGTGTGGTTCCTATATTTATATAGCGGGGTGAAAGCCTATTTCTTCATACTGTGAGTGAGGTACCCGTGTTAGACGGAGCTAAGTGATTTAGCTCCAACAGCATGCGAATTGATGTTCTGTTCACATTTTTTTTTCTCCTTTTCTCCTTATATAAGTCTAATGATTATATCAATTATTTCTCAGGAATCGGGTGCAAAAGTTGCTTGGGATAATTTTTGCTGCTTATCTCTCGATCTGCAAGGTGCTTATTTCACCTATCTTGGGCAAACTGACCATAGGGCAGTCAATTCTGATCGTGCTTCAGCATTTCTTTGGAAGTGTCATCGTCATTTATGTTGATGATCTCCTTAAAAAGGGATATGGGTTTATTTCGAGTATTCCCTTGTTCAGTGCCACCGACATTTGGTATGACCGAAATCCTAAAACTATGCTCCATTCCTTTTCTGTAGGGCATTATGAAGTAAGAAGCCGAAGTTTGATTGGCACTTTGTAAAATTTTATGCATGTTGAATGGACAAAAGTTTAATCAATAAATGCATTTTGCACAGTGCTTTTAATGAGTTACATACTTCATAACAGTAAATAATCTAGTGTGGTAGAAATTAACAGTCAAATGTATAGAAACTCTTGCAAATTAAACTTAGTGCTAAACAATGAGCAGAGGGAGTTCTTAAGAATAAAGAAGCATCACTATTCTATTTCCTTCTGGGGTTGCCAGGCGATCAGGTTGTTGATCGATCCTATGGCATGATTGTGTGTATGTTCTCTCTTTTCCTTTTATAATGCAAAGGCAGAGCTCTTACCGTTCAGTTTCAAAAAAAAAACTATTCTATTTCGCTTCCTGTATCAAACCCATCAACATAAATCCATTCTTTTGGCAGTCCGTTGAAATACTAAAATTTCAGAAATTATAACCTTTGAATATGCAGTTGTTGCAGTGACCCTAAACCTTTACTGCAAAAAACCCATGTTTCCATCTGATACAGCTATGACACTTCATATTAGTAATGGAAATTTATTAAGGTTATTAACAATTGTATGGACTGTTTGTCTTGTTAATTTTTCTAAATAATATTTGGTGTGCAAGGATGCCCACAAAATTCCAGAGTTGCACTGCTTGTTTATCATCATCCTTGTTTGGATTAGCAATTTACATTAACACAAAGTCAGAACCATATCACAATTTGTTGTTTAGAATGGCTTGATCTAATAATATACAGGGTAAGCTAAGCAAAGTTCACTTGTTGATCACCCAAGTCAAGATTAGTTGAACACTTGATGGTTTTGATTGAAGAAAAAAAAATTAAGGGTGTTTAATTGAAAGTTTGACTGATTGACTCTAGCGCAACACCAACTAGTCAGCTATGTTTCATTTTCCTATTTGAAGGCTTTACAAATATTAGCACTGAATGCACTTGCGGACTGTATGCTTTTGATGTCAAATTGATTCAACTGGAAACCAATGCTTCATGGTAGTGTTTTAAACCTTAGGCATTGCGATTTAAACCTTGACGGTTGGAGTCATACTCTCACGACTCCATCACTCCAGCGAGATCTGGTATTGATACGCAATTAAGTCAATTAGCCTAATAAATAATACATACATGTGCTGTAGTTATATTAACTAAAGTTAATGGGCCATATGTTTCATTTGTGCAGTGCAAGTATTTTCTGGAAAGCTTTTAGCCCCTGTATCATAAAGCTATACGGTGGACAGCATGGTGATCAACATGGGGAAGGAGCTCTGACTTCATCCCTTATTCATCGCTTCGTTGGTAATGGAAACTACAAATTGTCTTCGATGCGTAAAGTGTTCGGATGTCGAGACCTCCCGGAGATGGCTAGTGTGCTTACCACCTGCGCCTTCTTTCTACTCGTCCTCAGCCTGCAAGGCTTCCATGCCACGTTGCCACTGAGATCAAGTGAGCAGCCTGGTATGCAAATGAACTATGACATCAAGCTTTCCTACCTCTCCTTTGCACCCCTACCCTTCCAGGATGCATTGGCCATAATCCCATACATCATCTCAAAGGTACCGGCCTCTTCACTGCAGAATACTCTCAGTTGCCAAAACTATCAATATGTGATTTTTGCATATGATTGCATGACGCACATGCACATGGAATATTTGCCACGGATCAGCTCTATTTGTTTACTAAAGCTTGTGCCGTCAATATATTATTCTCACTCTGGTTTTTAATTGATGACATTAGGAACTTTCAGTTCATTTTTATCTAAAAATGTATCATGACACCGTTACTTAAAAACCAAAGGGAGCATTGAATTTGAGAAATGCCAAAAGGAAAATATATACTATTATTATTATTATATATTATCACATTATGCTGGTATTTCATACCGAGTAAATTTGGTGAAAATGCCAAAAAGAAGTAATATGCTTTATGTCCTTTTGCAATACTATTATGCAGTTGCTATACGTGAAGTTTGGTGAAAACAACAAGGTGGTCAATTTGCTGGGAAAATGGAAGAAATCCAAATATTTTTGGCAAGCAGTTCCAATCAGTGGCTTAGCCTACTACGTTACTACACCACCAACGTTAGTATGCACCCTATTCACTTTTTTCTAAAAGATAGCATTGTGGGCGATGAGCTAGAAAAATAGTCGGAACTAGTAGACTATGATCCATTGATACTTTTGAATTGGAAGTTTTACTGACATGTAAAACGTTTCCTCCTGGAATTGAAGCTTGGCTGACGTAGGAAGACACCCATTCCACACACTGGTTTATGCGCTGTGGCAGCTTCTGGGGTTTGGCCTTGGGTCATTGTCCTTTTTCAGTGTTTGTTCACATTCAGAGCTGTACGTTGGCAGGTTGTTTGGGGTAAGTAAATCTAAAATTACCAGGAGACTGGAGAGCATGCATCTATCTGTCGGTAATAATACTAGCTGGTAGCTACTTACTAGTAATCTTACTTGTCGCTCTTGTCTTCCTACAGGAGCGACAAAATGTAACCGTCGCCCAGCCGGACTCTGTTCCTCTTCAGCTATGGAGGTGCTATGTCGGCAAGGCAGCGTTTCTTGTAGGACTCTGCATCGGTGCACTTACGCTTCTGGCAGGCCTTGCCGGCGTGGTTGGCTCTGGCACCGGGATCATGTTGGCCGTCACTGTCTTGTACTCGTGCTTGGAAGAGACCAGCTATGGAGAAGTGCCGGCTGGTGCCTTTGGTTTCTACTCCCTCCGTTCCAAAATAGATGATTTCAATTTGTCCAAAAGTGAATGTATCTAGACATGTTACGTGTATAGATACATCCACTTTTAGACAAATGGAAGTCAACTATTTTAGAACGGAGGGAGTAAAAGTATGATAGCATCCACGAACGCCTCAATTTCAGTTTGGTGTTGGTTGGAGTAAATGTTGTTATAGTTGGAAAACTCTTTCGGTTATGAGATCGTGCTCCCTCTACTTATGTTTTTTTTCAAAAATCATATTTATAAGTTTTACAAAATCTGAAAAAAATCCTGCATATTGCCAATGATGTTCCCCACAAACGTGCAAAATCTCGATTTGAAATACTTTATATTCTAGACTACACAAAAATGACAAATGTTGTATATTTTGGAGATTTGAAAGTGTGTCATTTAGATCCACACATTTATCATTTTTGTGTAGATCGAATATAAAGTATTTCAAATCGATATTTTGCGCGTTTGTGGGATATATCATTGACAACATGCAGGATTTTTTTCCAGATTTTTTGAAACTTATAAATATATTTTTCAAGTTTTTAAGTAGAGGGAGCACTTGAGTCCGGGAGCAAGAAATCTCTACCCGTTATAGTGTTATATAAAGTTATTGACGGTCCCTCTCACCATTATCACAAATAGACAAGAGATATAATTGTAATATCTCGTAGTTTAGATAGAGCGAGGATTTTCTTCGAATGAGTATTGCATCCAAAATCTAACGTAACTTCAAATCTTTATTTTGAACTTAGGAGAAGTTGGATTCAAATCTAAATTTGGGCATGGCCTTTGCTCATTTTAAGCATCGAGTTCACAACAAATAAGACATAAGTTAAGGAGTAAAATGCATAAAGTACAATTCACATAATTGAATTAGAGATTCAGATAACAAATGAATTAATAAAGGTACTTTATTAATAAATCATTACCAAATGATATTACTTTATTGATGGTAATACAATTACAAAGTTCCTCTGAATTACATTAGATAAAAGAAAAGAAAGAAGGAAATAAAATCCTAAACTAAACTATAACTAATCCTACATGAGTGAAAATTTCTTGCTCCCGAGCTCAGTATGAAAAAATCAAACAAATACTTAAAAGTTTCAAATAAATCTGAAGAAACTCATATATGTTCTCAATGATGTATTATACATTTGTGCAAAATCACAATGTGGAATATTTTGCATTTCTAGCTACACAAAATGAGAAATATACAGATCTTAGTATATGTGTTTCAAATTTCCAATTTTTATTTTATTTTTTGTAGCCCATAATATAAAAGATTTTTTACTGTGATTTTGCACGTTTGTAGTATACATCATTGAGAACATGCCGGATTTTTTTCATATTTTTCGAAACTTTAAATATATTCAATTCTACAGTACATAAAAAGAAAAGAAAGAAGGCGATGGAGTATATACAGGGGCGCTGACAAATAGCACAACCACTAGCTCAATGTACATGGGTTAACCAAAGAAAGGGGTTGGAGTCACGTCGACGACCAACCCCACCCAATTACTGAAACCTTAGTGGGTAGAAATTGATGCGGGCGAGCTCACAAGGAGAAGAGCGATGAATTGAGTTGGGGAGGTGACAGAGCGACTCGAGGGGGAGCTGTGGGTAGCAAGAGAGGCGGCGGAAGTGGCCGTCGCCAGACAACCGTGGCGAAGAGAGGAGAGATCGAGTCGAGAGAGAGCTCGAGTGAGTGAGAGAGGGAAGGGGGAGGGGGCTAGGAGCTTATCTTCCCAGCCGACTGGCCTCATGGGCCAATCGGGCCAAGCCCATTAAACCAACCGGATCAGGCCATCCAACAACCCATTTAATTATTAAAACTTATTAATCTGAGAAATTGATTAAAATACCTAGTAAGTCCAAAAATCTTATAAAAATGTTCTTCATTTCAAAATAATGCTCTGAATCTAATCAAAGTAGTTCCACGATGTTTGGACAGATGTAATTATTAAATAATTAAACCAAATGTTAATCAATTAACAAAAAGCTTATTACAACCTAAAAAAAATGCTCAGGGAGAGTTTATAAATTACATAAATCGCCAATTAGTATTCTTGAAATGATATTCTGGATTTTATAAAACTAATTCAGGGAATTTTGGAAAATTATTATAAACCCAATAACTTTGTCCGAATATGCAGCCGCCTCTCACTCGTTGGTTCGTGTACCGGCTCGGCTCGGTCGTTGCCTCGCTCGCTCACGCACACGGCACGAGCACACACAGTCGGAGCAGCCAGTCGCTCGCTCACGCCGAGGAGACGCGGTGACGCGCACACACACCAACCAAACACTGGTCAGCACGGCAGCCCACCCAAGTTGACAAACGTCACTCCGCTGTCTCCCCCACCCAGCCAGCAGCTCCCTCCCTCGCTCTCTCGCTCACGCTCACGACACAGGTCCGCACGAGGACGAATCGAAGCCCGAGGGGAGGCAGGCCGTACCTAGGGTTTCGCTCGCCGCCGCTGCCGGAGGCGCCGTCTCCGCCGAGGTAAGCCACCCTCTCGCTTGCTCACGCCACTGGTCTAGTCTACCTACTGTAGCACAAGCTAGGGTTTCCGCGACGGAATTCCGGGCGGGGCTCGCCGGATCTGGAGGGGCTCGGCGCGCCGTTCGGGGACGCTCTCCTCGCGGGAATTGCGGGCTCCGGGGACTCCGCATTCCGCGGGGGTTGGTGGGCGGAATTGGGGGACGGTTGTCACGGTGCCTGTGCTTAGTGCTTCGGTGTGGCGGGGCGCCGGTTTCGGAGGAGCTTCGCTACACTGTCACTCTGGGTTTGCGAAGAGGAATGGTTAAGGTTTTGGAGGGGTTTCAAGGCTGCGATGGCTGCTGCTCTCCCTCTCCCTCTCCAAGGAACCTGGAAATGGTGCCACTTGCTTAGGGAGTTAGGAGCACTGTGTCGCCGTGCTGTGGCTTTAGTAGATGTTGGGGCTGTGCGTTACTTACCGTGGCGTGATTTGGAAACCATTCGCGCGGCTTCGCAGCAAATATCTTCAACATCTTCGGTTAAATTTAGCATGTTTATACATTCTAGACACACCGGATATAGGCATTGACGCGTACGGAGTGCGGAGGATTTTGCATTTGCCCCAACATGCCAAAATACGGAACCTTCTGTTTCCGCTACTGCCGTGGATACGGTGGTCTATTTGTTTCAGTAATGTGGATGGGCATCGGTCAGATTGGTGCTTTTCGTATGCCTATGCGATCTCCTAGATTTTTGCATTGGCAAGATGTATCTCTTGCCATTTTTTGCTAGGCTATTTTGTTGTTTTAGTTCAAACTTGAACGGAGGGAGTATTAATGTTCAGATGTTACGTGCAGCTTACTTATTGGTTAGTTTAGGCAACGTCTCTCTTTTTGGTAAATTATATGCGGCCACGAGTAATTTTTTCGTTGGACTATTGAACTGGATGTGCTTACATAAATTTTATGAGCGAGTTTCCGCTGGGTCAATTGGAAGATTCCGTGTAGAGATCAAATTTAATACTCTGCATTAACTCCAGTGCATTGGTTGGAGTTTACCGATATACAGCTATGGATCCTGTGACACTGTCATAATAATTTTTGGTGGAATGGGTATTAATTTAGGCGGTGAAGTTGTTACTGGTGCCAACAGTATATTGTTTTCTTAGTTTCTGGCTTTGTTCTTGCCCAATTGGACCCGAAAGGTGATCTGTCCTACTACCCATTCGACTTTTCATTGGTCCATAGTGGTGGTGCTTAAGGGGCTACTCTGACTAACAGATAACATATTTTGTTAACATGGGGTTGAAGTATTTTTTTCATTCTCGATGCTTTTTTTGGTCTGGTACCAAGACCCCGAAGTCATGTCAAATTTTTATCTTGAGTCTGCCATGGTTTGTTTGGTAGTTTGTACATATGCACCACCAAATGCGAAATAATTTATAAGGTGGCTAGCATAAGACATCATGGTGAGACGAAAATATTACCATATGGTTTGGGTTTCTTGGTGCGTGTTTTTCTAGTGGATTGTAAACACTAACATGTATACTCGAATGACATGTAGTAATTTTTGGCCGTGTAATTACTAATAATGGAATTTATTACGTTCTACTTGTTCAGCAGATTTCTTTGGGCCTGTATCCATGCTTTCAGCTTTCAGAAGGTGATTACTGAGGGGGAGGATGGAAGAGGAGGAACACCGTGGAGTTGTTTTGGTATGCAGCATCTGTGGGTTCCTCTTCGCTGTCCTTGGCCCTCTCAGCTTTTGGTTTCTGTGGGCTGTGAATTGGAGGCCATGGAGGTTATATAGGTATGCTAGTGATTCAGTATACTTTCTTGATGAAGAGTATATGCTTGTATTTGCATGTTTCTTAGTTGGGATTCATTAGTAACCTGCCATTTTACTTTCTTTGTCGTGGTTGTTTCCAATTGAAATTATATGCATTTTTTCTTGTACAATTGAATGTTGTCATTGACTCGATGCTCGCCGACCCCCACAAAACCCATTCGCCTCCGTTTTTAGCGATATTCTAGTCGATGTTTGTTTGCTATAATTGCGGTTGCAGACATTTCACCGAAATCCATTTTTTATCCTGATGATATTTAGACAGCAAAGTAGGTAGGGTTTGTATCAGTAGCATATTTACACATGAACTATTTCTTGCAGTTCTCTTATATTGTCATTCTAGCATCATACTTATGGGTTAAGTAAAGCCGCTGTTAACGTATGGAGTATAATTATTTATGAGAAGTAGCAGATAGACAAATACACATCCTCGTTTGGGGTCATTGTGTTCGCAATACATTGACTACTTGTTTCTCTGATCTTTATTTGTCTGACTTACCTAGTTAGCTATTAATATTTTTCGTCTTATTTCTTCATTCAGTTGGATATATGCAAGGAAATGGCCAGCGTATGCACATGGACCTCAGCTAAGCACACTATGCAGCTTTTTGACCCTTTTTGCATGGCTTCTCGTCATTTCCCCTATAGCAGTTCTGCTAGCATGGGGAAGCATCCTTATTGTTCTTATGGAAAGAAACATAACTGGTTTAGCTGTTATAATGGTTGGTATTGCTTTGCTTCTATCATTCTACTCTATAATGCTCTGGTGGAGGACACAATGGCAAAGCTCAAGTACGTTCTCTGTTCTTTGTGTTCATTCAATAACTTAATATTTGTTCTAGAAGTTACGCCATGTGTTCTCTTCCATTTTCCGAGCGTCATCTTGTACTTTTGGTGGGCATTATATTTGTCTCTCTAGAACACGAATAAACCCTGACTTCTTGCTACATCCAATGCCTTTTAGATAAATATAATTATTCGATGTTACTTGACCGCCATATATTAATTGATGTTTGATACTCCCTCCGTCCGAATGCATGTGGTGTCTTAGTTTTGCGTGCACGAACTTTGACCATCGTTTTAACCACTATTGTATGAGAATTATGCCATAAAAACTATACCATTAGAAACTTTATTTGAATGCGAATCCAACGGTATAATTTTTGAAGCACATACCACAAGTTTTGTTGGTCAAATAGATGGTCAAACTTGCTGCACGCAAAATAACTTAAATGAGGACGGAGGGAGTAATTCTGTATCCAATTTGCATGGTGTCCGCATATTGGCAATATCTTCTTGCGGCAGAAGCTGACCAGTTACGTTAGAAAATCAAGATATTATGGAAATTATTTCGAAACATGTTAAACGTAAAAGATGGCCATGTTGATTTGTTAGATTATCATAACTAAAGTATACCTAAATCACTTTCGTTGCAAGCCACTTTTTGCCTAAGCTTATTTGTACATATTAGGGTTGGCCACGGACAAAACATGCAACTTGCACAAAGATAACTTCTAAATCGGAGGTTCAAAATGTGATAAGCAGCTCCCTCCAAAAAAGTTATCAGTCTTGTTGCATCTTTTCCATTGTTCAGGAATTCGTTAACTGGTAACGGCTCGCTCGGCCACTGAATAGCGAATAATCGGCCTATTCGCCAGTTAATCGGCCGATTAATCGGGTAATCGGCATTTATCGGCTATTCAGTAACCCACTGAATAGCGATTACTCGGCCAGTTAATCGGTGTACTAGCTGTTTCTGCTAACTGGGTTGATCTGTTATCCGTTTGTTCTTTACTCAGCTAACACATGGGTTTTTGTTGATCTATTAGCAATGTTAACAAATGGATTGTTTGGTGCAGAGGCTGTTGCTTATCTTCTCCTATTGGCAGTAGGCCTGCTGTGTGCCTATGAATTTTGTGCCGTTTATGTCACAGCTGGCGCAAGTGCTTCTGAGCTCAGTTCTCCATCTGGGTTTTTCTTTGGCTTATCTGCAATATCATTGGCCATCAATATGCTCTTTATATGTAAAATACTGTTCAATGGTAAATCTATTCTTCCCTCAGTTTAGTTTAGCATATCTTTTCTTAATATGAAAGTTGAATTTTTTTCATACATTTTATCTGCAGGAAGTGGATTTGATGTTGATGAATACGTCCGGAGGTCATACAAGTTTGCATATTCTGATTGTGTTGAAGTTGCCCCTGTTTCATGCTCCCCTGATCCTCCAGATCCAAGTGAGCTATACATGACTAAATCCAGCAGGTGAGTCCATTATTTTCCCCTCAAATATCTTTTACCAACTTGCATGGAAAAACATCTATTGCAAACTTCTTTTATGGATGTTCATTTTGCTGATTTTTTTCTTTTTCAAATTTGATAAGCTATTATGACTTACAAATGCAGGGTATTGCATCTGGGGCTTCTCTACCTTTGCTCACTGGTTGTGCTTGTTGTCTATTCCATCTTGTATGGTCTGACCTCAAAAGAAGCACCTTGGTTGGGCGCTTTAACTTCAGTTGCTGTAGTGATTCTTGGTAATTCTTTTTTCCTTGGACTATTTATCGCTTGTACTCTGTATCTGTTTCTTTGACATCTTAGTTCTCTTTTGTACAGACTGGAATTTGGGCCTGTGTTCATTTAGGTTTGAGCTTCTAAAAAGTCGGACACTAGCGTTATTTGTGGCTGGAACATCACGAGTTTTTCTTATATGTTTTGGGGTTAATTACTGGTTTGTATTCATCCTTTTGTTTTTTAGTTGATCATATTAAGACCTAGTATTTCTTGCTATTTACTGACTAAGGTATTACATTAGGTACCTTGGACATTGCATCAGCTATGCTTTTGTAGCCTCTGTTCTTTTAGCTGCTGCTGTCTCTTGCTGGCTTTCTATTTCCAACCCCTCAGTTGCAAGGATAGATGCGCTAAGAAGTACAGTGATAAAGCTGCGAGAAGGATTTCGAAGAAAGGGACAAAATAGTTCTTCAAACTCATCAGAAGGGTGCGGATCTAGTGTGAAACGTAGTAGTGGTAGTGTTGAAGCAGGTCAACATGGCAATGCTACCGATTCTATTTACAGAAGTTATTCACAGAGCGATGGGGTCAATTGGAACAATGTTCCTTTTGATCGATCCAATAGTTGTCAAGAAGGCCGAAGCTCTGACAAGAACACAGATAGTGGACGCGCAAGTTTAGCCCATCGTAGTAATTCATGCCTTTCTGCTGTCCAAGACTCTGAAACTGCAATAATTTCAGCAGATAGACATGGGGATACCGGTGCTTCACTTGTCGTTTGTTCTAGCAGTGGGTTGGAAAGTCAAGGCTGCGAGTCTAGTGGATCAGCTACCGTCTCAGGCAATCAGCAACTTTTGGATTTGAACTTAGCTGCAGTTTTTCAGGACAGACTTAATGACCCAAGGATCACATCTATGCTAAAAAGGAATGGTGGAGATGTAGAACTGGCTAATCTTCTACAGGATAAAGGCCTGGATCCAAATTTTTCTTATATGATGAAAGATAAGGTTATGGATCCACGGATTTTAGCTTTGCTACAGAGAAGCAGCCTAGATGCAGACCGAGAGCATCAAGATGATGCAGATGCTACTGGTACCGAGGAACTGGATACGACTATTGCAAACCAGATCTCTTTGTCAGAAGAACTCAGGAGAAATGGGCTAGAAAATTGGCTAAACATTTCAAGACTGATTTTCCATCAATTAGCTGGCACTCCAATACGATCCTTTGTTGTTTTTACCCTAATATTCATTGTAGAGACAGTTACTGTTGCTGTCCATCGACCAGAGCCCATCAAGGTGATAAATGCTATACATGAACAGGTATATTTTTGTTGCAGAGGCACTATAACAGCTTTGAAAGATTGATTTTAATATTGATCGTGAGTGTGATAATATGTTCCCTTCATCTGGCAGTTTGAGTTTGGTTTCTCCATACTGCTTTTATCACCAGTTGTCTGCTCCATCATGGCATTCATTTGGTCCCTGCGTGCGGAAGAGATGATGATGACATCCAAACCACAGAAGGTGATAATTGATATACAACAAGAGAACTTTTTATTGTGTATTTTATCCATTATCATGCCATGTCAGGTTATAACCATCATACTAAAGCGAGGTTGTGTTTATCACCGTATCAGAACAACTGCTTTGTACTGTCTGTTTCAAACTTAGCCAAATGCTATGTAATGCAAAATAGTATGATGATAGAGGCAAATGGAAATGCTGTGCAGGAATATTAGCAATACACGTGCATGTCTCTGGTATCTTTACTAGACATGCTGTAGTGCTAGTGCATCGAACGCTCCTCTGTAAAATCTACTTTTGATGCATCATATGTGCTTATATTGCCCTGAGTATGCTATTATGTTTCTTAGATTTACTTGAGATTTAGTTTTGTACTTAACTCTCAGCTATAATGACTTGCCGTTTTTTTCCACAACTTCAGTATGGCTTCTTCGCGTGGCTGCTGAGTACTTGTGTTGGCTTACTTCTCTCTTTCTTGAGGTACACACTGCTTAATGTTCGAATCATCAGTTTCTATTATACTTCAACCATATGTGAATGCTACTAATTAATTTGCGTGCCTGTTTGCTTTCCTTAATGATAATATGCAGAGCATGCTAGCCATATCCATTTGTTCCATATATGCTAATAAGGGCATTTCATTATTTTATATGTGTTTTGTATAACATTTTACTTTAATCCCTACTTGGCTGTACAAGTTATGGGGTCTTTCTTAAAGAACTTCTCGGGCTTTACCTTTGCGGAAGGGACTGTTGTATTTACTAAAAATCCTGAGTGTGATGTTCTCAGTTGGCAATTGAGGTGACCTATGTATTTAGGTTTACTGGATACAGAACACGGTACAGCTAGTTACGTCTTACATTTGCATGTCACTTTGGGTGGCAATGTGGCATGAGATGCTGATACTTGTTCAAAACTTGCTCTTTACTTTGTTTCTAATGATATCAATGTAGACACGATTATATTATAAGGTGCTTTATCCTATAGGATGTTAGAAAAAGTAGTAATAACTTTTGTACCCCAGTTATCCAATGGGCTACTATGCAGTGTGATCACACATGACTCGAGGAATAACAATAATAATACATGATTTAAGCACTAGACTTGCCTGCAGATACCCTTAACAAAGTCTAATGGTGGTGTCGCTGCTGTAGGTTGTTTATTGCTTATCACTTTGTCCTATGAATTATGATGAGCTTCATTATTTAATTGATTAACTAAATCTATTTTGGGCGCATGTGCAACACTAAGGCTTTAGGTGGATTGCTATTTTTAGCCGAGTAATGATGGTGGCTTGACATATTCAGATCATCTTCTGTCTATAGTCGATACCTGTTTTACATATCTAGACTCCATAGCAACGAGATATCTACGATACATTTCATTGGTGAAATGCATCATGTTTTTGGTCTGAAAGTTACCTATGCTATTCTGCAGCAAGTCATCGGTTATACTGGGTTTGTCTCTCACGGTCCCACTTATGGTTGCTTGCCTCTCATTCGCTATTCCTATATGGATGCGTAACGGTTATCGTTTCTGGATTCTTGGAGGGGAGCATGATAACCGTGAAAATGTTCGTCAAGCTCCTGGGAAGAAAGAGGTTTGTTATACATATGTTTCTACATTTAGCAATTTGGGCACCATATATATATATTCACACTCTGACCCTGCTTCGTGTTATGTGCCCGATGCCAGCAATACAATTAGCAAGAGCTGGTTGGATACCTGAATTTGTGTCCTGTCAGCGGCATGCATCATGTTTTGTAGCTTATCTGAATATAAACAATTTTACGTCCTAGTTTTGTAGCGTGCTAGTATTATTCTAGATACCTTCCTGCAATGTTTTCTAAAATTATGTTCATGTTACTCACCATTAGTGTTTTGTTGTCAGGGTGCTCTCTTCGCAATTAGCATAGCTGTTTTCACGGCATCAGTTATTGGCCTTGGTGCAATAGTATCGGCGAAGCCTTTAGATGCTTTAGGCTACAAGGGATGGGATGCTGATAAAAAGAGTTTTTACTCTCCCTATGCAACATCTATGTATCTCGGATGGGCGTTATCTTCCACAATTGCCGTGCTTGTTACTGGGGTGATACCTATTGTTGCTTGGTTCTCCACATACCGATTTTCGCCTTCGTCGGCTATATGTGTTAGCCTTTTTGCGAGTATGTTCTACTTGATCTTTCCTCAAAGTTGGCATTTGATGTTGAATGAAACAGCTGTCACTTTCAGAAGTAACTGACGCGAGTTGTTACTTTCCGCAGCTGTTCTTGTATCTTTCTGTGGTGCATCCTATTGGGGAGTTATAAATTCACGAGAGGACGGGATTCCTCTGAAGGCTGATTTCCTGGCAGCCCTACTCCCTTTACTTTGCATTCCTGCAATGTTCGCGCTGTTCACTGGGCTGTATAAATGGTATAAAGATCACCTTTATTATTTGCATTTTTACTCACATTAATGCTTTGCTGAGATAAAACGAAAAAAAATGCAGGAAGGATGATGATTGGAAGATCTCTCGAGGAGTTTACCTTTTTGTTGGCATGGGAATGTTGCTATTGCTCGGCGCAATATCAGCAATTATCGTCACAATTAGACCTTGGACTGTATGTAAACCTCACATGACCTAGATCTTTGAAGTAGCATCATATAAATGTTAATTCATCTATATAATTGACCTTTCATCTTTATACAGGTTGGAGTCGCATGCCTCCTAGTTATCCTGTTCCTTGTGTTTGCTATTGGAGTCATTCACTACTGGAAATCTAACAACTTCTATTTAACAAGGACACAGATGTTACTCGTTTGTTCCCTTGCTTTTCTTCTCGTGTTGGCTGCCTTCCTGATGGGTTTATTCAGGGTGAGTACTTGTTTTCCTTTCGATGTCTTTCAGCCTGCTCTCACCAATTTAATTGGTTTGACATACTGTTGTCAATAATTCATATTAAATGCGACTTTTGTGTTTGTAGGCAAGCCTTTTCTTGGAGCATCTATAGGTTATTTCTCATTTCTGTTTCTTCTCACCGGAAGGGCTTTAACCGTAAGTTTGATTTATGTTAAGATAACTATTAGTCATGAGATGTTTTGGTGTTTGCCGATAATCCTTTAATAATTAATGAATATACTCTTCTCAGGTCCTTCTATCTCCACCAATTGTTGTTTATTCACCAAGGGTATTACCTGTATATGTCTATGATGCTCATGCAGACTCTGCCAAAAATGTTAGGTATGGTAATTATCCTTCCCATGCACATCTTTGTGTTCATGATTTTTCGTAATTTATTTTTCTTCCTTTTTCTGTCTTATCGTAAGAATGCTGTTATCATCTGATAAAAACACTAAGACCACTCTCTTTACAGTTATGCCTTCCTTATCTTGTATGGGATCGCATTGGCAACTGAAGTTTGGGGTGTTATTGCTAGTCAAGTAATGAATCCGCCATTTGTTGGGGCCGCTATTTGTGCTAGTACTCTCGTAATTGCATTCAGTTTCGCTGTCTCCCGTCCATGCTTAACTCTCAAGGTTGGTACTTTGTGCAGAATAAGCAAATTTTATCAACTGAACGTTCTTTGTTCTCACCCCTTTTCATCTGGGATTCCAAGTAATAATCTTTGTGAAACTTGAATCAGATGATGGAGGACGCCGTTCATTTTCTCAGCAAGGATACAGTTGTTCAAGCAATGTCACGATCTGCTAACAAAGTAAGTAGCCCTAGCTTTAAGATGACACTTAACAAACTACTCATTTAAAACTATTAATGTAGCAATTGTTTGTTTGCGTACTATTGTTATACCTGTTTGAACCATTTTATCCTTATTTTTTCCATTAACATTTATTGCTGAGAGCTATCACCATTTTTGTGCTTATCTAGTGACATAAGTTCTATAACATATTCCTAGCCGTGAACTTTTAGCTGTATATACATGCTACCGGGATGACATCCTGTGTAAACTCATGCCGACAGCTCTTCATTTAGGCATGGTTATATGTCAGACTTTTGGTCTAGATATGGATCTTCTTAGTGAGTCCACCTATTTCTAGGATCTTTAAATAACAATGAAAGCACTGCAACAATATGATATTTGATGTTACTGTATCGTTGACCATATCTTCTATGTACAACTCAGACAAGAAATGCTATATCTGGGACTTACTCAGCACCTCAAAGGTCTGCAAGTTCTGCTGCTCTTTTGGTTGGAGATCCTGCTGTTACTTTGGATAGGGCTGGGAACTTTGTGCTTCCTAGGGCTGATGTTATGAAGCTGAGAGATCGTCTGAGAAATGAAGAAGTTACTGCAGGATCTTTCTTCTGTGGAGTAAAAAATTGTTTCATGATTTGCCCTGGATCTCCAGCAGATGTCGATTATCGGAGGAATATGTGTGCCCATGCACGCATATTGGCTTTAGAAGAAGCAATTGACACTGAATGGGTTTATATGTGGGACAAATTTGGTGGTTATTTGCTTCTGTTGCTTGGCTTGACTGCCAAAGCTGAACAAATACAGGTATAAACTGAATATTTTCTGTCATTCTTGTCTTTCTCCTGATTTATAAGCATTGTTAATGCTGTGTATTTATGTTTGTTTCAGGATGAAGTTCGTCTTAGGCTATTTTTGGACAGCATAGGCCTTTCTGATTTAAGTGCTAAAGAAATTAAGAAATGGATGCCTGAAGATCGCAGGCAATTTGAACTCATTCAAGAAAGGTGACTGATGTTCTTACATCATACCATGGTTCCCTGGAAGTCTTTGGCTCAGCATCTGAATTTTCTCTTGTTTGTGTCTGCAGCTACATAAGGGAGAAAGAAATGGAAGAGGAGGTCTTGATGCAAAGGCGAGAGGAAGAAGGGAAGGGAAGGGAAAGGAGGAAGGCACTGTTGGAGAAAGAGGAGCGTAAATGGAAGGAGCTTGAAATATCGCTTCTGTCCTCTATCCCTAATGCTGGAAGCAGGGATGCTGCGGCTATGGCAGCAGCTGTCAGAGCTGTGGGAGGTGATTCTGCTCTGGAAGACTCTTTTGCAAGGGACAGAGTCTCGTCAATAGCCCGTCACATACGAAAAGCACAGTTGGCACGACGAGCAGAGCAGGTGCTGTTACCAACTTATTATACTGTATTGCTTTCCACAATGGTATATGGCAAATATGTACGTTTTGGGTGCATGAATTGGTATAGCCATCCTTACTAGAGTTTATTGGATGTTTCCTAGTTCACCTTGAACTGGTAACCTGACAACATATCAGTTTGATGAGTTCGTAATCAAGATCAGGATTTAAAAAAAATGTAGCACGTGTTACCTGTACATTTCCTTTAGTTACTGTTCTTGCTGATACATATCTTACATTGTTGTGAACTGGTGAATATACTAGGATTCTCTTCGTGCTCATACTATTTAGAAACCTGACACTGTTATGAACTGTCGACAGACTAGCATTCCAGGTGCTGTATGTGTTCTTGATGATGAACCGAGGAGTACTGGGCGCCATTGTGGAGAGCTTGACTTGTGTCTTTGTCAAAGTCAAAGAGTGAGCTTCTCCATTGCAGTAATGGTTCAACCGGTATCTGGCCCAGTCTGTCTTTTTGGAACTGAATTTCAGAAGAAGGTTTGTTGGGAAATCTTGGTGGCAGGGTCAGAACAGGGAATGGAAGCTGGGCAGGTTGGTCTTCGATTGGTAACCAAGGGTGAAAGAATGACTACTGTTGCTAAAGAGTGGAACATTGGTGCGTCAAGTATTGCAGATGGCAGGTATGAGCTTTTCACCACTGGTATTTTGTATGGAAGCAATAGATAATCAAAAGCAGCTAAGCTGTTGAACTTTTCTTGCCACTGCAGTGACTGCAAACATTTGCTGTCTGTAACTGACTTACTGTGTTGTTTTTCTTTTGGTGTTAACTTTTGCTTGTACTGGTATTTTCTATAAAAGATTGTTTTTATTGGTTCAGACCTGTTAACTTCTGCTATATTAGTTGTTTTTCCCCTATATAGTGTTTTTCAGTTATTTTTTTTTTCAACGAAGCAGTAGGCGGTAGTCCTACCAAAAGTTTTAGTTCGACTCTGATGCAGGTTTATTTTTGGCTATTTTCTTTTACTAGTTATATCTAATAGCTGCCTATTTTATTTTGCAGGTGGCATATTGTCACAGTGACTATAGATGCTGACCTAGGTGAAGCAACTTCTTTCATAGATGGAGTTTATGATGGATGTCAGAATGGGCTACCATTGCCTAGAAACAATGGCATATGGGAACCTGGCGCAGATATTTGGGTTGGTGCTAGGCCACCCACAGACTTGGATGCCTTTGGTAGGTCAGACAGCGAAGGTTCAGACTCGAAGATGCAGATCATGGATGCTTTCTTATGGGGAAGATGTCTGACTGAAGATGAGGTTGCTGCGTTACATACAACCATGTGTCCTGCGGAGTATGGCTTGTTTGACATTGCAGCTGAAGATGCTTTGCATGGAAGTTATTCTGCAAGGGTAGATTCTTGCTCCTACAAATCAATTCCTTATTCTACCCTTTCGTGATTTTATAAATTTGAAGGTAATACGAAATTACAAATGGGTTTTTTCTTAATTTTTACTATATCTTCATTCAGGTGGATGACTGGGAGAGTGAAGAAGCGAACTTTGAGCTATATGATCAAGAGGATGTTGAATGGGACGGCCAGTATTCAAGTGGTAGGAAACGTCCGGTACGTGATGCAGTAGCTATCGACATTGATTCGTTGCAAAGACCAAGGAAACCGAGGTTTGAGACACGAGAGGAAGTCAACCAGCGTATGCTTTCCGTTGAAAGGGCTGTCAGGGAAGCTCTTAGTGCAAAGGGGGAGAGGACTTTTACTGATCAAGAGTTCCCTCCAGATGATCGATCTTTATATGTGGATCCAGTGAACCCTCCTCTAAAATTGCAGGTACTCTTCATGCACATCTATGCACTTATGCACTAAGTATTGTTCAAGTTTTTCCATTGATTTTTTGTACGAATTCAGGTTGTTTCTGAGTGGATGAGGCCTTCTGACATAGCAAAGGAGATATCTATTAGTTCTCAACCATGCTTGTTCTCTGGTTCTGTGAATTCCTCGGACGTGTGCCAGGTATGTAGTGTTTGCTTTGTGTCAGTCCGATATCTTTCCCTCCAGTGGAAGTTTTGTGTCAGATACTCCTGAAGTAATATCAAATATCCCCAACTGTTTTTTTTCAGGGCCGGTTGGGAGACTGTTGGTTCCTGAGTGCAGTTGCAGTTTTAACTGAGATGTCTCGAATATCTGAAGTTATAATCACTCCAGAATACAATGAAGAAGGGATTTACACTATCAGATTCTGCATTCAGGTATTAAGTTATCTAAAATGCCTGCTTAGTAAATATGTATTTTTGTGGGTTGTCCTTTTGTGGTACATAACTGCATGTTCATATTTTGTAGACCACCCATGTTTGTACATAACTACATGTTCATATTTGGTAGACCACCATGTTTGTGGGGTTTAACATTTTCAGTTAGACATCTGAGGTATTTGGTGTAGAGCAAACAAGCAAATTTAGAGCCACAATTATTCAAATCGTTTGCTTGTTGTTTTCTGTACTGCATATATTGATATAAAATATGTTTGTTTACTGGAAGAAAAACTTCTAATCAGAGATAGTCCTCCACTGTGCGACATGTGTCGACAATTTGATATGTACTACTGTACCTAATTGATTTGTTGGAGGTTCAATGCAACCTAGACTTACAGATCATAGTTTTGACAAAATGAGCCACTCCTTTGAAAGCACTAATTTGAGATAGTTGGTAAGAAGAGTTTTAGTAGTAATGCCTTCTAGCAGTCAGTACTGTTTTAGAGCTGGTAAACAACACATTCTTAACATTGACCTTAATTAATCTTGTATTGTAGTATTTTATATTTATGCTTGAAAACTTATCTGATACATCACATATTAGCTTTGATGCTTCTTTATTATCATATTACAAATACTGAAAACGTTGCTGTCCATGTGAGTAGCTGCCCTGGTTCTACATGTAGTGATTATGCCTTGCATGCGCTTCAGTCAAAAGATGCCAAAATAATTCATTAATGCAATTCTACCAATTTAGCACACGCCTGCACAATTCCATTTACATGCCGTGCATTATGTGTTGCATGAATTAGATCAATCCATTAATGAGAATGCACAATTTCCTGATCAACCTCAATAGTAACTGAGGGAACTAACTAGTTTATATGCAACATGCTTATCTAGGGCCTACACGTTATCTTCCGTAACTTGACATTTTTTTCGTCACATATTTCTACTAGGGTGAGTGGGTGGCTGTGGTTGTTGATGACTGGATCCCTGTGAGTCTCCGGGAAAACCAGCATTTGCTACTAGTAGGAAACAAAATGAGCTATGGGTATCCATTCTTGAGAAAGCTTATGCAAAACTTCACGGCTCTTATGAGGCGCTAGAAGGCGGGCTTGTGCAAGATGCTCTAGTGGACCTCACAGGAGGAGCTGGTGAAGAGATTGATATGCGGAGTCCCCAAGCACAGATTGATCTTGCCAGTGGAAGATTGTGGTCTCAGTTGTTACATTTTAATCAAGAAGGTTTTCTTCTTGGTGCTGGAAGTCCCTCCGGT
This sequence comes from Poa pratensis, assembly GCA_947311845.1. Lineage (NCBI taxonomy): Eukaryota > Viridiplantae > Streptophyta > Magnoliopsida > Poales > Poaceae > Poa > Poa pratensis. The sequence continues at coordinate 23,311,712 of CAMZMU010000087.1, forward strand.
TCTGATGCTCATATTTCATCAAGCGGCATTGTTCAGGGGCATGCTTACTCAATTTTGCAGGTTTGCTCTCATTTGTATGTTTGAACTTTTGGCAAACAGTCTCCATTCTACACTTGACACAATTATACTGTATTTTCAGATAAGAGAAGTTGATGGCCACAAACTTGTCCAAATTAGAAATCCCTGGGCGAATGAAGTTGAATGGAATGGACCATGGTCAGACACATCACAAGAGTGGACGGAACGAATAAAGCATAAGCTCAAGCATGTTCCACAGGTGCTCATCTTTTCCCTGCTAAAATTTTACGTGATTGCACCAATCGAAACAGAATATATCCCCAAATGCATTTTTAATTTACAAATCTCACACAGTCGCCCTATCTCATTCTCTATTGTTGTTGCAGTCGAAGAATGGTGTGTTCTGGATGTCTTGGCAAGATTTTCAGATCCACTTTCGGTCAATATATGTTTGTCGTGTTTATCCACCTGAGATGCGTTACTCTGTCCATGGGCAATGGCGTGGCTACAGTGCAGGTGGTTGCCAAGATTATGACTCATGGCATCAAAATCCTCAGTATCGACTTAGGGTAACAGGACGTGATGCGCTATATCCTGTCCATGTGTTTATTACCCTTACTCAGGTATGTGCCATGTGCATGTTTTTTTTGGACTTGAAGAAAGCACTCTGATACTGATTTGAGCACAAAACTTCTGCTTGTCAGGGTGTTGGTTTCTCTAGAAAGACAAATGGTTTCAGGAATTACCAATCTAGTCATGATTCTTCCATGTTTTACATCGGGATGAGGATACTCAAGACACGTGGTTGTCGTGCTGCTTATAATATCTACATGCATGAATCAGTTGGCGGGACAGATTACGTTAACTCGAGAGAAATATCATGTGAACTGGTGTTGGAGCCTTATCCGAAAGGTTACACAATTGTGCCAACAACTATACATCCAGGGGAGGAAGCACCTTTTGTTTTGTCAGTTTTTACAAAAGCACCAATCAAACTAGAAGCTGTGTAGTGCAAGATTGAGACTCCATGTGTTTGCTATTAGTAGCTGTGCCTCACAGATGCTGGCGCAGGCTCCTTGGGGCCCGAGTGACGCAGAGTCCAGCTGTGGGTTCAAGAAGACCAGGAAATGGGTAAGCACCTAATCCTGGCCCATTTCTACCCTCTATTTGGTTGGTCCAAAATTGTTTTACTCTTTTTCTCGTTGGTTTGGTCCTAATGCTGCAACTTTAAACAACATATTTCGTGTACAGCCACATGCTTCTGCATTGATTAAGAATTCAGCTTGCTGACCTTATAACCATTTCAGGGTATTTGCTATAGCGATATGCCCGTAGCTGGGATTTATGATGCAGCAGCTCTGCGCTTGGACCTGAATATGCTGGAATCCATCAGGCCTTTTTACCTGCAAGTGGACAGGTTCGATTGCTTTGGAGCTGATAGGAGAAGGCAATGCCTTTGCTAAAAAGAAATAGCAGGCAACGTTTCCAGCCAGCATATTGCGTGGTATCAGTTCATCGGGTCCATTACTCTCAAGTCTCAAATCACCGCGGAGAAGAATCGTGGCTGTTTGTAAGTCCATTCTTGTAGATAGTGGTGGCAGCTAACATTTAGACCTAGTAGCCCCATCCGGTGTATAGCCTATCCCGTGTTACCCCCCTGTACATACTATAGAGCTAGATGAGTTAACCTTGCGCCTGTTGTTCCCTGTGCAGCTTGGAAATGCCGTTTTAGTAAGCCGCAGTTTTGCTGATCTAAAACCTGAGGTAGTTGGCCATAGTTGTTTTCATTGATTGCCTGTATGTAATCAGAATCTGTTCTCATTGAAAGGAAGCGATTTTTTTGGTATATGCTGTGAAGCTGCCAGTGTTGGTTGTTCTGAAATATGGAGCTCGTCTATTAGGCATTGTGGCAAGGACGGGGTGTGTACTGATGTTGCAATGATAGAGCTGTTCAAGAGTAGGGGAAGTGGCGAAGGTTTGGCGTGGTTCACGGGGAGGTCTGGCAGTCAAAAACAACGGTGAAGTGCGCTGGGCGGAGTTTGAGACAGGGCTGTTGCTTCGTTCTCGCGTGTGTTTGGGACATATGGCTATTGGAGCAACCGTACAAGAATTGTCAAATTTGCCAATCTGGCTAGCAAATTGGGTCAGTAGGAAAAAAAATTGGTCACACATAGGTTATAGCTGGAGGAGACTATTTTTTTCTCCCAATGAAAAAACTGTTTTCGAGTGCCCCAAGCCATGATCAGGCGCCGCTGCAGGCTTTGTTCGGTTGCGAGTGGTTACATCCCCTAGTGGATCCAACCCTCGCATGGATTGGGTGATCCCCACTCGTCACCCCAATCCCCCACGATTCCCTCTCCCATATTCTCGCGCGTCAGGTCCATTAAGTTAATCCCAGTTCCGCACGCGTTTTGAAACAGCAGGACCAATTCGTGTTCCGCGGCCGTAGTCACGCTGAACTCATGCTGCCGTACTAACAAATAATCAGCACTCATATGGCATTAAAAAAAAACAGCACTCATACACCCTAAACTGCAGTAGCAGTACAACCTGATTTAGTACAAGCAATCATCTCAAACAGTCTGAATTGCAGCAGCATTCACCTCAAGATTTAAATGCAACAAACTAGAGAAACTGGAGACAAAAATGTTCACTCGAAAACTGAGACTTTCTTCTTGGTTACTTGGACGTCTATTTCATGAACTTTTCATCAACTTCATGGCACCAACATTTCAATAATATTTCTTCCTCTCCATGCCAATAACAGCAGACCTGTATACCATAGCAGAAACTTAATTTAGTCTACATGTACCACTAGTTCTCTCCATGACAAGAATCAAAGGGCTAGACGTACCTTGGACCGTCCCCTCTCCCCATCCACTGTAGCAGAGGCGACTTTTGGATCTCAGCAGCGCGCACCACCCCTCGCCGTCGATCCGGTCGATTCCCCGGCCTCCGGCGTCGCTCCGGCGGCGGGAGGACGGGGAATCGCCGGATCCGTGTACATAGGTAAGGTAGGCGTGCGTTGCGTTGCTGCCGGAGGCGCCATGGAGGAGGAGGCGTGTCGTGTCGGGCAGTTCTTTTGCAGGTGGGATCCTTCCTCTGCGGTGGCGGAGCTCCGTGGAGCTCAGGCGCCGCTCTACCCTCGCTCCCGTGCTCGCAGGCCTGTGGTGCTGCTGTGCATGGTCTCCCCTTCGCCGCAAGCCGTGGGATGGCGGCTCCGGCGTCGACGTTTCTCGTGCAGAAGGCTGGCGAGGTCCAGATCGACGACGACGACAACCGATGGTGTAGGTCCTCTGCGGCCGGCGTTCGGCGACTTCCCGTCTGCTCGGGGGTGCTCTTGATCCAAGGCTTGAAGAGCATGAGCGGCGGCGCGCCACCGACGGCGCCGAGGTTGAAGACGAAGTCGAGCTTCTCCAGGGTTTGGTTTGTATTTCGTTTCTTTATGTGGACCTTGTTGTAAGTTCTGGATTTTCGTCCAGCCCCCTGTACTCGCAAAAAAAAAAAAACTATTACAGAATTAATTCCATTCAGATGACTCTACACTAGCACATGAACTTGTGTCTAAACATTACATAATAACTATTTATTCCGGAGAGACCAACACGAGAGAGAGAACCTGACTTCCTTCTCCGGTGTGCGGCGACGGGGGACGGCGCGGCGACGTCAGGTTCTTCTACGGTGTGCGGCGGCAGGGACATCGCGCTGCTATCCGGGTCGAGGCAGGGAGGCGATGCAGGGGAGCGACCGTCTCCTTGCGCGCCGAGGTCCACGCCGGCCCTCCGCCGCCGGACCGCCGCCGCCGGCAGCCCCTCCGAGTCGCAGGAGAAAAATTAAGTCGGGCGAGAGAGAGAGAGGAGCGTCTCGTGGATTCGTTCCACGGGATAAGGGACGTGGTTTATTTCCCCCCCAAAATTGCCGGGATCGGGGTGGAATAGGCCGGGGTCGAATCCCGCCCGGGTGTAACCGAAGGCATCGAAGCAGAGTGGCGGGATTTATCCCCGCGGGTCCGATCCCGGCTGATAGGCGGGATTTCGCGCGGATCCCGGCCGGGGTGGGCTGAACCGAACGAAGCCGCAGTGGGTGTTTCTGGGCACCTGAGTGACCATGGCATGGGGGGGCTGCTGCCTGCTGCGTACTATAGGTACGTGCACGTGCAGGCAGCGGTTTTGAGATCACGTGGTTGTAGCGGTTTCTTGGTAGCAGCTGCGTCACTTTCTTGGCACGGACGAACGGTCGATCCAGGGCAGCCGGCCGTCGCTAGGTACTCGGATTCTGATTGTTGAGTATCTATCTGGGTGGCCGAGTCGGTAGTTGGTACCCGCTGGACGTCTCCATTGTTCGTTCCCCTTCCGACCTTCGTTGTATTCTAGGGGATTGACGAGGATTATCGGTTAATCCTAAATCTCCACATATTTAAAAAAAAATACCGTTTTGTTCAAGTGTATTTGAAACGTTTGGTATGGCATCACCCAAAACGGCACGATTTGGGTGGTGTCGGACACTTGCCCGACCACTACCAGGTCGCCTCCTCCCACCGACACCCCTAAATCAATATGCAGCCCCAAAAATCAAATTGACAAAACATAACGAAAGGGGTAATTTTCATTCAAATTTGACGATTTTACACATACTTGAACGAAGTTTGCAGATTACGCCGTTGCCCAAAACCTAGCCGGCCTCTAATCGTCATCGGAGATGCAGATGACACCGCCGTCCTGGGTTCCGGCTCGTGCACGACCCTCCCTCCTCCTTCACGACGCCCTGCTCCATGACGGCCATCGGCTGCCCTCCAGCAACACGCACATCGCCAGGTAGTAGCCCGGGTAGTCCCGTGGGTCGAGCGGGTGACGCGGCGGCGACACGGGGTCGCTGGTACAGTGGAGGAGGACCGCGGTAAAGCCGGGCGTGTCCCCGTCACCGACGGAATCCCGGAGAGGGGACGGAACTCGCCATCCTTGGGGGAGGTCTTCCGGGGGCCGGGGCTCCTCCTTGACGGCGGCGAGTTTGCTTGGCCGCCTGACGCGGGTTCTTGTTTGACGACGAGTGCTTGCCGCGCACCTTGCTCCTGGGCTCCTCCTTGACGACGCGAAGCTGAGCAGCGCACGGTGCGGCCTGGTGCCGCGGCTCTGGTGGCACGCTGGTGCGCCCAGACGAGCACGCCCTCCAGCGTGCGGCTACGCCACCAGGCCTTGCGTCGCTCTGTCACGTACCTCTCAGTGCTGTCCCAGCGCTCGAGGGCGGCGTCCCTCTCCTGCCGGAGGCGGTGAACCATGCGTCGTAGTTGTTGGCGGCGTTGTGGGGGGTGGCGCAACTGCTCCGCCATCATGGCGTCTCACCGCTCCAGAATGCGCATGCTGAACTCCTTGCCGCTCGGCAGCGCGGGACGACACGACCTGCGGGGATCAACCGCCACTTCTTAATTAGGGAGGCGGTAGTCCACCGACACGTATCCCCGCTCGTCGATGAGGAGGTTGTGGTCGAGGTAGACGTCGGCGTTCGAGCCGCCGACCTCGTTGTTGTGCGCCATTTGGATGGGAGGGGAGGAGAAGGCGGCCCGAGCTAATACGCTATCAAGGGGGGCAGTGGACAGGCGAAGCGGCGGAGACGCCACCGACATCAATGCCGGCGACGAGTTGACACGCCTCACGGCGGCACATGGAAAGCAGTGAAGCCATCTAGGAAACCGGCGAGGTCATTATTTTGCTTGACCGGTCGTTCTGCTTCTGCGTGTCAATGACAAGTGGGCTCCACCAGTCGAAGGTCTGGCTACGTTCCGGCACCCCCGAGTAGACCCCCAAGTTTGGAGGCCCACTCGGGGGTGCCAGGCATAATTTGGGTCGGGCCGGACCGTTGGGGGTGCCGGTAGGGCGAATTTTGCTATCCAGCCTCCCATTGGGCCTTTGGGGTGGTTTGGGTGGTGCCTGGAGATGCTCTTATATCCTCACTTTTCCTCCACAAATACCGAAACTATAGTGCATTTTCTCAATAACCGATACACTACTCTCTACATTGTGGATAAACGAGAATTTGATGGGATCAGGTGAATGTTGAAGTTTCAGCCGATCCATGTAGGGATTATCCCCACAATCCCTTGAAAAACACTTGTACCAAGGCCTCAGTAAGTTGCACGACCATATGCATGAGCTTTGATTATCAGCGCAGAGATGAGCCAGGGAGGGGGTACTTTTACAGCACACAAGCCCCAGTAGCATCAATGTTACCCATCGGTGTCAACCATGGAACGTCGACACATGTACCCGCGCACCCTGTCCTGTGCCCTCTCCCATCCGCCGCTGCGTCTGGGCGGCGCCCTGGCCGTTCGGTCTGTCAGGCCGCCGTGCAACACTCCATTAATCGCATCGCACCGGCAACTCTTCTCTCGGCCTCTCGTGCTGGTATTTACGCCGGACCGGGCAGGGTGTGTCCCTCCAGCGGCCAGCGCTCGCTCGCCACTTTGCCAAAAGCGCGTCTACCAGACTACCACCTTGCCAAAGCGCCAATTGCTAAAGCACGCAGCTTTGCTGCTAAAACCCCCATCAAATACTCCACCCAGCCGCGCGCGCCCACGAATCACTCATTAACGTCGCGCACGCACGCACGGGCGACACGACAGGAAGAAAGGTAGAGCTTGCCGGCGCGGTCATCATGGCGAGAGCCTTTCGCGCGGCATCCCCGCTGCCACTGCCCTCCAGCTCCAGGAGCACCACCGGCCCCGCCCTCCTGAACGGTGGCGCTGGCAGCGGTAGCTTCCAGTGGCTGCTCAAGAAGCGCTCGAGCAAGGCTCCGCAGCGCAGCGGCCAGGAAGAGGAGAACTGCGGGGTGGGCGAGGTAGACGAGGAGGCTGGAGCGGCCGCTGATCTGTCCACCGCGCCGTCTTCGTCCACCGCTGACGAACGGTCGTCGTCCAGGAAGAAGCGCGCGGACGCGCTGGCGCGGCTGCGGTCGGTGTTCCTGGCGGCGATCACGCACCGGCGCCGGCGCCGGCAGCTCGGGTCGTGCGTGACGGGCACCATCTTCGGGCGGCGTCGCGGGCGCGTGCACGTGGCGCTGCAGACGGACCCGCGCTCGGCGCCCGTGCTGCTGGTGGAGATGGCCGCCTACTCCACCGGCGCGCTCGTCAGGGAGATGTCCTCCGGCCTCGTGCGCCTCGCGCTCGAGTGCGAGAAGCCGCCGCTCGTCGCAGGTACGCATATTACCATTGCCACCCATAAAATCCACAGATCAATTAACCTGAAGACATCATACGTGTACGGTGGAACTAATGGGGAGAAGCGGCGGGCGTTGCTGGAGGAGCCGACGTGGCGCGCCTACTGCAACGGGCTCAAGTGCGGCTACGCGGTGCGGCGGGATTGCGGCGCCGACGAATGGCGGGTGCTGGGCGCGGTCGAGTCGGTGTCCGTCGGCGCAGGCGTGCTCCCGGACGAGGGCGACGGCGGTGCCGCCGGCGAGGGCGACCTGATGTACATGCGCGCCAGGTTCGAGCGGGTGGTCGGGTCCAGGGACTCGGAGGCGTTCTACATGATGAATCCCGACGGCAGCGGTGTGCCCGAGCTCAGCATCTACCTGCTCAGAGTCTGACGATCGACCAGGCCGTGTTAATTTGGACTTTGTACAAGTCCACGTGCATGCATAATTTGGGTTTGTGGTTTTTCTTTCTTTCTCTTTGACTTGCATGCAATTTGGTGCAATCGCTAAAACAAGTAATTTGGTGTCTGGACGTGTACAGTACTAGTATCACTGATCACTCATGTACTTTCTTTTCGCGATGATGATTATTTCTGTACTATTAGTGCTTAACTAATAAAAATTTGAATGCTCGTGCATTTGTTACGGGCTCTTAAATCCTTTTTTCACAGTTGTAATCACTTCATTCTAACATCGTCACAAAAAATTGTACTCATCAGAGCACTTGGAACCGACTATGGACAGAGATACCAAGTAAACAGAGTGCGAGTGATCGCCTTGGTTGATAGTGGCAGCACTCACTGTTTGTAGAGTGTAGACCCAAGAGATTGTGAAGCAGGCTGACTCAACTCTGTATAAACATATGGCAAATGTCTCCTAAATGTGTTCGGACGCCGGTAACTTGCATAACATTGGTGAAGATATAGAGTGAAAGGGAAAATATGGAGAAAAGAAAGAGAAAAGGTGATTTATAATAGACCACGTACTATGTGGCAGCCAGTCCGGACGCCATCATATCCATCCTATATGTGAGCTGAAAGTGGGTGGTGCCGAACATCCTGGACATATTATAGCTATAGGGACAAATGAGGTCTGATTGGGCTGGTTTTTTCCTTCTCTCTTCTATCCAGACTGTCTGTACGGTCAAATAGGGCCAAAGTGGGGGATCCGGTTGGCGATACACTTTTAGTCCCCTTACTCCAACACCACGTCATCACCGCCGCGCGCTGGTCTTTACTTCAACTCTAGCAAATAACCATAGTGGTTCCAATTTCCACTGACTTCGAAATTGCTACGAGATAACATAAAGACATAGACATCATTGATCAAAAGATTTATAATGTGTGTGCTTCCTCGGCCAGTGTGATCTTCTTCTACTCCTTTCTCAACCGCTACATAGGCAAGACACTCAGCAATACACCCAATAGAAGGAAATACCTTCACTCGGAGTCAACGAGATACACTTCCACAACGTCAAGAACTTTGTACGACCCAGAAGCACTCGACGGCTACTGACGACGTCATGAGATTTGGATACCCTCATAAGGGTAGAACGAGACCCAACATGCCTAGGGCGGCTAACACGAAGACTCAGAGTACACGAAGGATCAAAACACCACATCAACTTGGAGTACAAGACAAATCAAAATTACTTGCTAGCGAATACCCGGAATATCATTTTAACCGACTCAAATCAGATCTAAATGTATCTTTTTTAAAACGAAAAGGCAGCTTGGCTGCATTTCATTGCGATTAGGGGGTAAAAGGTCTGAAGTTACAAAACCGTAACTCCAACGGAGCAAGAAAACGAAAAGAAAACAAAACTTTCAGAGACAAGGTCTCGGAGCCAGGAAAGCGAACCAAATTCAGTCAGGTTCGAGGGGTCTTTCCATCAGTTCCCGTACTTTCTTCTCCCAGCCTGAACCAGTCTCCGGCCTCCGACGTGATGCGCTGGAACACCTGAGTCACCGATGAGATTTTGTGGTTGAAGATTCTATCATTTCTTTCGATCCAAAGGCACCACCAGACCAACAGCACTATGGAGCGCCAAGCGTTTGAGTCAAGCGTGTTCAACTGCGTGGAGGAGGCATGGAGCCAGTCCGAGAGCGACGTGATGCCAATCAGCGTCGGGGGGGGGGGGGGGGGGGGGGAGCTGACCGTGGTCGACCACCTGCTTCTAGACGTCCTGTGCGAAGGTGCACGTCACCTTGTAACGTAACAGACTCTGCGCCTTGTAACTCTAAATCCTCGTCCGTATATATAAAAAGGGAAGGGAGCTGCTGCGTGATACAACTCATAGCACATTATCATCTACCACCACAATAGGCTGTCGAAGCATACAGAGCAATATTCATCAACTGTGGTGCTACTACTAGTGTAATCGTCGACATACAGATGCCCTGCAATTCTCCTATGGTGGAACTAGAGTATTTAACTATCTGGGTAGGTCAACTCGCCGCCATGCTCACTTCAAATTTTGCACTTAAACAGAGTGCACACGCACACACTGTGCAAGTACGCCTTTGAAGTTGTTAACAATGCAAATCAGTTGGTAGGATGCATCGTTATCTTCCATCTTCTTGCTATCGCAGCTTTTGGGAAGTTTATTCCGTGAAGATTGATGACGATAAAACTATGAAGATCTCGATGCACCAAAGAACCTAACGGCATGTATGGGACCTTCAATCAGTAGATTCCATTCGTGAATCATGATTAACATGCACATAATAGTTTTCCTTGTTTATCTTTTCATCATCATACTTCACCAGCAAAGGAGTGCTTAATCTGTCACTATCTGGAAACATATCGGGCAGTCACAAAGCCATGTACCTGAAATTTTGTAAACGACAACCTATCTTGTTTTGCAGTTTGTTCGCTTAGTTATTATAGAAAGGACGACTTCGAAATGTTTATGTCTCAGTTGATATCGATTGATGACCAATCAATTTGTTTTCATCATTTTGTACCTGCACAAACCTCAATATATATTTATTGATAGACATTGATCAAGACCTCCTTAGCATTTTGGACATGCACAAATATCAATAAAAATCATTTGGTTCACAACATCGATTTAGAAATATTCATTTATCAATCGTCTGAGAAATAGCAAAATCGAGCTTTCTTTTGAGCGTTTTTTCCTCCTAAAGCTAGAGACAACTGAAAGTGATCTCAACATTTTCATATTCGCAAGTAAGAACCCACTAGTTCCTCATCATTAGCCATTAGGGGTTAAAAATGGAGCCGTGGATCCTTTCCCTTCTTCTTTAGCCCTTTCACGCTTAGAAAAGAGGAAGTTGGCGAGGTTTAGCTGGGGAGCAGCAGGGCATTTGGATGGCCCAAGCTAACGACGATAGGCACGCTGAGGTTGTTGGTTGGGCCATAGGGTATTAAAAAGCTGGTGATGGAAAAGCCCAAACTGGCCAGGCGCCAACCAACGGCCAGATTTTATGTGCTCACTCACTACTATAGAATCATTTGTCCCGCTTAAAGCTATCGCTAACTCGCTGGCTGTGTGGTTGACAAAACATCGCGATACTTCAGGACTAAAGAAGACGATTTGGAATAATTGGGTTCCTCCAAAATGCATGTTGTCTTCGCTTGGCTTGTCAACAAAAAAAGGATATAGACTTCGGATAGGCTCCTGTCAACTTTGCAAGAGAAAGCAACAAACCGCGCCCCGCCTACGCTTCCAATGCCGCAATTCGTTGCGAATTGCGGCCGTACTAAAGGCTTGGATGGGGCTCCCTGAATTGGTTTTGGAAAATTGGTCCTCCTTCGACACGGTGAAGGAATGGTGGGAATATCTTTGCCTATCCAATGGCCATAGAAAGAAGGCAATAGCGTCTCTTGTCATGCTTGCGGTATGGGAAATTTGGAGCGAGAGAATTGCGAGGATCTTTTGAAACACCGCCGATGCCTAATGTTGTTGTAGCTAAAATTAGAGGGAGGGCCCATCTATGGGTCATCGAGCGTGCTAAGCGCTTGAGTTGTATAATGCCGCGATAGTAGGCTTTTATTCCGGGAACCACCTTTTGGTGGATCCAAGACTTGTTTGTCCAAACTTCTTCTTAATTAATGAGATGAGGCAAAGATTTTGCCTACGTTTGGAGAAAAAGCAATACATGTGCGGCCAACCACTCTGGTGTCAAGAATTTAATCACGAACTATAATACTCCCTCGGATCAGTAAAGATTGTCGTGAGGTGTGTAGGATTTTGTACAAGTTTAGTATTGTTTCCACGACAATCATTTCAGACCGGAGGTAGTATCTAGAAAGGGATTTTTTTCCCTCTTCTCCATGTGTTCTCCGTTCGTCCAGGTTCCACCCAAGCCTCCTCTCTCTAGTCTCTTCCCTCCACTGGCGGGTCCAGACGGAGAGGATGGCGAGAGGGGCTCAGATTCACCCCCACCTTAAATTCTTTGTGTGATTTTCGGTGTGGTTGTTTGTGGGAATCTAAAAGGACACTTGTCTTCCTAAGTGGGTTTGGATGTCAATAATAAATGGTTACTGACCTAATTATGTTTAAAAGGATTATAAATAGGTTTTTAGTCTCGTGAAATGATAATTTCGACAAGAAGAGACCCCAATAGAAGAATACAAAAGTTCGCAAAAAGTTTAACTTTATGCATCTTTTACTTTGAATCATAGGACACCCGCAACATTAAGAGGGGCTAATGCTTTTGAAACACGTGGTAATCAATTTTTGTATACCTTTGCGTACGCAAAAAATCTCAAGAAAAAAACTCCAATGCTCAATGTGACATCCCATGAATTGCCCTTTATCCTCACCCGAAACTGGTCAGGACATGGGGATGGGAGTTTGGACGGTCCAGAAGCTTTCTTGACTAGCCCAGAATCTCGCCCGGACAGGTCCGAATGTGGGGGACGATCCGGCCGTCTAGGCACCTGTACATATGGTCCGAGCAGCTCGCTGCTACGATAACGAGTACATTTTCCTCGACCCATATAAAGCCCCCTCCCCCCCAAAGTGACCAAAAGATTACACATACACACCATCTCTCTCACGCCATTGTGACTTTGACTTCTTCCATTTTCTCAACCAATCTTGCAAATCTTGGAGGAATATAAAGAGGATACATAGATCTACAATTCCATCAAGCAAAAGTTGATTCTCCCTCGAGTTCATTGTCTTTCTTGTTACTCTTTGGTTGTTGGAAAACCTAGGCATTAGGTGCTGAGGAGCTTCCAAGTTATGGATTCGCCAAAAAATTGTGAAGGTTTGAGGTTGCCTCAACTTTCAAATAGTGAAGTTAAGCAAAAAAAAAAGTGAAGTTTCAAAATACTTTTTTAGACTTCCAGAGCGGAGAATAAGGCTAGATATGTGAGATCAAGGTGTTGTTGACTGAAGCCTCTCTAATGGAGATTAGAGCCATTTAGACCTAGGCATTCCTTTGGCCGGTCTGGGTTTTGGGCCGGTCCTGAAAAATCCCAACATGCAAAACCCAGGCCCGAGCATGGCCCAAAATATACGACAGGACAAAAATTTAGGTCCGAGCCCAGCCCAAAATACACAACGGGCCAAAATTTTAGGCCTGGGACTGGCACACGAACACATGACCAACCCGCCCTGGGTTTTTGTGGGCCGGGTTCAGGCTGGGTCATCGTGCTGGGCTGCTAACGCCCAGGCGTAGAGTCATCCCAAGAAACTTTAACTTCATGAAAAATCTTGTATCTTTGTCTTCACTTCGGTTACCTCCCTTTGGTTGCCTTTGCTTAGCTATAATATCTAACTTGCTTTTGGGTATCTTGTATCTAGCGCTATATTTTTGCAAAATATGATTCTATCACTTAGATCCATTTAAGATAACCCTTATGTTTTTCACTTTCCAATTTTTTCACAAAAAAGATAAACATTTACAATTGTACATACCCCTCTAGTCAACCATCCTTGATCCTTCAGAGTATCTCGTCAATTTGGAGGCATCATCGGCCTACCCTCGAGATGGATCTTGGATCGCCATGAAGGACAATGGTGCCTTCCAGGTTTGTTCACATGTTGTCCATGTCCAATAAATCAGTCTCCCAACTAGCTCGATCTGAATCAGGGTCAGATAGTAGTACTGAGTAGCAGAAGCACAAATCTGGCAATATTTTGTTCATTTCGATGGAAAGGTAGTGGTACATGAATGGAGATTCTCCAGTTAATATTCACCACTTCATGCTAGTGTGGCTCTCAGCCTGTTGCTCAACCTATCCTCTAGCGATAATTGCAAGTTAGCGGTCCCCCGTGTGTACGGTCACTTGCAACCGCATATCCACAAAGGCGTCATTACCCCTCCTCCACATTATTTTCCACCTCCGGAGCCCATGCTTACATATCTGCACTGCACTCGCCTCATCTGTTCTTCTCCCCTCCCCCGACGCCGAATGAACCGCCTGCTCACGCCACTTGTGGACGGTGTTGCTCATGCACGTCGTCACCATGGCCTCCTTGAATTAGACCCTCCACCGGTCCATTGCTGTGCCGACCATCCCTCCAAACCTCCCGCAATCCTAGCTTCTCTGGCGTCAGCGAACCTAAGCCCTAATCATATGTCCACCACCCCGCATCCACTAAGTCTAGGGATCACCTCCCAGCTACCCCAAATCCCGCCTTCGCCTTCCTCACGGCTCCTCCCTAGTGGTCATCGTCATATCGTTGGCTCTGGCAAGGTGGTAGAGATCAGGGTAGGGGAAAAGGGAAAGAGAGAAAGGAAGAAAGTGACAAAAGGAAGTGGAGGGGATAATGTGAGGTGGGTGACACGAGGTGTCAACAACGCACACGCTCAACCGCCAGAGAGCAACCATGCCTCTTAGTCTCCATTTCACGGCCTTTTATCTGCCAGTGACACAAGGGCGTTATGAAGGGTACATGGGTCCGACATGTACCTCTACGGTACATGGACCTATTCCTCGCCAGCGCACGATGTTACAAAGGATTTGGGTCCCACATATTGACTCCACCGACCTGCTAATTGGTCGTGCTAACCCATCTACCAGACATGGAAGATCATGACAAGATTTGCCATACAAGACATGGAGTTTTCCACGTACATCGGGAGGACTATCAAGACCTACGCATATATAATTTTAGCTTTATGGTCTTGCGATAACTAGACTCGTATATTCTTGGCAGTCTACCAACTCTCATTCCAGCAATTGATCAATGCCACTAGTCGTTTAAAAAGGGAAAAATAGTTAATTTGAACATGTATTGGAATTTTTATATTTGGCTACCTCAATGAAGTTATTTCATAGTATACAAGGTGTTACTGACGTAGAATGGGAGACATCATTTGTTTCCTGATCTTTTTTTTATTTTGGTTGAACATAAAAAAGGTTGACAAAAAACAGTTGCACAAGAGTTAATTTATTCAGAACTTTATAGCAAGATGAGAGCACTATAGTTGGTGAAGAGAGAGATAGATAAACCCGTTGTGCAAAATGCATTTTTAACGTATTTCAAAATGTCAAAAAATTTCAAACAAAATTTTTGGGTGTTCATATGAAAAATGTCGATCCGTACAAAAAAGCTTCGCATCGAAAAGAATTTTGTGTGACCGGTATAAAAAAGAGAAAAAAATGTTACGTGCAGAGTCATTTTTGAACACCGGGGATTTGTCTTTTTTATACCGGCCGCACAAAATGTCTTTTCGATGCGAAACTTTTTTGTACGGATAAACATTTTTCATATGAACACTCAAAATTTTTGTTTGAAATTTTTTGACATTTTAAAATTCGTTTTTGGGGTAGTGGGTGTAGATGCACCTATGACCCAAAGTGGATTTCCCGTGAAGCCTACCTAAAAATGTCCATCTCTAATTATTATAAGAAATTGCTTGGTGTACCGGAACCAAATTGTTTCTTCTTCTTCTTCTTCTTTTCTTCTTTCTTCTTCAGAAGAAGAAGAAGCTTGAGATATTGATTTCCGCTTTTGACTAACTTAGGCACATCTCTTGTGTGAGTACTTGAGGTTTCTCAGACATGGGGCGAAGCAGGGGCGGATCCAGGATTTGACCATGGGGGGCGAAGAAGACAATGATAGCTCAATATAAGACATATCAAAAAAATTGCTGGACACGTTGCATATGTCAATACAAAAACAATGGACATCTTTGTTAATTAATAGTAGATATATATACAATTATCAAACTCATGAACAAATTGATTATGTTTGATGTCTTTTCTTCATTCTTGAAGGGAAAAAAAGTTTATAGAAGCAAAACGACTTAAAAAAAAATTAATTGCTCAACATAGCATCTACATTCAGAGAAAGTAAACCAAATACTAATGGCATGGATCAGAGCATTTAAATAAATAAACAAACTAGATCGTCCATTGATCAAGCAATTATTGGATTGATCCAGCTAGCATGTAGCAACTGCACGCATATCAGCATATACAAGTATACAACAATACCTTGGGCGATCTAGCTACGAACTGAGTGTGAGGGTCGTGACGCGCGGGGTGGCGGCAGGTTGTAGACGTCATCGCGCGGGAATTCTGACAGCTTCGCTCGAGTCCGTGTGGCGTTTCCCGGCGGCGGTTGCGCCGGCGGCAGGCCGGCGGCGATTCTCAATAGGTTTGGCAAAGGCAAAGGCGGAGAAGATTGAGTATATCGAGATCGTGCATGCATAGGGATGCAGGTGGACGTCCGCCCCGACGTCCCGACCTGTCCGCTAGTCAAACTTCACTTTTAATGAATTCTGAACTAGACTTAATAGCGCTTAACAAATTTTGTGCTTTGATGGAGCCTGGCGGACTGTCCGTCACGTCCGTTGGATCGTCCGTCGGCATCCCTATGCGTGCAGTACAGGAAGCACGATAGGCTATCAATCATGCATTAATCCATCGAGATCGTGCAGCGGCAAAGTACGTACTTGCTATTGCCCTTGGCCCTTGGCTAATTGTGTTGGGCCTCCCATTTAAATCACCACGTTTGCTCTAGTCGCTGGGCTGGGCTGGGCTGAGCAGATTAATTACGTCTTGCGCTAATTGCCGGAGTATTATACTGCCTCCGATCCATATTAGTGGGCACAACTTTGTCTAGATACACATGTATCTAGTCTAAATACTTAACTAGATACATATGAATTTAGACAAAGCTATGCACACTAATATGGATCGGAGGGAGTACTATTAAGCTAATGCAAGCGTATAACTACTCGCCCTGGTGCATGTCGTTGGGGGTGGACGGAGCATGGCGGGGGCCTGGCCCCCGCTCGCCCCCGGATCCGCCACTGGGGCGAAGTCCTTCTTGTCATCCTTGTCTCGCATGTATCTTATTTCCTCTCTCTCCATTTTTCTGTCCTTGTCCATCTTCATTTTCTTGTAGTGAGGATATAGTCAGCGATATGTTTTTTAGGGAAACGTCATCAATTTCAGAGAAAGTATTTTCATGCCTGGGGTAGCGAGGCGTGCTAGTGGGGAGGCACCGCCACCTACTTCCACATGAGGCTTGATTTATAAGATAGTGGCAGAGGATAATGGAGAAGGAGGCTGGTGGTAGGTACATTGTTTATTAGTTTGTTGCAACATTTAGAGATAATTGTGAACATTTAATAAACTGTTTACTTTTTAATAAATCACTCCAACGATCTTAAATTGCAAACATAATGCTTGCACTTAGCAAACTTTACATTTATTATTACTTCTTTATAAGTCATTCTAATAATGATTACACTTAGCAATATTAACAACATTTTATACTTTTTATAACTTATTCTGTCAATGTACTACTTTAACATGTACATTGTTCTATTACACTTGAAATAATTAACCAAAAAATAGTACCACAAAACATGAAGATAACATATTGTTTGTTACACAATTTTAGACTATATCAATGCAAATATACTTTCACTAACTTTTATTAGCATATTGAAGTAAAATCACCCTAGTTGTTTCTTTCCAAAACATTGCCCCTTCGAAACCCTCCTTTTAACTTAATCCTCTTGGGTCTGACAAAAGTATATTTAAAAAACACACCGGAATAGGCGCATTGACATTTTATTATAGAAGATATATGTCATTGGAAATATTTGCTCCCAACAGGGGTCGAACCTGCTAGCTTGGAGCACTGGACAATACTCCTACCAATTTTTCACTAAGCTAGTGCTCTATTTGTGAACAAGATTGAGGGGATAATTTGCACGTCTCAACATATTAGTTTATGCAACTTTGATGAATTTACAGTGTATATGTATGCGTGTGTCTAGTTTTCCTTTTCGTATACGTTAATATCTTGGCAAAGATCTCTAAAACATAGTATCTATCATATATTGATAGAGGTTTCTGGAATGAGTAAACTGTATGTCTTAGGTGTAACGAAGTAGCAAATTCTGGAGTTTATGAAATACAAAGGTTGCCCATGGATCCTTGACATTAACTATTGTTTATAGCTTCGTTTGTGTAAAATGTGTCTTTTAAGTTTTATGTTCCAACAATGCGAATGACATATATTGTATACTCAATCAGGACTACATCGATTGTATGAGACATGCAACTGAATTTGTGTGTAGTTTTTTCTTGCTTTAATCTGCGGTCTTCATAAAATGGTAATCTAAAAAATGAGTAGTGACTTACACCTCCTTCCACCACTTAACTCAGATTAATACCAACTCGCGTCACTGAAATTTACGAATTTACGTGTTTATTTGGAAAATTATTAATCTTTCGGAAGTCATAAACACACTACTCTTATATATTGGTCGATTTTATTACGACAAATAAAAATAACTGGCATATAACAAAGGACCTAAATGGTAAAATGGCGTACTCTTACTGCCCTGTCTCGGGGTCTGTTTATAAACGAGCATGTACATACTTATACAACCCACAACCCACAGTAAAGTTAGTACAAGATGGTGCTATGATGTTCAAATAAAGAGGTTGAATATTTCAAATCCTTACTAAATGCAACAAATAATGGGATATTACAACCTTTTACTTCGAATATTCGGGCAAAGATTATATGGCATGCTTATTCCCTAACGAAAGGGGATCTTTTTCAAGTACATGTC
>CAMZMU010000087.1:23348148-23568237 GCA_947311845.1 Poa pratensis
CCTCTCACTGCATCAACATTATTTTATCAGCTGAACTTTTTTTCCCATGTTTTCAGGCTGAACTCTTGGATTCCAAGGTTAAGTCGTGGTCAAATGGAAATTCTGTCAATGTACTACTTTAACATGTACATTCTTCTATTACACTTGAAATAATTAACCAAAAATAGTACCACAAAACATGAAGATACATATAATTCGTTACACAGTTTTAGACTATACCAATGCAAATATACTCTCACTAACTTTTATTAGCATATTGAAGTAAAATCACAATAGTTGTTTCTTTCCAAAACATTCCCCTTCGAAACCCTCCTTTTAACTAAATCCTCTTGGATCTGACAAAAGTATATTTAAAACGAGACTGGGAGAGGTGCATCGACATTTATTATAGAAGATCCATTTCAGTGGAAATATTAGCTCCCAAGAGGGGTCAAACCTAATTGCCTGGAGCACTGTAACAATACTCCTACTAGTTTTTCACTAAGCTAGTGCTCTATTTGTGGACAAGATTGAGGGGATAATTTGCACGTCTCAACATATTAGTTTATGCCACTTTGAAGATTTTATAGTGTATATGTGTGTGTCTAGTGTTCCTTTTCATCTACGTTAATATCTTGGGCAAGGATCTCTAAAACATAGTATCTATCAAATATCTTGATAGAGGTTTCTGGAATGAGTAAACTGTGTCTTAGGTGTAACAAAGTAGCAAATTCTAGAGTTTATGAAATACAAAGGTTGTCCATGGATCCTTGAAATTAACTATTGTTTATAGATTCGTTTGTGGTAAAATGTGTGTCTTTTAAGTTTTATGTTCCAACAATGTGAATGACACATATTGTATACTCAATCGGTACTACATCAATTGTATGAGACATGCAACTGAATTTGTATGTAGTGTTTTCTTGCTTTAATCTGCGGTCTTCATAAAACAGTAATCTAAAAAATGAATAGTGACTTACACCTCCCTCCATCACTTAACTCAGATTAATACCACCTCACGTCATTGAAATATACGAATTTACGTGTTTATTTGGAAAATTATGAATCTTTCAGAAGTCATAGACACACTACTCTTATATATTGGTCAATTTTATTACGACAAATCGAAATAACCATCATATAACAAATGATCTAAGTGGTAAAATGGCAGACGCTCTTATTGCCATGTCTCGGGGTCTGTTTATTATAAATGAGCATGTACATACTATACAAGCCACAGTAAAGTTAGTACTAAATGGTTCTATGATGCTCATATAAAGAGGTTGAATATTTCAAATCATTACTAAATGTAACGAATAATATGTAACGAATAATGGTATATTACAGCCTTTTACTTTATATTTTCGGGCAAAGATTATACGGCATGCTATATTCCCTAACGAAAGGGAATCTTTTTCAAGTACATGTCCTCCAGAAGTTGCGTGTAGACTAGCAAGTAGCAACAGTGCAAAACTATCAGGGAGTACCCAGATTGTGCTGGGAGGTGTCACGAGACACAGGGTAAAATCTCTTCGCAAAGGATTATCATGAAATATGAAAGACAACACATCAAGAAAGATGGGACTAGGATCGGCCTACAAAGAGTTGACCGCAGTGGCAACCCAATCTATGGAATTCACGATCATGTGAAGTAGGACATTGGAAAACTGACTTTTTGGTTGACTGAGGTAGTACATTTAAATAGTATACGTTTTAGACGTGTTACTCTGTTTAACGCAAGGCAGGTTGGTGAACATATGAATGTGTTATCTGGATTTTAATAGAGAGATGTTGTCATGCATGACATTCTTGAAAGAACACATATGTGAGTATAACTGTTAATTTCGCAGTCTATATAGTTGGGTACTTTCTAGGAACTCTTGAATGTGTATTGGAGTACGACGTATAAGCTCCACCTGCAGGGACGCCCTTTGGCAGCCTACTATCAGCGTCAAACTTGTCTGCACAAAACTTGCAAGTCAAGGTTTAGTCCATTATCAAGTTGTGAATTAGTATAGCATGAAGTTCTAGGTGGAAGTTCAACTCAATAGAACAATATTTTTAAAACAAATATAACATAATGTGACTCTAAAATCTGGTGGCGGTTTGTTGGAACTTTGTATGATTTAGGCCCATGAACAAAATAAAACCTGAAAAATCTCAAAGTCCCATTCATGCATGGAAGACGTGGAATTAAATTTGGTCCCATATTGCTAACAGAGAGTGATTTGGAACTTCTTATAAGGTTGATTTCCTACCATCCACTACGATCTTTAGAAGAGGAGTCTATCATGAGAGCACCTCCTTTGACACCATCTTGCCGCGACATCTCGTGAAAGAATTAGTTGAATTTATTATGAATCTTACTAGGCGCGTTAACTGTGGCGCCTCTAGGTCTTCTCCATCTTGCCTCTCGACTTGCACCGTGAATCGGTAGAGCAGGGGCCTCCGGACCACGTTTGCCTGAATCGGTAGAACTGTGGCGCCTCTAGGTCTTCTCCATCTTGCCTCTCGGCGCGCTTGCCTGACTGCTCGTCATTACATCGACTACTTCACCGGCGTTGCTGCAAACGACGTCATGACTGCTCCGATCGGCCAAACTCCTCCTTTGTTACCAACATTGGTGTTGAAACCGCCACGAAGTTTGTTTAGTATATTCTCTTATCCCAACAGCTGGGATGGAGATGTCATGTTTATCATACATGCAGGGTTGCACGTCTAATATGCTTAGTACTCTTAATCCATTTAATTTGCTTAGATTTTTTGTAAACGTAATGAAAGATTGCTCATATATTCAACAAGTTAATTTATCTGTATTATTTTTCCTGATTATCTGTATCTCACTCAAACTTCACTAAGTATCAGTGTATCACCAACAAGCCTTAATCTAATGCAAATCACATCAATGACCAACAACATTAAATATTGGTAAGCCACACAGATAATACCTCAATTTATTTTGTGAGAACTTCCGTTTTGAATTATTAAGACCCTCCGTCCCAAAATATAAGGCGCCTTACTTTTTGGAACGGGGGACCACTATGAATCTAATGTGTACCGTATTTGCATTTGAAGTGAATCAATGTCCATTATCTGACTATTTCTTCGACTAAATGAAGAACAAGAAGGGACCTGGTCGATTATTTTTCCTGAAGCTAGGCACAACTGAAAATGACCAAGAAAACCGTTTCCATGTTCCCAAAGCAATAAACCCACTTATTTTTCATCATTAGCCATTAGGCCAGTAGGGGGTTGCATCGATCCATTCCCTTTTTGTCTTACCATTTTTCTTTCATCCAGGGAAAGAGGTCGTGGGCCATGTCAAGCTTCGCATGGGGCCCAAGGGAACGCTAAGACCATGTACAATGCGAGGTGCTTAGTGAGGTGCTTACAAAAATAAACCAAACATTTGCCTAAGCACCAATGATTATTCCTATAGAAGAGGTGCCTAGTTAAGCATTTCTCTTTTGTAGCTAAGCACTAGTGCTTAACAAAAAACGATTTATTTTTCTAAGTATCTTGCATTGTACATGCCCTAATGAGTACGCCGAGGTTGTTGGTTGGGCCATTTTGTATGTTAAAGTTGTTAATGAAAGCCCAGGCTGGCCATGCGCCAACCAACGGCCGAGACGTTTCCCGCTCGCTCGATCTCATCATTGTCGCTGCTGCTAGTCTACTCGCAGCTTCTGGGGTCTTTGCCCCAGTAATCCAAGTAAAAGATGGCAATATTGAGTAGCGATTTTTTAGATTTTTAAGTTCATTCGCCGTGATTGTTCTATGTGTTCACCGTGCACTTCGTGCTCTAATATGTTACAACCATATTTGTTCCTTTTGTGGAGCGGCACGTACCATTGTAAGAGAGAACTCCTTTTCTTTTCTTTTCTTTTTCTAAAGAAAGACGACCTGGGAACCACAAGCCACCCACTTGTCAACTGGGGCACTGTTTGTAGGCCGGCTGATCTGGGAGGGCTCGGGGTCACGGACCTTGAGAAGTTTGGTCGTGCGCTTCGGCTTCGTTGGGCTTGGTTGGCATGGACTGATGAAACAAGACCTTGGATCGGCGCATGACTGCCATGCACAGAGGTGGACATGGCCCTCTTTCGCGCTTCAACAACGATCACTTCGGGGGACGGCAAGCGGAGTCTCTTTTGGCACGACGCTTGGTGCCAAGGCGTCCCACTCAAACTGCGCTTCCCAAACCTCTTCGCGATCTCCACTAGGAAGCACAGGACCGTCGCAATGGAACTCCAAGGCGCAAAATGGATAACAGCATTGCAAAACATCACTACCGCGGCTCAGCTTGAGAGTTTTCTGGTGATGAGAAGTTTGATGCAGGAGGTGCAACTTCTAAGCCGGCCAGACACGATTGCTTGGAAGTGGACGACATCCGGGACGTACACGGCGGCTTCGGCATATAGATGCCAGTTTCTTGGCGCACACGCCCCCTTCGACACCGAGAAGATTTGGAACACCCATGCTGAACCAAAGTGCAGGTTCTTTGCATGGCTCGTTGCACATAGGAAAATTCGCACGGCTGAAGTTTTGGCCCTGCGAGGATGGCTCATGATCCTATTTGCAAGCTTTGCCGCATCCACCCCGAGACGGTGCAGCACCTATGCCATGAATGCTCCTTCACGAGGGCTATTAGGGATGCGGTGCTTGTGGCCAATGACCTACCGATCCTGCGGCTGCATCCACGGTGGATCCGGATTTCGACGGATGGTGGCTACACTACATTGCGACCTACTCGAAAGACAAGAAGAGGAAAGCAAGCAGCATCATCACATACATCATATGGGGAGTTTGGAAGGAGCGCAACAGGAGGGTGTTCTCTAACACAGCCTTGAATGTGGCGGATGTAGTACGTCTTGTGAAAGACGAGATAGAGGCGAGGGCTTTCGCCTTCACGGATGATCCCGGAGACACCGGCAACTAGTGGAACCTAGGTTTTTTTTTCCTTTTTGGGGCCTTTTCATAGGCCTCCCTCCCTTGAGGACTCCATGTAAATACAACTTTGCTTTCTATCTAATCGAATGGCAGAGCGCCTGCCCTTAAACCTCAAGAAAAAAAAAAGACGACTCCTTTTTAGTGTCTAGCTGTACTTCAGTATGTCAATACGACAATATCCATCATCACCCATGCATGCATATACACGACCGCCTGGCTACACAAGATCTGGCGGATACCTTAAGAAATCAGACCACCAAATCAGTTTGAGATACCCTGAAAACCGGTTTTACGGTTTGGAAATGCATCGGGCAGAGCAGATACCGTATGCGTATGATAAATTTGAAACAAAAGACATTGCGCTAGATTTTAACTATGATCATCACAAACACACTTCATCGTAAACAGAGTTCATCAACAAACAAAGTTCATCATCACAAACATAGTTTAAACATCATCAACACAGATCTAAACACCACCAATAAATCCTAACCCTTGTACTACTTAATGGCGAGCTGATACTATTCTGGCGAGCTCACGGCTCATCATTGTCGAGATACTACTTCTCATCCTCGCTCTCGCTCGAGATACTACTTAATTGACGCGTCTCGTCCTCGCTCGAGACCACCACCGTCGACACTACGCGGGAGATCCTAGCGTTCGCGTCGTGCATGCGGGCAGATGCCCTCGGCGGCGACACGGTTCTCCTTGATAAAGGCGGCGCACCGCTCGCGCAAGCCGTCCCAGTTGGTGTAACGGCTGGCGACGGTCGAGCGGCAGAGGCGACGCTGCTCCTCGTCGTCCCACCCGGAGACGCACCCCCATAACACCCACCGCTCCTGCGGAGGCCGCCACAACAGCGGGCGGATCTGGAGGTCATCATTGTGGCAGTGACCCTTTGATATAGTGGGATTGGGGGTGATTTAGTGGGTACCCGAATTTTTTTTCTTGGCCAGACCTATATGCGGTTTCTGTTAGGGGCACCAAAATGGCCCAGAATCGCATACCTGCCGCAATTATAAGGGCCGGTGAGTTTTGCAGGATTTGCTATAAATGTCCGTTTGGGTCTCAAATCGACCCGCACAAGCCTAAAGTACGGAATTATAAGGATCTTTTACACATCATTTGAAGAATTTGAAGTGTTCATAACTTCTTCGTTTGAGAATCATAGCGCCGTCTAGTACTACTTTTTATTGTGGGTCATACAAGTATGTACATGCTCTTTCATAAGCAGACCTTAGGACAGGGCAATAAGAGCTTCCATTTTACCATTTAGGTCCCTTGTCATATGAATGGTATTTTAATTCATCGTAATAAAATCAACCAATGTATATGAGTAGTGTGCCTATGACTTCTGAAACATTCATGGTTTTCCAAATCAACACGTAAATCTTTATATTTCGACGAGTAGAGTTAGTACTAATCTTAGTTAAGCGGAAGAGGGAGGTGTAAGTCACAATTCTTTTTTTTTTTAGATTGTCGTGTTATGTAGACTGTAGGCCAAAACAAGAAAAAACTAGACACGCAAGTTCAGTTGCACATCTGATACAATCGATGCAGTACCAATTGAATATACAATATGTGGCATTTGTACAGCCGGAACATAAAGACACTCATTGTACCACAAACAAACCTATAAACACAGATTAATGAATGATCCGTGAACAACCTTTGTATCTCATTAACTCTAGGATTTGTGAATTTATTACACCTAAGATAGACAATTTAATTATTCCAGAAACCTCTATCAAGATATTTGATGGACCCTACATTTTAGAGATCTTCGCCAAGATATTTAAGTACACAACTATACATACACATACATATACAAGATATTTAAGTACACAACTAGACATACACATACATATACACTATAAAATCATCATAGTGGCATAAACTAATGTGTTGAGAAATGCAATTGTTCATTCAATATTTTTTTCAAATCAAGCACTAGCATAGTGGTAGACTGATAGGGGTGTTGTCTAGTGCTCCAGTCAGCAGGTTCGACCCCTCTTGGGGGCAGATATTCAACTGAGTTTCTCCTATCTTCTATAATAAGATGGCGACTTGTGGTTTCATTTAAAAAAAATACTTTTGTCAAATTCAATAAGATTCAGTTTAAAGGAGGTTTTCTAAGGGCTTTTGGAAAGAACCAACTACTTTATTTTTCGAAGATGCGAATAAAAGTTAGTGAGAGTATATTTGCAATAATGGACGCTAAAACTAAATAACAAAAAATATGTAGCTTAATGTTTTGCGGTACTATTTTGTGTAATAGACGAATGTACAACTTAAAATAGTAGATTGACAGAATAAGTTATAAAGAAGTAAAAAATGTTGCTAATTTTGCTAAGTGTAACAAAAAGGTATAGTTCTTAAGATCTTACATTTATAGAACGAGTTCTAAAAACGTAATAAATTTAACCCTTCGTTAAGTGTAATGATTATTTGTGCAATTTAAGATTGTTAGTGATTTCTAAAAGGTAAAAAGGTTTATTAAATGTTTTAACTTATCTCTGCATGTTGCAACAAACTTAACTATGCACCCACCACCGCGCTCCTCCATTATCCTCCGTCGCCATCTTATAAATCCATCCACTTGTGAAAGTAGGTGACAGTGCCTCTAGGCATAAAAATACCGCCTTTGAAAGTTATGATGTTTGCCTTGAAATTTGACTAAGGATATATTTTTTACGCGTTAGTTGAATTGGATATGTTATAGTCCTACTAATTGATTATGTCTGCAAATACATAAACAGTCTCAAAATTGTATGACATATGTCTATGAATTTGATTTACAATATCCACAACAAAATGATACTCCCTCCGTTCCAAAATATAAGATGTTTTAAATATTTCACGTGTTGACTAGATGCTAGGGGTTGGCGAACCTTATTCGCTGGTGTCAAGCATTTGGGAATTTTATTACCGATGTGGCATTGGTTTTTTTTTTGGGGGTCGAGTACAGTAGTACAATACCAGACTATTGGAATTGTTTGTCACATCTTTAAAGCTAGACATTTGAAGAAAATAATTAGAATTACAGGGGTGACACCGCCGGCTCCATTTCTATGAAACGAAACCATAACAGTAACCAGTCTGGTGTTCTCCCCCAACAGGAGAACGGAAAATAACAGGGAAAGAAAACTAGCTACAAATCTATCACCACCACCAAAGCCGGTTGATATGATGAAGAGAAAGTGACAACCCGGTTGTTATTTCCGGTTTAAATTTATCTTGAAAAGCCATAGAGGAAGGCATGAATGGGGATCAGCCCATCGAGCCTTCCAGTCGATCAGGACTGAAGATTTAGGTGACAGAAATAAGCAATGAAGCAATAAAGGGAACATTTCCAATAAGCAAAAGCAGTTTAGTCCCAGCTACATGTTCATAGCAGTCAAGGTACATATATAAAACAATAACATTTCACAGTATTTCCAAAGATTTTACAGTGACATTACCCTAGTGTCTCACAAGACATCATCTTCTTGCAAGTACATACCCCCGTCGGTCTCGATGGGCATAGAAGGCGGTGTTCCAGGTGGAATGCAAGAGGCCCCCTCCTCGCCTGCAATAGTACACAATGCCTCGGCGTCCTGAATAGCCCGGTCAATATTGATCTGACCACTGAGCTCATTGATGAACTTGAGAAGGGTGTCAAAGTCCATCTCTTCTCCAATTATCCGCAGACGGTACCTCTTCAGGATACCGACGCACAAGTACAGGTGGAAGTGTTCTGACAAATAGTGAGTCCACAAAACTTCCCACAGGAGCATGATCTGATCGAAACTGAACTCCCTGCAATCCCATAAGAAATTGGGTTACTTGGAACTTAGAATAGAGAGCGAATGACTGCTAACTGCATTTTCTTCAATTTAATAAATGCATTGCTATAGAGCTCACTGAATAAATGCAACTCTTGTGCAAAACCCAAAAAAAAAAACAGAAAACTGATAATAGAGAGAACAGTTCGTCTTTCCGATTCTAGGTCAATAACAACTTGTATACTATGAAACAACTTCACTGCAGTAGACAAATATAAAAATTCATAGGCATATTTGGATTGTTAGGTCAGCATATACTTGTGTGCAAGGCAATCCTCCTGAAGGAGAACTGATTTTGTTCTCCATGTACATCTCTTCCCTTAACTCTGTTAAGCAATGTTACACAAAAGAACCAAATATACACCGACTGTTAAGTCAATAAACCACGTCTGGACTCAGGTAGGGCCAACTCACCAGCAAAAACCTAGGATTTAAACAAATTATTTTTGAAACTCTCAAATTAAGTATCATCATGATAACATGATTGATGGGATTCGCTTTTCCAATGTGCAGCTGATTACTCTTTTTTGTTCCTTTATTAAATGACTGGTGGCATTGACCAATTGCTGGAATGAGAGCCGGTAGACTAACAAGAAGGTTCTGTACAAACCAATAAAGCTCTACTTTTGTTTAACTGAAAACTATAGGCGAGGCCCCGACAGGAAATTTCATAGACAAGGAAAAATATTTACAACAGAAACAACTAAAGAGTGTCTAGCCAGTTGATCAAGAATAAAACACTACTAGATGTCATCTGCTGTTAGATTTTAGGTTCCTAGGTTCAGCCCTGGTTAAATGTTGCTGCTTGGCTGCTTGATGTCTAAATAAACTAATTGTCTGCTGCTATTATAGTTACAAGCAGATCAAGGAAACAACACTGGGAAGCTTTCTGAATCCAAAACCTATCTCGTCCAAATCCCATGGCATAGAGCTACAAGCTGCTTGTTGAAATTTAAAACACATGGTAACTATGCAATTAATATAGCTAAAAGCCTAGTACAGAATTTTTCGGCATCAAAGAACCTTGCGTTTGCACAAACATGGGCTCGCAGACACCAACACAGAGTTGTGCCAATGGCTGTGCAGAGCGATAGATGTTCTCTGGGCTCGATGCCAAGTATCCAGCAGAGGGAACTGGAGCTTGGAGGATCAACGAGGGCTTTCTGGATAAGGTTGGGATCGAGCCCGCTGAGAGCCTCACGTGCTGTAAATGGAGCACAGGTGTTGGTCGTTGGTACTGGCCAAGGAAACAGAGTAGCACTGGAAGGAAGCTAGTGGCCTAGATCACTGGGACGGGTCAACCCTCGTGTCATAATGGTCTATCCTTACTGGACCCTAGCTTTTCCTGGGCCATACCAGGCGACATGCATCTAACTAACCTTAGAAGCAACATAAGGCTTCATCTTCAGGAGAACGTTTGACATAATTTAGATGCCCTTAATTCGGCTACTGAAGAACATTTGTTTTCTTCATTATCCCGATTTCAGTAAAATTGGCGAGTCAAATTCAAAAGCAGCTCTCAAAACCTAGAATGTGGTGCGAGAAGTTGAAGATTGAAGCTTAACTGATATGTAACATTTGTGTAACAAATAGCTCTCTTCAATAAATCCGAGTGTATAAGATGCAAACACTACAATTTCCTAAACAAGAAGGTTACCTTTTGAATTGTATAAGAACCCAGCGGAAACAGAAGAAGTAGTTTAGACAGTCGTTCTGCCTGAAATAATTATGCAGTGAAGGATCGAGAAGCTCCACTAGCTATGAGGTAGAAAAAAACACAAACTCAGTATGTTGTAATATTCATATTAGATTAAAAAATAAGAAACCGATACAGCTAGTTACTGCAAGCATTAAGCTTGAGCAGCATTCATCAAAGTCAACAAAAGAATGAATAACCGCAACATGGTAGGATTAGAAGACAATACCATGGGGTTGATACATAGCTATGAAAATCAATACATTATAAGGCAGCATCTTACAAAGTTGAAGATCTTTAGACCCTTGCCATTTGACAAAGAAACTGAGAGAATCATATAAGATTAATGAACACAAACCACAGGTATGCCCAAAGTGAAGTTCTTTTCCTTGATTCGCACTAGGTACGCCAACAAAACTATTCCAATAGATACTTAACTGCTCTACAGATTGCATGGTGAATGGATAGTCAAGAGTCCATAGATACCTTGGATATTCCAAGTAGTTGAGCATGCATGCCATTTTGATCACGATTAAAATTGCCTCCTAGTCGTTCCATCAACGATGCAAAGCACCAAAATGCTTCTGACTCATCTTCCATGACATAAAGTATAGGTGCCAGAAAATCACTCATTCCCTGGAAGACAGATCATATATGATGTTATACGAGCAAGACAATAGACAAACTATATGGGCACCATAAAAAATGACAAGTTCAGGTAAGGTTTGAACTTCAACTTTGTATCCCAAAAAATTAGCTAACAAAGTATAGATTTACAGGTTAATAACATAAAGATTTACTGGGTTATAGTATACACTATCAGGTACCAATTGCTAAACAGTTAATATTGATAAATGTCCAAGAAATTTCCACACCTATAGACGTATGATGGCGTGTGGGAAGTATATAACAAATGAATATATGGCATTACTAAATTCACAATTTATCTCTGATGCCGTTCTCTTAAACAAGCATGAGAATTAAGTTTTTTTTTTTCGAGAAAACGCAAAAGGTTTGCGTCTCGTTTTATTGAAAAGGTAGAAGAGTTTTTACAAGCCTAGAGAGGCCGTTTACAAGCATTAATACCAAGAGATGGTAACTAATAATTAGTTGTCGAAGACAGCTAGTGGATAGTACTTCAGTCAATTGCCAGACAGTTCCATTACATGGCATGCAATGCAGGGCTATATGTAAGGGAACACTTACTTGACAATAACCAAGGTCAAAATTATAGAAGGAATATGTCAACAAGATGTCCCGTAGAATTACAACATTCCGATTGTCATCTCCTTCATAGTAGGGAACAGATCTATCTGTTCTCACCTTCATACGAAAAAAGCATAAAAATGTGAGTGAAAATAGAAATAATAGTACAGAACTATAAATAAGTGGCCCGTGGAAAGAACAAGAGAAAACTTATCCTTACCACGTCTTTGTCAATAAGGCCTTTTCTTTCTCTAAACTTGGTGAACCTTTTAGCTTGCGTGGCTGAGATACTCTGCAAATCACAACTATTTATTTAAAATGGAGATTGGTGTTCGTCCTACTCTGTAAGTGTTGTATATGATCAAATCAAAACAGCTGAAAGTGACCTAACAATACTTTCAACGGGGTGCTATCTATGCAACAGGCAGTATGCTTTAAAAACATAACTAGCCAATGGAGAAAACCACGCCCAGAAAATTTGTCCAAGGTTAAAATCCAACAATTTTCCTACTCATCAAACCCAGAAATGCCTCGCAGACCATAAGCCTAAGAGAAAAATATGTGTTCAGTCTTCCCTATAAGTCAAAACAATATTTCCACTCTGTAACTGCAATTAATATTTGGAAGATCTATATCACAAAGAACCTGCCAAAATATGCCAACAGTCTAAGGCTCTGGGTATTCATCTTGTACAATACAATATAGGTAGCATATCTGATATGTCCAAAAAAAACTAGTTGTTGATCATAAGTTCAAACGACCCTCCCCACCCCACCCACCCAAACAAATGCCACATAAGCAATAAAGCATCCTCAAGTCTATTCATAGTTCAAACAAAACCATAAAATAGAAGTAAATCATAACATATTTGTGTTTAAAGCATCAGTAAGTCTATCCAGATTTCAAACAAAACCATACAATAAATCGAAATCATAAAATACCTGTAACATAGTGCAAGGGAATATGTCCCGGCCAACATTCATGATTTATGCGGGTAAAGAACAGCCTTGGGCACAATTAATTGCAGAAAACTGAACCTATAAACCTTGACTAACCTTCCATTGGGATTTTATGGCTTCATATTCTTCTCGTTTCATGGCAGCAAGGTATTTCCTCTCAGCTTGTGTTGAATCATATTCATGATACCCCAACAAGAATTTCCAGATCTACATGCTCAATATTAGTATATATGCAAAAGATTGCCTTGCTAACTAATTATCGCAAATCAGGGGTTAAGTATAGAACCTCTTTTCTGAGAGCATGATCAACTCCCCCATAGAAAACCTTTTTCCGCAGTGCCTTAGAATCCATAATTCTACCTTCAGGGTCTAAGAAAGCTCTCCACTGTCCGAAGATAATTAGACCAAACAATGTAAGGATTCAGACGAAATAGGAAGGTACCGACAGCGTGAGCAACCAAGAAATAAGTACGACATGGTTGGGGATGAAGATCCATGGAACTAAGAACATGATGTTCAGTATAAACTCACGCGGTTCTTAGTGACTGAAAACAAAATCAGACTAGCTTTTGGTAAAGCAATCCTTTTAACTCATGGTAAAGTGTCCACGATTGTGCAGCTTAGTTTGTGACATT
This sequence comes from Poa pratensis, assembly GCA_947311845.1. NCBI lineage: Eukaryota > Viridiplantae > Streptophyta > Magnoliopsida > Poales > Poaceae > Poa > Poa pratensis. The sequence continues at coordinate 23,361,395 of CAMZMU010000087.1, forward strand.
ACCAAGGATATCTAGGGGTTTGCACTGGAAAAAAGGGGTACTGGCCAGCCAGGAACAGTGTTGTTCATATCGAAGGTTTCGATATCTGATACAAAGGTTAGTAGGCCAGACAAGAAGAGTAAGGTTTGAAACCTATGGGACAACACCCACATTACCATTAGAACTTCTAGATTTCTCGACATCCAGGCCATAAACCAAAACTGAACATGATGCTTCCTAGAGTCTGAGCCTGAGACTAGGCGAATCTGGGGAATGTATATGTCCAACTTAGTATTATAGATCCCATGATTTAACTGTACTTGGTTGGCATAATGACCATAATACTTTATGATGATGAACACACTACAAATCTAATGCTGGACTCATCCCATTGTTTACTTACATATTGTACAGAAGAGATGTATTATGCAAACTCGGTTATGGAACTAGTGACAATTACTGCTGCTTTGTCAGCAGAATATATGTAACGTGAAACTGAAGGAAACATGTATAGATGGTTAAATAAAGTGCTCAATAAAATATATCAAACATCCAAGAATTGTTACCTCTTCAACGCTTAATGGGCTGCCTCTCTTTTTTCCCCACACTAGCAGCAACTCATCAGACTATCAAAACAGTAAGGAAACTGGTGTTACACAAAATAAAGTATGCACAATTCAATAGGTCATAACCATGCAAGGCGAAGGTTCAAAATTACATCATCAAATTTCAGATCATGAAACTAAGTAGATCAATTTTTCTAGTTTTTCTTTAAATCACTTTATCAATTTTAATTCCAACTAGCTGTTAGCGAATTTGGGTTCAAATAGTTTACAGGAACTACAGTTTATACAGCCTCTGATGACAGATGGCGAGTTGACAGATTATGTTATTAAACAGGGGCAAATGTCAGAAGAACTATTGCTCAGCTTCAGTTTTCAGCTCCGTACAAGTGGCCCTGATTCTAATTGACGTTTTAAAGTAAATGCCAATTCTATTTAAACATCACTGAAAGGTGTGTCCACAGCTAGTAAGCAACTGCTTCAAGAAGATCAATATCAGTGCTTCAATTTGCGGTGCCTGAATGAATACAAAAACAAATATTATGCAACACATGTTACCTCTACTGAGTCTGAGGGCAAAGAAGCATTATCTGGCGTTATTTGCTGATCTTTGGCCTTAGCACTTGCTCTGTTGTCCAAAACATCATGTTGTTTTTGCCGTCCATAAGCAGGAGAACCACTACTGTGATTTTCTCGGAAGAGACTTGTTGTTGTCTCGCGGGCAAATTTTGTAACCAGTGAGAATTTCTCCAGAACTTGAAACGAAAGTTCACGGCCTGGATCGTTTGATTTGTGCTTTTGCTTTGAGCCATATTCAGACATGCTTGAAGGCCCCCCATATTTAGCAGCATCTCCATGTCTAACTTCACTAACTGAACCAGTGAAGCTAAACGAATTCTGTCGTGACATGGCATTTGCCACAGAGGCAACCCCTGGAAGCTCCAGAGATGACAGGCTTTTCTACACAGCATCAAAAGAGTTGGATTAAGTATTATTAAGGCTTTTCTACAAGGCACCAGTGTAAATCCTGCATCGGTAATCACTGTAAGTTCAATTTGGGCGACACCTTGTTCAGATAAAAAAAATAACAACAAAGTCTAGGTTACTTTACAGAAGTCTGATACTGGAGAACTTAAGTTCAAACTAAACAGATTCACAAGGTCAACAGATGCTGTAGAAAAGAAAGAAGGAAGCCAAAGAGTATATAAAATGCTATTGAGGGTACCAGATCTTTTAAGTGAGATAATGTAAACTACCAACAGAACAACAAAATTCCAAATTATCAACAGAGAATTGTTTGCTCGATTCAAGAAACTACGGTGGGATAACACACCTGAAGAGGATCTTCAAAGTCGTTGACAAGAAATACATTAGGATCATCATCCGACCTTACAACATAAGAGAAGACGTTCGAATCACAAGCAGGAAAAATAATATATTCTTTTACACATATCTCAAATAGAAGCCAAATAGCATTTGTAACTGGAGTTTTAATCATCATGGAGACATGGACTCTGACACCTAGTGGCTGGTCTTTGATACTTCATTCAATTACATTTCAATAGAATGGGTTGATATTAAGATTCACAATCAAGCTCTAGTTGAGTAGATTTCAAGGACATCAAGCTTTAGTTGAGTAGATTGCAAGGTCAACAGTCAAGAGTTATCTCCCCATTGTAGATCCATGTGGCATTAAGATTCTATCATATACAGCAGGAGAAAAGCAAGACATGCATTGAGAAACTGTAGTTAAGAATATAGTTGGTAGCCTTAATGTATTATGATTTCTCCATAACAGCGTATATTAGTCTTTTCAGACCTTTAGTTCAGATAACTTTATGTACCTCTTTCTTCGAAGGAGCAATATAGGCATTAATATGCAAAAAGTGTACAAACATGATCAAATATTTAGGACCATTGAGCCCAAGAAAACCTGATAATGAAGACATGTTGCTTCAGTGTTGCGAACAATTCACGAATTCCACCATTGTAGAAATAGAAAGGAGGAAAAGCCAAGCCTGCGAAAGTTGACAGACTAGATAAATAAGACCGAACCCATATTTAAATATTTCTGGCAGTGTGTTTATTTAATACAGTATCTGGAAGCTAATAATCTGGCCGCCAATATATAAAAAACACAGATTCTCGGACTAGCTGTAAGATGAGAGGAACAAACACCAAGAAAATTGTCTCACCTGATGAGAGAACGATGATTATGTACTCCAATCCAAAAGTAGGGGTGTGCCTACGGATGAAGCGCACATCACTTAGAGGCAAGGCCTGGATGCTGTACAAATTTCTATCTGCACAGAACCAATTATGTAAAGAGTCATGCACCATAGCTGATATGCTCCATTTGGCAAATTTAGTCTTACTGAAGACACAAGCTATAGTTTCCTACATTTTTCTATTTCTGCAGTGATTGAGCTGGTCGAGAAACTGTTAACTCCCTCGTTTGGCTCCCAGCTCTGTCAAATATAGCAGACGAAGCATTAGCAGAAGGAGAAATGATTACGCAAGTTAGGAATAGCACACATCACCGACAAAGCTGTATTCAGGGTAGCAACAATCTATCCGAGTCTAATATCCAGCATGCAGAGGATAATACGAAGTGGAAACAGCAAGCAGAAATAGTATGAACATTATCGCCTAAATGGCAACAGAAGAAACAATTATAAGCCAATCTGCACGTAGACTGGGTAACAACACCAGTGTGCACTGGACATCCTAGAAGAGCCATACAGGCTCATGGTTCCTCACAGCAGTTAAACAGTGACAATTCGTCTGCTGTATGAGTTCCTCACATCAGTTAAACAGCGACAATTCGGCCGGTGTACGAGTACTGATAGTAATTTCTAGCCTTATCGTGTAAGAAGGAAACAACCAACCATTCAAAACCCATCAATCAATATGATGTGGATAGGCATGCTCACCAGGAAGAGGGAGCCGAGCTGCACGTAGAGTCGCAGCATGCCGCTGATCCGGCCGGAGCCATACTGCGTGGGGTGGATGGTGACGCGCTCCTTCTCGTACACCACATCCATCCTCGCCGTCTCCTCCAACCCCAGGTCCGCCATGTCGGTGCGCATCGCCTTGGACCACCAAAACGGTAATCAGTTCAACCAAAAGGAAGCATCCGGTGCTAAGACAAGAGGAGGGGGGGCCGAATCCAGCCGCGGGACGAAACGAAACCGGCGACCTAATCGAGCGATTCGTTGGCCCACCGAAATCGCGCGCGCTAGGGTGGATTGATGGGAGGATTACCGCGTGGACGGAGGAGTCGACGGATGCGGCGGCGGCGTAGTCGGAGTCGTCGGAGAGGTCGTGGGGCTCCGGCGAGCGCGGGTGGCCCGCCTCGGCGTCGGCTGCTGCACGCATCGGCCGACGGAGTTGTTCAGGGAATCGGTTGATCTCGGGTTTCTTCTGGTTCTGGTCAGTCGAAGTAATGATGGGGATCGAATCGATATGCGCGTTGCTTGGCTCCGTCTCTCACTTGCCCTCTTCTCTTTCTTTGCTGCCACCGGGCAAATATTTTTGGGCTGGAGAAATATAGGAAGAAGAACGGCAGGTGAGACTTGACTACGTACGATTGTTTGATGATTATTATACTCCGAATATATGCGAAAATGCTTGTCTATTTGTGCAGCAACGTATGGTAGAAGGCCAACCCGTTATTGCTCGGAGATTTCAACTAGTAATAATCGTACTACTAGAAGTAGCATAAATATGCAGGTGGCAACAGAATGTGACCACATGGACAACCACTGGAAATAAATCGAAATAGACTAGCTCGGTCTCGATCCTGGAGAAAGGAAAAAAAGATCGGTCGTGCCTTAGAGACAAAGGCAAAGAAAGAGATCAACATCACCTTAGCCGCGTCGGCATGGACACCTGAACAATTGCAAGCAGCAGGCAACACCCTCAAACTGCTACTCCCTCCGCTCTATCTATTAATTTGGAACGGAGGGAGTACTACTCAAGCGTGTTTTTATATTTCACAAAAACTACAGCCTTATTGGGTTTCCGCCAGCAGACTAGCCTTATTGGCACTTCTCCAAACAAACTTTATACACCGAATGCGAGTTCAACACACGATTATCCAATACATCCACCCAAGGTCTGCAGATGATTTCTGCTGCCACCTGTGATTGCTTTCTCCTTCATATGAAAACACCCACACCAACACAACAAACACCCCGTGATGAATGACTGTAAGTAAGGTCAACCAAGTAATCTGAATAAGGAACAACAGTTACAAACCTCAACTCTTGACTGCTGTTACAGGCATCACTGCCTTTAGACTAGTACACATGGCTTCAGCTAAATTCTGTGAGCGCCATTCAAACTATGTCCCCCTCTGTCTGTCTGTCTGTCTGTCTGTCTACTACAGATATATTTCAATTACATGACACGACATGATAATGCTCAGTGGAAAACCTACTAATACATCATATCACCAGAAGCACGCACAACCTAGAGTGAGTCCCAAGAATGGCATATTACGAATCCAAAACACAAAACACTAGAAACAACCTAATCAGGGAAAACCCCTCTGCAACTCTTGTTATGTCGTGAAGAAAGACCATAGCGTTTTCCCGATTGATCTGTTTCTCCTCTCTGAATCATCGTCGTCCTCCTCGTCGTCGTCTTCGACAGCAAGATCACTTCCTGATGGTGTCCTAGGTATCGCATCATCTGCCAACATATCTTGGCCATCAACAACATCACCATACTCCTCACCAGCAGGAGCATGGGCCTCAACAGTTTCAGCCTAACATCAAGAAAATGTTCAAGGTCGTTGAGATTTTTGCGCCACACAACCAAAAAATACCAGGCGCCTCCATGAATGGTAGCATACATAGGGAGCAGAAGAGCAGTACCTGGGAGAACTCCTGCAATTCCGATGCAGCAGCTGATTCAGAGGGCCCCTTGCTAACAGCGGCAGGTTCATCAGCTTTTGAGGTTCCTTCTGTGTCATCAGCGCTAGCTTCTACCGCCTGCTTTTTTCCTGTCTTTGCAGCCTTCTTTTTGTCGGTTGGAGCTGCTGTTGCCGCCGCATTTGCACTTCTCCACCATGCAAAGAACCAATATTTATTTACTCCACGATTCAATAAACACAAGGGAAAGACAACCCACAGAGAGAAGGAAATAAGGGGGGTCTATGTAACTTACACTGGGGGCTTGCGCCTCAAGTTGTACCGTTTTTCACCTGGGGTTGCGTCGATGGGCCAGCTGTTTGACGCCTCTTGCGACGCTGCCCACCAACTGAAACACTTTCAGACTGTGCTTCGCTGCCTTCTTCATCTTGCTCACTAATTGCAACTCCAGCAAGGCGCCGCTTCCTTGTGCCACCAACAGTAACTGAATCTTCCTGATCATCATCCTTCTTTTCATCAAAATTTTCACCAAGTATTGCTTTAGCATCTTCAACCACCGACCGAACAGAATTTGTCCTTTTCACACCTCCTGCTCTACCCTTCCGAGGTGGTTGGCGCCGTCCTTGCTTAGATGTTTCAGGTTGCAAATCTACTTCAGGGGGAGCTGTTGTGTCCTTTCCATTTTGGTCTACAGAGGCAATTGTTGTGTCAACTGCCATGTCATTAGCACCACCAAATGACTGAGTTCCATGAATATCAACATCATTATCTGCGACTCCAACAGAAGACTCCATCTGGACATCATCTGCTATATCAAGCCTTTCAGATACTTCATTCCCCCTTGCTCCAGTGTCAACAGGGAGATCCTCAGCATCAAAAGAATTATTTGCTACCTGATAGACAGGAGTTGGCTCATAATCCTCACTAGGTGATGCTTCCTCCAGCCTTGCACCAAAAGGAATGTTTCTTTCCGCTTCCTGTTCTGATGATTGCTCGGCCTTTTTACTAGGAGAAAACTTGAAAAGCTTCTTCAATACTGAGAAACGACCAGCTGAAGAATTAACAAGCACTCCTTTGTCTGCAGCCAAGGTATCAGTTTTGGGGGAACAGTCATCTCCCACAACAGCCAAACTTGGGTAATCGATATCAACGTTGTCCTGAAGAGACAGATCACCAAAGCCCTCAAAGTTAGAAACCCCACAGCTTTTGCACACCTTGTACTTTTCAAACATCTCGATGAGATGTTTACTATCCCTGTTGTATGCTTCTCGGCGATCTTTCAGACTCTTGCTGAGTGAATTTAGACTATCAATGTCTCTTCTAATATCTGCCTTGTCGGTTTCCAATTTTTGCTTCTCCTCCGCTAGGACTTCTCTTTCCCTCTGGAACTGTTCTTTCTCCAACATTATCTTTTGAATCTTGGACTCATTCAAATCGATAGCATGCTTTACTTGATCTTCTAGATAATCCCTTTTCCTATTTAATTCATTCTGCTTCTCTTCCAGTTCCCTCTCTTTCTTTGCTAGTCTGTTCTCCATCTCCATCTCCAGTTCATGCCGATGGAGCTGCAAATTACGCTCAACATCACCACGTTCTTTCTTCAGAAATTCCTCAATCTCCTCACGTTGGTGTTTTATATCATCCAACGAAGCTTTTTCCTTGAGTGTAAGATTCTCCAGCCGCTCCTTGTATTTTGCATCCATTTCATCCTGTGCATCCTTGAATCTCTTCTCTTCATTGTCACGCCACCTTTCTAGATTTGTTCTTTCATTCTTGAGCATCTTTGCCTCCTCTTCTAACCGAGCTCTTTTCTCATCAAGCTGCTCCCACTCCTCTTCAAATTTCTGTCGCTGCTTCCTCAAATCTTCCGTTTCCTCGGAGAGTGAGTTGCTTCGCATTCTGTACTCATCAATCTCCTTCTTCAGTTGTGCTGTCAGCATGCTATGCTCTTGCCTCTCTTCCTCTGTAACTCTCAAATTGTTTTGCTCTTCTAAAATTTTCTTCTTATCAGCTTCTATTGCGGCCTTCAAACTTTCAATATTTGATTTATATATCTCAGCCTGTTTTCGTTCATGATCCAATTGCAGCTTTTCTTCTGATAACTTCTTCTCTTCAGTTTTCAGTGACTCGTCCCACTTCTTCAGAGCCTTAGACTTGGTATCAAGGTCGTTCTGCAGTTCTTCCAGTTTTTTCTTCTGTTCGTTTAACGCTTGCTCACTTTTAGAAATTTTGTCCTCCCTAGACCTGAGAATTTTTTCCTTCTGTACCAAATCAGCTTCTCTGTGTTTCATCTTCTCATCGAAAGATTTCCTCTCATTCTCCAGTTGTAATTCAAAATCTCGCCTTTCTGATTCAAGCTTCACCTTATGATCCTCGACAAGCTTCTGAAGCCCCATCTGAAACAGAATTCGTTGACAAGATCAGATCACTGAAAAAAGTGTGTAAAGAAGTACACATTACATGCTGCGCCAAAAATGTTCTGATAAAGATGTTTAAAACATGAATGTTTGTAGCTGGCAGTGTACAGAAGTACACATTACATGCTGCACTGAAAATGTTTCTGAAAAAAGATGTTAAAATATGAAAGTTTGTAGCTGGCAAGCATAAAGAGGACAGAATAGGATATCTGTATGATAAGCTCGATGGCTATGAAGCAACAAGAAAACACAGGATAGTGGCCACCCCATAATCACATTGAAAAAAGGAACAGATCAGCCAAGCATATATACCTGTAAGTTGCTTACATTACATATAGGGAGAAAACTACACCACATAAAATTAAAGAAAAAACTTGAGAAAATAAAATATCAAAGGTAAATCCAGACATATTTAATATGTCGTCAAATTTGCCCAAAGGTAAACATGTTCAACCTGGGCTCTTCACCAACCAAATGTAACAGCTACATCACTTTGGACACATTTACTGATAATAGCAAATACAGAGAACACGATGTCACTGTATTACACTTACTTTTTCTCTTGCACTAGCTTTTTCTTCCCTCTCAGATAACATCCTCTCTCTTTCTTCCAAAGCCTTGCGCTTTAAGTCAGCATCCTGCAAATGAATAGGAAATTAACAACATATATCTATTGATTTTACCATCTACTCAAAGTAAACCAGAATCAGGCGAAGTGCAGTCACTGGGTTACCTTTTCTTGTGAACGTAATTCATTTAGCCTTTTGGTAATATCCTCCTCCTTTGTTTTCAAAGTGATTTTAGTGGACTCTACTGTCTTTTTGGCCTCCTCCAGTTCTTCCTGTTTTATCTTACAAAGTTTGTCGTTATTATTTGCTCTCTCCTCTCGGTCATTACCGATCTCTGCAAATCAACAAGTCTATTCTGACTTTCTTTAAGCTTTTTCTCCCAGTCCTGCAGAGCTTCCTCCTGCTCCTTGAGTTGCTTCTCTCGGGCCTTCCTCCTAGACATGCCAAAGCAATAAACACAATATAATCGTCTGTATATATCACAATAGAAAGTAGACACATGAGAAAGAAAATTGCCGTACTCAGTCTCAAAATATAGCTTCTCCTTCTCCATCCTACGTTGGCGAGTTTCTACCTCCTCTAAATCCCGGTCAGCTTGTGACTTCTTACGGTTGGCCTCTGCAAGCTTTGCATCTGCAGCATGGAGCTTTCCCTCGATTTCCAAGGATTTTTCCTCCAAATTAGCCTCAAGAGACTGAGCATCAGCTATTTTCTTCTGAGACGTAAACTTAACCAGAGCTATCTCTTCACGAATTTCACGTACAGCCTTTTCAAGCTGCATACAAGCAAACAAAAAACAATAAGGAAAACCAGAAGGAAAACAGTGGAGTATATAATCAGAAAATTAGTTCCAGGGAAGAGTGTCGATATGCCAATCAGAAGAACAAAATGTAAAATGTGGTATAATGCCAGGTATGCCCATATTTATACTTCCAGTAAAAGCAACGCTGATGACTATGATAGATGCAGTCTCGAAAAATCGTACCAACTAATTATGTCTATAAGAGGTTATACTCAAAACTGAGATAACATGAAACACAAGATTGGATATTTTGAAAACCTTTCAGAAATCAAATACCAATTTGAAATGTAGTACAAAACATATATTTACTCAGTCGTTGTCTACTATTGGCAGTGTTAGCAGATACAGGTAAAACAAGGATTAGAAATTACGAGATATAGACCAACATACATCAGCTACACATTGTTTCTCAACACCCAGTGCTTTCCGCATGTTCTCTTCTCGCCTTTCATATTCTGATATAGCATTCAAGTGTGCAGCTTGCTCCCGCTTTAAAATCTCTTCTTTTTGTGCGAGTACTTGGCTGACTTCATCAAGCTTGGCTACCCACTCTTTTTTCTCAATCAAAAGCAGCCCCATATTGTACTGGTATTCATGTAACTGCAAGACATACACACAAAAGCACACATGTAAATAACTATAACTATTATGGGAATGACTGAAGTATAAAAAGAATAGGTTAAATGTCCTGACAAGGTGTTAGGAAAAATACAAATTACACAAAGTGCAGGAAACAAAAACTAAGTTTCACATAAGACCTTTGCAGATATGATTACCTCTATATTACTTCTAAATGGCAGAAAAGACTAGCTATTGCATACAGTTCTTTCTATACTGGAGAGCCCAAAATAATGACAAACAACATGACTGAGAAATGTGTTAAGTAGTACAAGAAGAACTCATCTAACAACCTGCAGTGCTTTAATTCAGAGTCTGGACAAAGCAGCGAGAAAAGGCGAGTTCTTCCATGGGACACATGAACATTTGATTACTTAAGAACCAGCAAAAGAGTAAACGAACGCTGGAGCCTTCAGAAATCTTTGGTCATGGTAACAACAATGTTAACCCTAAGTTTTGAAAGGCTTGCTGATTCAAATTGAAGACTCGGAGCCATTACAGATTTATATGCTGTTGCTAGTACTTTTCAGACACTAACGACATGTGATACAAAGTACACCATAGGATACTAGTTGGCCTTACTTAGAATCCTAGTTCGAAACGGTACGAAACAGAAGTAAAACAGAAGCGAGTAAAGAAACGTAGCCCAAAATTAGATGCAGAAGCAGCGTCAACTGAGCAAAGAAGCAAAAGATTGGGCAGAACCTCCTGCTCGAGCTCGGCGGCTCTCTGCGAAGTCCCCTTGGCCTTGCCAAGGGGCGCGGACGCGGGCGGAGCGCCACCACCGCCGCCCCGCTGCTGGTTGGCCGGGGACGGCGTCGACCACCCGTTCCACCCTTTCCCCTGCGGAGTAAACATCACGGCTTCTTCTTGCTCCCGGTCCCTCCACGGCGCATCAAAGGAAACGAGGCGCCTCTCCCTGTCTGCAATCCCGAAGGCCAAGAAAAGGGCAGAGATTAGCAACCGGACCACAAAACCCTAATTCGCCGAGGAAACGCAGCAAAGAAACCCTAATTCGAAAGAAACGCGAGGGAATCAAACCCCGGAGTTGCAAGAAAGCCGCGCATTAACAGGAACCAAGAAACGTCCCCCGGCGAAAGCTCCGGAATTTGAAACCCTCGAAACCCCAAGACCAAGAACCTCCCAAGAAACGAGCTTTGTGAGAAGAAAAGAAACGGATCTGCGAGGAGGGCGCTCACCGGGAGGTGGCCGGGTGTCTCCCGGCGGCCCCGGCGCGGCGGTGGTCTCCGGGCTTGCGAGGGGCCGGGGCTGGGTCGGGCTCGGGGTTGGGTAGGTGCGTCGTGCGGCTGCGGTCAGATTTGGGAAAGGCAGCCGGGAGCGGGAGAGAGAAAGAGACGGGGAGGCGGCCGGCGGGCGGGGGGCTAGCTGTAAAATTGCAGGGTCCGTCTGGCTAAAAAGCGGTGCTCGCGACGGGGAGCGTGCGGTGCGGCAAATGACCACGATGCCCTCCGGATTTGTTTGTGGTTTCGATTCGATGGTGTAATCATGCGATGTCCGACCTGGCGTGTTCCTATTGAACAATTACTTGACCCAACTTCTAGCATCGATGTTGGCTCACAGTTTTCCAAGTGGTACTCCCTAATGGTTGGCACTGATTTGATGCCGATGTATCTACACAAAAATTAAGTCTAGATACATCCGTATTTGCATAAATATGTTTCAATCATTTTCGATCTGAGTGAGTAAAACACAGGAAAGCTGCATGAATTGTAAGGGGCTCTTTGGATAAAGCAAGAAAAACACAGGAAAGTGTCTCGATCCTACGCATTTGAGTCTAAAAAATATGTTGGGATAGATTTTCAAATTCCTATGGAATCGATGCATAGGAATCCAATCCATACAATTTTGGTAGCATCATTCTTTTGAACCAAAGGCAATCCATAGGAAAAATTCCTATGGATTGGAATCCTATAAAATTACTACAATCCAAAGAGGCCCTTACAGTATTGCTAACCATAATGGCTAGTCCAACAATGCCATCATTTATTTTTTGCGATTACAATGCCATCAAATTTAAACCTTCATTCTTGTTGCAACTTTGGTATAGCCATATAGCATCTTCTAACTAAGAAAAAAAGGCACATGTAAATATCTATGAATTTGAGTATGTCAAACTGAACGTTTTAGAACACATTTACATGATTTGATCATATAACACATGGTGTTTGTCACTATTGTATGCTGCTCCACCTATATGATATGGCATTCTCATTGCAGCCAATTGTCATTTTGTTGAATATAATGAAATATTCTTGTGAAATATTTTTGTTTTTCGAATTCAACTTTTATCCTTTGCAATACGTTCCACGAGTTTGTTGTGCGCCATAACAGGGCCTAGGCTTATTGCCATCCAATATTCATATAACACTACGTTCTCATCTTTCGTCCACCCTCTGGTGGCTCTCGTTTTGCGTTTCTTTCCGGTATCAACAACTATGATCTCTTGTTTCTCATCTTATCCTCGCTTGTTTTGGGAGGTGGCGACGGCCTTGGAACAGGCACCGCCATGGATAATGGACATCATGGCTGCACCAGCGTCACTATATGCAAACATACATATTTCTCCTAATAAATCCTATGATTGTTTACTTGTAAAAAAAAGCCTATGATTGTTTATCCGAATTATGAAAAAAAGGCCAGGAATATGCATGTGGCATAGCGGGCGCCAGTGTGAGGCATTCTGTCGAACATGTTGCAGTCGTCCTCAATGTCGGCACCACCACCGAACATTTGGCAGACACCTGCGGCGACGCCATCACCAGACCTAAGTGGCCCCGCCGGAGCATCAACGAGTCATTGTAGGCGTCCTTGTTGAGGTTGAGGCCTTGGATACCAAGTCGGGATGGACTACGCCAATCGGGGAGAAGATGGGCTCGTTCTCTCTGTTCTCAGGGAAGCGAAACGCGTTCACGAAGCGGCGGCACTGTCTTCGTGAAAATAGGCCACGAAAGACAACGGTGATGCTCCCTTGGCTGAAATCGGCCATCAAGTCGGATTCACAACCAATGGGTTCCATGCATTTCGGTCCCAGGTGGACGGCGAGACCCTTCGGCCTTTCACCCTTGTGCTTGCACACCGGACTTTCCGGTCGTCGGTCTCCATCTTCTTTTGGACAGTCTCCGCCACCTCCCACTTCCGATGGTCCTGCTTCGTCCTCTCCATGACGACCTGTAACAGTGGTGTAGGGCGAGTTGGGTGGACGCGGGAGGGTGGTGGACATACGCGGCGTCGAAGGAGAGATTGTGATTTGCGTTCGGGGTCAGCTAGAACGAGAGCGGCGGGTGGCAACATGGAAGGGGGAGAATTAGGTAGGGTTTTGGTATATCTCAGTGTCGGGTGGTCTAGTCAGGCCCGTGTCCTATGTGGCAGACGTGTCCCGATGCCCCGAAGTTCGTGGCAGACAAGGGGTTGTCTGACAGTTTTTTGGGCCGTCCGGGCTAGTGGGGGCAACGCTGAGGTCATTTTGGTGTCCGGGCCCCTATTCGGCGAAGGGAGTACTATGCGAAACGCCGGTGGGATACTCTCATGTTTTACTTACTAACAATGTTATAGTCTCTTGCCATCCTCTAACGTCGTCCCATTGAATGAAGAGTTGGAAATTGCTATAGTCCATCACGACATTGTAGCCTACCAATGGAGGTAGCTAGCGACCACTACAACAAAAAAGACAAACAAAAGAGTATTTGAAAATCACTCGGCCAAATCCTGTTAGTGTTAAAACAATTTTTATGAAGACGGGCCACCTTGTATCAAAATCCTGGATCCGCCAATGTATGGGCTGGGTCAAGGGCCAATTCCTCGCTGTGAGGTTGCCAAAAAAACATCATGTAAATCTGTGTTTAATTTGTTATAAATGTATATATACACATAGATCATGAGCACAAAGACTACATGACTTCGTTCGATGGAGACATCAACATGTGTAATATAAAATCTGTTACGATGGTTCCGTGGTGTTGTTGTTTATGCCCCCATGCAAAAGACAAACCGCTAAATAACGTCGTGTCACCACAATCTTAGGTTCCCAATTAACCGCCACTATAATTTTGAAAGGAAGCTCACAAAAGAACGAAACACGCAAAACTATCTGCAGTGCGTATTTTCGGACTGTTAAACAAACCGTAGAACCTTGAATGTGTCCTTGACTCGGACTGGACTCACCTAACCAGATCATCAACGGAAAATAGTAGTAGTACTACTATGACGTTTTGGACTTTCTGAGTGGTACTACTGCCACCAGCCTAGTCCCAGCGAGCGATGACGCATACATCATATCCAGCTGACGTGGATGCTTCCCTTGACGCGAGGGCAGCGCCGTAAAAGCACACGACCGATACTGCGTCGTGGGTGGGGCAGGACTCATTTCATACTAGTGGAATTTGGTGCGGCGGCACGCCGCACCCGTTGTGATTCAAAATGTTGAAATCCGTTGGAATTTTTCGTATAGAGTATGTTCAAATACTTAGTGAATTAAAATGTTCAAATATGATTGTATTTTGACATAAATTTTTAATTTAACTCCGTAGTTAGAGAATGCATGATATGAGCATTTATTAGTTTTAACTCTATATTTAGATAAAGTTCATTTAGATTGTATCTAAATATTAACCAAATTGAATGTTCAAATATATTTGCATTGTGCCATAAGTAGTTAGAATATATTTTTTGTGAGCATGTTGATATATTTTAGAGTGTCTCCAAATTTTTTTTAGCCAATTGAAATATTTAAATATGTTTATATTTTTCTCAGTAATATCTAATTTAAGACCATAATGAGTGGAAACACACATTTATTGAATTGAATTCGATATTTAGAGAAAGTTCATCTAGATTACATCCAAATATTTACCAAATTGAAATGTTCAATTTAAGTCCATAATTAGAGAAAGTGTATTTGTTTTTTTGTCTAAATATTTACCAACTCAAAATATTTGAACATTTAATAAATTAGATTCCACGTAATTAGAGGAAGTACAGTTGTTTTTTATCAAAATATTCACCAATTCAAAATATGTAATCATGTTTGTTTTTGACATAAATAGTTAGCATTTATTTTTCTTAGCATTTTGATGACTTCATATAATTAGAGGAAGTGCATTTTGTTTTTTTGTCCAAATATTTATCAATTCAAAATATTTAAACATGTTTGATGTATATTTGTCAAATTGAATTCCATATTAAGAGAAAGTTCATCTGGATTACATCCAAATATTTACCAAATTGAAATGTTCAATTTAAGTCCATAATTAGAGGAAGTACACTATGTGAGCATTTAATGAATTTAACTCCATATAATTAGAGGAAGTGCATTTGTTTTTTTGTACAAATATTCACAAACTCAAAATATCTAAACATGTTTGTTTTTTTTGCCGTAAATAGTTAGCATTTATTTTTTTGAGCATTTTGATGTATTTTCCATATTTTTCCGACATGTATGGGTATTTATAGAAATACTTCAATTTTCTGATTTTTTTTTTAAAAACGGCATTGTAGAAGCGCGGTACTGTAGACATCTACAGTGTTCGGTGACATGGCAGTGTGAGGGAAGAATTTGTGGAGAACGCGCAAAATTCGTGAAATGTTTGTGCGAATTTGGATCTAAAAATTGAGGAGTTAAAGTCAACAAAACTCGAAAGCGATGACGGTGGTGGAACCTACTCGTCGACGCGCATATATTCATGTATATAAGTTTTTTGTAAACGCGGAGTCTTTTCTGCAAAAAAATTGACAAAATTCGTGAAATGATTGTGTGAATTTGGATAAAAAATTGAGGAGTTAGAGTCGACAAAAACTCGAAAGCGATGACGGAGGTGGAACCTACTTGTCGACGTCGGCGCGCATATATTTCGTGTATGTAATTTTTGGAGAAAAAAAGGTAAAAAAAATTTTTGAAAAAAAAGAAACGCTACTGTTCACGTGAACAGTGTACAACAGTACTACTGTTCCATGAACAGTGCCCGGAGGGCTCTTAGCGCGCGAAAGTGACGCGCCTTAATATAGTGAGTAATAATTTCGGGTGGGCGGTTTGGAATATGCTCTACGGGCACACTTACCAAATGCACCCGCTTCTTGAATGACGCCTGTCACTGAGCTGTGGACCCACCGTGTCGCCGGCCCAATTAAAAGCGTCACATGTGCTGCGCCATGCCTTTACAGCGTGGTGCGCCAGGGCGGCTGTGGCTTTGGAGCCTGAACTACAACGGTGGACGCACGTCACCATATCTCCTCTCGGATATCATATCTCTGATCAGCTTATTCTTTCTTGGTTACCAACCAGTATTTCCAATTTGGGTAGCATCTTTCTAGTTCATCTTCAACCGGATAGCAACATGATTTATCCGTTGAGGCTAGTGTCATTAGCTCTGCAGATGGTCCCTAATTAATTTTGACAGTTTCCGGGACCCGGCACCGAGTAGGGAATTAACATGCAAAGAGGTGTAGCCATCATAATTCGTTGGTCATCTTAGAGAGTCAGCAGAGTAGTAGCAATGTCCTTGGCCATCATAATTCGTTGATTAGAGCTTGGAACCAAGTTTGAGAAGCAAAACAAGCATGCACTTTGCAACAAGAACCGCTAGCTTTTAAAATTTGGTGGGACTACGGTACGGTGTCCAGCACATGGTCAAGCATCATAACGGCCAAGCAGCCCTGTCGGCGCCCTTATCTGGCCAGCTAGGTAGCCATCACAAGCTAGCGCGGCAGAAAGGATCCTCTCCTCTCTCATGGAGATCTCGTGATAACAATGATAAATCCATCCCTGTGTATTATTCAAAAAGAAAATATACATTGTATATCCTTGTGAAGGGAAAATAGGAGGGCCTTTTGGACCTGCACTGCACGACAGCACAGACTCCTAGTGAAGCGAGCTGTCTGCAAAAGCAGGGTTATGCTTTTATTAAGCCATCAAATTAGATTACAAGATGGATACTCAAGTTGATGAGATAATGAAGGGAAAAGGGAAAGCTGAGTAGGACTGGTACCTGTCTACCGCTGCTTTACGTCATCGTATGGTAGCTAGAGCCGTACACGGGATTGCAGATTCTCCTCTCCTTTTGCTCCGATTCAGCCTTCAGGCCTGAGGTTGACGACGACGGCTCCAGAGTCGACGGCTCTAGAGCCTTCAGGCCTGAGTTACTCTTCAGGCCTGAGGTTGACGACGACGGCTGGAGGCACCGTTGTTGATCCGGTTAAACCCTCGCGTAACCACGTCGCGCATGATGGCGTTTACCCTTTGGAAAGTGAGTGACGACGCGGCATGGGAAACCGTATTTCAAATCGGAGTCCCGAGGTGCCGCAGAGTGAGTGCAGACTGTACTGAACTTCTGACGCTCTATGCCGCCGGATTTGGTTCGTTCGATTCCGAGCAGTCCTGCTGTGCTGCACTCCTGGGCCTTCTCTCTCCGTGGCTTTAAAAGAGAGTTCGTGCGTGCGTGACTCAGGCCTGGTGTGAACAGGCCCACATGGAGAGGAGGAGGCCGCCGAGACACCAAAAAAAAAACAACGGACGGAAGGAAGGCCGTTTTTCAGCCTCGGTCACCGTTGGTCGGCCTCCTTCGCTCGCTCCACTCGTCTTGCTGCTGTCACAGTTGCACTCTTCGCCTCTTCGGCCACGGCCGGCGGTTCCAAAGCAGGTGGCCGCAGCCGTTGCCCTGCCGCCTACGCTGGAGCGTTCTTGATCATACACACATTGAAATAGAAAAACTGTCGAATGTTCACGTTCCATCTTATGGCTGGAAGAAAAAAAATGAACTATGAGGAATTCAAAATCAGTCAAGTTACTCGAGTAGCAAAATAGACTCTCCGGCCCATATGAAAATAAACAGTGCATCGATTTTTTTTTTAGCGAAGGCCATCATGGCTAGCTTTATTAATATCATAGCACAAGTACATCGTTTAGTAGTTTGTCCACCACAAAGTTAGGGGGATCATCTACCCAATTACAATCACTATTTATTGTAAAACTACAGGCTGCTAGCTCATGAGCGACACCATTGGCGTCCCGCAAACAATGCATAAAATCAATGTACTTGGCCAACACAAAGCAAAAATAGCTGTAGCCGGATCCCACCATTGCTCTTGGCCAACACAAAAAATGATCACTTCTAGGGAGTCAGATTCAGCAACGTTCTGGAACCCCATGTTGTTTACTAGCTGCAGACGCTCTAGCATTGCCATTGTCTCCAACATGGCAACATCAACGACATTCTGAATATATCTGCATTTAGCAGCTAGAAAATTATCTGAACCATCTCTTACGACCGCTGCCACAACGCCTGGTCCTATATCTTGGTGGAATGAAGCATCGACATTGAGTTTAACAGACCAAGGGTGATATTTTCTCAGAGAAAAAAGTGACGTAAGAGAACAACAACCCATAGTCCTATACAGCCATACCATACGTGTACTCAAGTCTCAACAAATCGTCTTTCTGATGCAGCGTAACAGCATTACTCCTCACGTCTGCACTACGCACGCCACTTGCTATATAGCATCACCCTATCCGTTTCACTTTTCTTAAAGGAATGCCCGTTTTACTTCCGAGTATATTAGCAGTTTAGCACTGCACTTCTCTCAGTTGTTTACTAGCTCCAGACGCTCCAACATTGCAATTGTCTCCAACATGGTAACACCAGCGGCATTCTGAATATATCTTCATTTAGCAGTTAGAAAATTACCTGAACCTTCTCTCACGACCGCTGCTACAGCTCCTAGTATCAGTTATTACGGCATCTTGTGCGGACAGTGGAGTCAGTTTGTCTCCTAGTATCAAGCTTAGGACAGTGCTTACACACATCAATCATCAATGCTCATTCTTAGTTGCTTGTACGTGGAGGTAGTAATATACTGTACTTGCGTGCCGACGGTCCAGGTTATCACTAACTCAAGCATTGCACACTGATAAGTGATTGCTCTAAATTCTTCCAGCAGTTCAAGTCTCAGGAAATCCTTATTTGCATGGGGATTGGAGTAGTACTCTAACACTTGTTTTGTCTTTTCAGAAAGAATTTGGCCCCGGCAGGGCTGTAAAAGGCACCGGCTCGTGCTAGCTAAGTCGTCGTGTATGATTTACAACCATTTGCTGCGGCACAACCGATAATTTTTTTTATGTCAGCTGGAGTTCACCAACAATTGGGCCAGGAAAAGGGAGTAGCTGGTAGTCCCAAATGATCCCGATTGGGCTGCTGAGTTTTGTTTTGTTGCCACGCTTTGGCACGATAATGGAAGTCATGCTTGATTTATTTGATGTAATTAAAGTTTATTGGTTCTATTAGTTGCCACTTGTGACAGAGCGATATAGACGGCACGTTTGCTCGTCAAAACTCAGCCTACATATGTGGCGAACATTTTGGCAATTTTCTTCGAAGAATTACTTCACAGTTCTATGCATCTTTTCTTGGGGGAAGCACTATGCAGCTTATTTTTTACAACATAATGCTACACTTGAGCAAAATCTTACGGGATTAACTTACAAGTTGATTGTCACGCTCACAGCAGCAGCAAGAGATATATCCGCAAGTGCTGCAGGAGTTTCGGCCAATGCTTTAATGCACGATGCTTCCATAAGTAAAGCCCGTAACAAACTGCCCGTAAGTTTAGTATAACTGTTTTCACAAATCACACTATAATAAACTGAGAACTTTGTAGGAATCAATTTGAACATGAAAAATGTCTGGGGGTAACTTGGGATTAGGAAAGCCGTTTTTTTT
The DNA here is from genome assembly GCA_947311845.1 of Poa pratensis. Classification (NCBI taxonomy): domain Eukaryota; kingdom Viridiplantae; phylum Streptophyta; class Magnoliopsida; order Poales; family Poaceae; genus Poa; species Poa pratensis. The sequence goes on from CAMZMU010000087.1 coordinate 23,380,948, forward strand.
TTGAAACATTACCTTATATAGTTAGCTAGCTATAGATTCCACGTCAAATTGTTTTATTTCTGCTTGTAGTTCGAAGTGCTCACGAAATGATCGCAACGCATATGAATATTCTGTATATCCGGTTGATCATTAGATGGAATCTTCTTATCCACAAATTGATTGTTCTTGGGACCCATACTGCGGTACATAACTTCACACATTTTTATAAGGCTTTTCCTGGCAGGACTAAAATGGTAATTAGCTGCATCATCCAGATTGCCTATAAAGGCTACATAGAGTCTGTGACGGGAGCCACTTCTGATGTGTCTCACGAAGCGGAGGCCTGTGGCGACAGGCGACGCGCGCGGCGACTGGAACTTCTTCCCGGAGGCGACAGGGGTCGCGGAGGGCGTTGGGTCGCCCTCCCATGCTCCGGCGAAGCGCGGTGGCAGAGAGCGACGGCGCAAGGGGCGTCGGAGCTCGAGGGCGTTCTCCGTGGCAAGGGACGACGCAGAGCTTGAAGTGGAGGAGGTCAGCAGCCGTGGGGGCTCGCCGTGTGCACCGCGAGGGGTGGTCACGCTGGGGTGGTTCCTGCCGGCGTCGCTGGGCTTGGAGGGGCGCGCCGGGCTGGTTTGCGAGTCCTCGCCGTCGGAGGCTCGGGACGGGCCAAGGGCGGCTTTGGATCTGGGGCAGGTCGGCGTGGAGCCGGTGCTGCCAAGGTCAGAAGAGTTCCCGCCGCTGCCGCAGGGGCGTGGTCCTCCCAGCCGCAGGGGTGGCCGGAGGACAGGAGCTGTGGGTCGGTTCGCTGGCGGTACCAATTCCGGCGGCGGCGCGAGGGGCGGCGCCGCCATCGCGGGGGACGGCGGATGGCGAGGGAACCCTAGGGTTGGATGCGGGGGCGTCGCAAGCCTTGGTGGGCCGCGAGGCGGTTGTTGGGCCGAGGTGGGCCAAGGACAACAGAGCGAGTTGGGGATTGCAGGTGCAGGGCCCAGGTGGGGCAGGCGAGTCTGAGGTGGACCGGTGGTCCAACTGGCAGTCGGTAAATGGAAGCCCAAGGCCCAGGGAGCCCACGGTGGAGGATGGCTCTAGCCAGGCGAAGCGGCTATTTAAGTGGAGGTGGCTCCTCCCGGGAGCCCTAGACTGCGTGTTAGGGTTTTCGGCCTCTGACCTAGAAGTGCGCCGCCACAGACACAAAGCAAAGAAGCTCGTGCGTGCGCCTCCCAGTTCCTCCGCTCCGGCCTCCTTCGTCTTGGTGGACATGGACCGCGAGTGGGATCGGGACCGGCGGGGCAAGCGTGGCTACGACGCTGTGGGCCGAGGGGGTGACCGCCTGCGTGGGGGGGGGGGGGAGATCTGAGGACAAGGCTGGATCGCGAGCAGCGGGAGCGAGAGCAAAGAGAGAGAGAACGACGGGACAGAGATGCAGGGTTAGCAAGAAGGGAGGAGGAAAGAAGGGAGGAAGACAGAGTCAGAAACCAGCTTCTGCAGAACTCGCGAGGGCGCGATGCCGGCCAAGGGGGCTACAGGCGCAACTCCGGGGGGCCTCGTCGGGGGCCACGGACAACTCGAAGATCACCTGCTACAAATGTGGGCAGACGGGCCATATCCAGGCGGACTTCAAGGAGGACCTTTTTTGTGTGCAATGTGACAAGAAAGGGCACTTCACGGCGATGTGCCCTGTGGGGGCTAAGGGAGCCATGCCATTCTGGGCTGGTTTTGGAGTGGAGGGCCAGGGGTTCTTTGGGGTCTCGATCCCGGAGGACAAACTTGACAAGCCGTCGGCTAATCTGGCGAAGGTGGTAATTGAAAAGGGGAATATCACAGAGGATGAGCTAGACTTTGAGTTCAAGGAGCTGGTGAATGAGAAGTGGGATTGGCAAGTCCGTCAGCTAAGCAACAATGAGTTCACACTTGTGTTTCCTTCCAAGGAGCTGCTGCGGATGGCGACCCGGGGTGGGGGTCACTCTTCCGTTTACAGAGTTCCATGCGGTGGTGTCAGAGCTCCAGGGGGACCCTCTGGCCACGGAGACTTTGGAGGTGATCTGGGTTCGGCTACACGGGGTACCCGGCCCTCTGAGAGTCGAGCAGACTCTGCTGGGCTCTACGCTGGAACTAGGAGTGCCTCTTGAGGTGGATACGTCGACCCTAGCCGAGGAAAAGGAGCCCATCCGCATGAAGTTTGGCTGCAGGAAGCCCGTCCAGCTCAAGGCTTTTATCACTCTCTTTGTCAACCTATCAGGCTACAAGATCAGAGTTGAGAGGGTGGCAGAGGGAGGGTCCAAGGCAGACCTGCCTCCTCCCCCTCCACCTCCGGGCAAGAAAGATGATCACTCAGAGGACCACGACGAGGCAAGTTCGGAGGGGGACGAGGACGACTATGGTCGCAAGAGGAGGAAGAAGTCCCAGGAGGGCAAGGAGGTTAGCAAGGCGGGAGAAGGCTCGGGCGGGCAGAAATCAAACTCCAAGCATGTGCAAGGGGCACAGCTGGCGGTGGAGTCGGAGGGGGGTCCCGTTCCGGTTCCAGCCAAGGGTGGCAGGGTTCAGCCGCCTCCGGAAGTGCAAAATGTGACCTCTTTGGAACTGCCGAAGACGATGTTCTCTCAATACGGGTCTAACCTGACACCAGATGGAAATGTGTTCCAAACTTTGGGGGCGATTGTGGTGGCGGCGAGTGTGCCAGCGCAGACTGCTACTATTTCTGAGGCTCCGCCGCGCTCAAACCTTAGTGATTCAGTGTTGAACTCGCCTATTGTTGCAGCGGATGAAACAGGGCTCAAGACGCCGGCAGAGGCTGATTCATCTCGGACTAGAGAGTGGCGCAGCAAATTGAACCAAGACAGGGCAGCTAGAGTGAGGGCGGAGGAGGAGAGTGAGGGGGTGGATGAGTCGGGAGGCGGCGAACGTACGGCTCCATCTCCGTCTACTGCTCTGGGAGCTTTCTGGACGGCTCCGGTGGTGCCGGAGCTCGCTGCGGTGGTGTCGCGGGGACTCAGGTCCAAGGCCGCGCCGGTGGAACTGCTGCGCAAGAGTGGCCGTGGGGACGGCGACTCGGAGGCCCTGATGATGGACAAGGCGGTGCGTCGCACGGAGGAAATGAACAAATCTTCAGGGAAGAAAAAGGCCAAAGGTACAAATCTCGACCCGATCTTTGCTATTCTCCAAGATCTCCCAGATGCACATTTGCTTTCGGTAGCTTCGGATAGTTGTGTGCTTTTTCCCTCCTCGGGTGGCCAAGCCGCCGAGGCCTTGTCGTTGATTAGGGCAAACGAGTTGGCGCAGGCCGCACTTGCAAGCACACGGGTCAGGCTGGAGCAAGAGCAGGCGTTGGCGAAGGCAAAAGAGAAAGAGGCGGAGATTACCCCGCATACTGAGGGAGGGCCCTCTGGATCCACAGCAGGGGCTGTGGAGCCCAAGTCAGTGAACGAGGCGTCGGGGCGGTCGCCCTCCCCACCCAAGGCGTCAACTAGAAGAAGAGCTAAATCGGTAGCGCCGCAGGGGCGGCGCCCAGCAACCCGCCTAGCACGGGCTCAAGGCTTGGTGATCTAATGCGTATCCTCTTCTGGAACATTCGAGGGTTTGGTCGCGCGGGGCGCCGAACCCTGCTGAAAGATCTACTCCGCAAACACAACATAGACATCATTTGCATTCAAGAAACTATCAAGCAAGAGTTTACTGATCTCGAACTTCAAAGCTTGGAGGTAGGGGAGGAATTTTTCTGGTGTTGGCTGCCAGCAGCGGGTCACTCCGGCGGTATTCTGGTGGGCTTCAAAGATAGTGCGTTCGAAGTCAAGAGTACCGACAGGGGTCGGTATTTTCTGAGCGCAAACATCCTTCACAGGGCGCTTAACAAGCCAATGACTTTCATTGGCATTTACGGGCCAGCAAACCATGTAGATTCGGCCAACTTCCTTGACGAGGTGTCAATGAAGGTGGCAAGCTGCAACTTCCCGGTCCTCATGGGTGGGGACTTTAACTTGTTGCGTGGGGCGCGTGACAAGAACAATGATAGACTGAATTGGCCAAGGATTGACCTGTTCAACACCCACATTGCTCGGTGGGCTCTTAGAGAAATTCAGCGCTCGGGGGCGCAGTACACCTGGTCCAACAAGCAGCGCAACCCGGTCCGTTGTGTTCTGGACAGATTGTTCATTGCCCCGGAGCTAGATGCTCTGTTCCCCGATCAGCGCTTTGCGCCGAAACTAGCCTTGGGTCAGATCACACGCCACTAATCTTTTGCTCCGGGGAGGGGGTGTCGGTTAAAAGCAACCGCTTCTTCTTTGAACTGGGGTGGTTTGAAGTAGAAGGGTTCCTAGACTTAGTGAAGAGCATCTGGCAACGACTCGCTGAGAGGGCAGGGGGTCGGGATGTTCTGGACTGGTGGAATCATATGTCTGGCGGGCTGAGGCAATACTTGAGGGGCTGGAGCAAGAACATGGGCCGGGAGGCCAGAGTGAAGAAGTCGGCGTTAGTGGCCCAGATTGCTCAGCTTGATGCTAAAGCCGACGCGTCAGGGCTCGAAGAGGATGAGTGGATGTTTCGTTACCATCTGGAAGAACAACTGTTGCAGATCTATAAGGTGGAGGAAGAGTACTGGCGGCAGAGAGGGAGAGTGCGCTGGACGCTGCAGGGGGACGCAAATACAGCGTACTTCCATGCTGTGGCTAATGGTAGAAGAAGGAAATGCATAATTTCGTCCTTGGTGACGCCGACAGGTCCTATTTCTGACCCAAGGCTCATTCAAGAGCACGTGTACGAGTTCTACAGAGAGTTGTTGGGGTCCGAGGCGGATAGGTGCTTAGGGTTAGCCACCAACACTTGGACCGAGGGGGCCCGACTGTCGGATGCGGAAAATGAATCACTTATGCGAACTTTCTCTGAGCAAGAGCTCGACAGCATCCTAGCAGACATGAAATCTAACACTGCGCCAGGCCCGGACGGGTTCCCGGTGTCCTTCTTTAAGAAATTCTGGCCACTGTGCAGACAAGGGGTCTTGCATATGCTGAATGACTTTATGCTGGGCAGGATTCACGTGTCTAGATTGAACTTTGGCATCTTATCGCTAATTCCGAAAATTCTGGGGGCGGATCAAATTTCTCAGTTCAGGCCAATTGCCCTCATCAACGTGGTCTTTAAAATCACAACGAAGGCAATGGCTGCCCGTCTGGACCCAGTTGCCAACAGAGTGATCAGCCCCACTCAAACTGCTTTTCTCAAAGGGCGTTGCATTCTTGACGGAGCGTTGGCTCTGCTGGAGGTTGTGCATGAGTTGAAGTCCAAAAAGCTTGGTGGCATCCTGTTGAAACTTGACTTTGAAAAGGCTTATGACAGAGTGAATTGGTCGTTTCTCATCGAGGTTCTGCGTCGGAAAGGGTTCGATGCAGGCTACATCCATAGGATTCAGCAATTAGTGTCTGGTGGTCAAACGGCTATCTCAATCAACGGTGTGGTGGGGCCATACTTCCGCAACAAGAGAGGGGTGCGTCAAGGGGACCCCCTATCTCCGATTCTGTTCAACTTTGTGGTGGAGGCCCTTGCTGCAATGCTGTCCGCAGCAGGGGCTGCTGGACATATTAAGGGGGTAGCCCCGCACTTGATTCCAGGGGGAATTTCGCACCTCCAATACGCGGATGATACCCTAATCTTGATCCAGAAGTCTGATCTGGACATCGCGAATCTCAAGTTCCTGTTGCTTTGCTTTGAAAACATGTCAGGTCTAAAAATTAACTTCCATAAAAGTGAGGTGTTTGTGCTGGAGGAACCCTTAGAGGAGCAGCAAAGAGTGGCCAACATGCTTAATTGCAAATTAGGTTCCTTCCCTTTTATTTACCTAGGGCTCCCGATCTCTGACCGTAAGTTAACGGTGGAACAATGGAACTTTCTCGTGCAAAAGCTGGCGGGGAAGGTGGAGGTGTGGATGGGTAGATTGCTTTCCTCGGGTGGAAGGCTGATCCTCTCCAATGCTTGTCTCGATGCGCTGCCAATATTTGCGATGGGGCTGTTTTTGTTGCAAGACGGGGTTCATGCGAAGTTCGATGCGGTTAGGGCAAGATTCTTCAGGGAAGGCTCGGGACCGAAGCGCAAGTACCACTGGATTAATTGGCCAGCGGTGTGTCGTCCCAAAGACTGTGGGGGTCTTGGGCTTACAAATACCAAAAACATGAACATAGCGTTGTTGCTTAAGTGGGTCTGGAAACTGTACAATGAGGACGGCTCAGTTTGGCATGCTTTGGTTCGCGCCAAGTATCCGGAAGCTGACAATGTCTTTGCCACGACAACCCAGGGGGGTTCTCCTTTCTGGCGAAGCATTCACAAGATCAAAAAGTGGTTTAAGCTAGGGGCAAGGCACCATCCCAGAGATGGGGGACGGACTGCGTTCTGGTTGGATTGGTGGCAGGGCGATAGGCCTCTCAAAGAGACCTTCCCTCGGCTGTTCGCTGTTTGTAGTAACCCCAACATCTCGGTGGCGGAGGTGTTTGCGCCGCATACGGTTGGTATCACGTTTCGTAGGTCGCTGGATCAGGAAGCTATGGCTCAGTGGAATGCGCTGCTCACGTCGCTCGATGACTTTGCGCTTCAGGAGGGGTCGGACGCGGTTAGCTGGGCGCTGGAACCGTCCGGTACTTACTCGGTATCATCTATGTACCACATCATGTCCTCAGGGGCAACTGTGGCGCATGCGCGGGACATCTGGGGGGCCAGACTACCGCTGAAAATTAAAGTCTTCACCTGGCAGCTGGCCTTGGATCGACTGCCAGCGGGGAAACAATTGGCGGAGAGACAGGGGCCCTCGAATGGTCGATGTAGGATGTGTGGGGAGATTGAGGATGCGACTCATATCTTTTTCTCGTGTGCGCTGGCGAAGCTAGGATGGAGTGTGGTTCGGCAGCTGCTTGGGTGCAGCTGGGCGCCGGCCAACTTCCCTCAATTCCACGCGGTTATCCAACAACTTTTAGGACAGAGACGCAGACTAACTTGGGTGTTGGTCTCGGTGCTTTTCTGGGCATTGTGGGTTACTCGCAATAAACTTGCTATTGAAGGAACTGTTCCAAAACATGCCTCTGATCTTATTTTCAAAACCATGATGTTTCTTCAGATGTGGGCGAAGCTCGCAAAGGAGCAGGACAAGGAGGCGCTCCAGGGACTTGCCACAGGGCCAAAGGCGATCTACACCGCTCTCAAGCCAAGAAGTGATCAGTAGCTTCTCGTCTATTTTCCTTAGCCCGGCCTGTTGGGGAGTTGGTCGACCCCGGTATCTTCGTTTTCGTGCTTGCACTTTTAGGCGAAGCTGTATGCCTCAGCTGCTGTAATATCGTGTTGTGGACTTGCTTGCTTTATTAATTTAAAGCAGGGCTGTTGCCTTTTTTCTAAAAAAAAAAGAGTCTGTGACGCGTCTTATGTTTTTTATGTGCCATTTTTCAGGCACTTCTCTTTTCTTAAATAATAGCACTGATCAATACTCCACTAATCGTTAACCTCTAATGCTGCAAGATGACGGTGTAACCACATCCTCACAGACCAGTACATTAATATAGTTACCACTGTAGTCAATGTTGACCTTAGATATAACTAGCAAATAATCTAGCAAAGCGTGGTTGTAATTTATGGTGCGGCGTTTGTAACCTTGGCAAAACAATTAGTAAGCACTTATTTTTGAGTGAAAGATCGCATGATCTATATGGTCCGTCATCCAAATGGGTTTTAACATGTATCCTCCACGTAGTGTAAATATTTTTGACAACCCGTTACGTGGAATAGATCACAACTATGGAATTCTTATTGGGGAGGGAGCGTTAAGTTGCCTGGGTACGCAAAATGATATGATTTTTTTATGGTAAAAAATCTTGTCTTGTGCAGGTTATTTACCGATGTAGCCATTGCTTCGTCTGTGGTCATCACTTCAGTGTGGAATGAACACCTGCTTATGGAGGCTTTTACACGGTTGGAGCAGGTGATGATGGATATTTTTATTCCACCACATAGATGGCAGTGTAGTCTACGATCGGCTCTCCGTCGCCCATAGACGTTGCTATGAATTCATACTTGTATTGCACCTTTTTGTTTTTATTTTGTTTGAGCATTTGTGTGCATCGTAATTGTATAGGACGGGTGTGAGCTCTTATGAATTGTATCTGCGTGATACTAACTTACGAGTTTAATAAAGGGTCGTTTTCGAAAAATATATAACTGTCATTTATTAAGAGTAATTTAGATACACTTTACTTCCTTTGAAGTGCAAAAGAAGAGGCTCAAGATCGAGAAGGAAAATGCCCGGACACGAGCCAAGGAAGCCGATGTCAAGGAAAAAACATTGAGCTCGGCCTATGCCTCGAGAAGCCCCGGATCATGGACATGGATATCTCCACCTTGACCCCTACAAAGAAGGCGTACTATCTCAAGAAGCAAAGGTAGTATATGGACCGAGAGTGATCACATCTTGATCGTTTTAACAATGTTTTATGCCGGCATTGAACTATGGCCGAGATGGCCGAGAACCATGATGACCATGTCTTAAGAAATGAAAAGTTATATGATTATGATTTTGCATCACACACATTATATTAATGGAGCAGTTTTTGATCAAAATCTTGTACGTCTTAACAAATCAAAAAACATGTGCTTATGTGTGTGAACCCCTGTTTTATTTACCGTGCGTTTTGGTTCTTTTTAAATCATACTTTTAATCGTTTGACCAAGTATGTACCAAAAAGTATCAATATCTATAACATCGAATACATATAATACGAAAATTTATTTTATGGTGATTCTATTAATATTAAATTTATACTAGAGGTGATGATTTTCTTTCCTACATATTTGGTCAAAATTTACAAAGTGTAACTTTAACTAATCCCAGAACGCGTGATAACTGTAAACAAAGGAAGCATGTTATATGGCGGGTAATATCGACCCATATGTATGAGCTTGACTTATTATGGGCGGGTTGAGCTTTAATATTTTGTTTGACATTAATTTTTTCTTTATCTATGAGCTTGTGTGTTAACTGCACAACTGCAAGAGCGGCGTTCATTTTGTCGGCTCTCTAACATAACTACGATTCAATTCGTACATATTTGAGTGCAAGTCGTATCAGCCATTCACTGTACGTGCACAACTACAAGGGGAGGACTTGATCGGTCTGCCGACCTTGCGAATTCACAGTTACTCCCTCCGTTCCAAATTACTTGATTTGGGTTTATCCAAATACGGATGTATCTAGACACTAAACAAGTATAGATACATCAATTTTTGTACAAACACAAGTCAAATAATTTGGAACGGAGGGAGTAGATGGTAGCCCATACTTTTGGCTATGTCATTATTCATGCCGACATTTCCTTTTTCGTTTTTCTTTTTGAACATCCATGAACAAATGGTGTATTTTTTTCTAGCATGAGTAAGTGCGCAGCATGTCGCTCCATGTCTTGTGATCTCATCCATTTTCTTAACTCAGTTGATTCAGGTTTGATAAAGATCGACTAACAGGGAGTGGTGGCAGATACATGCGGTGAATTTTTTTGGGACGCCTGTCCATGGTGCAGTGAAGCTGACGTGTCTTCAGAAGCAAGAGTTTGGTGCAGTAGTAGTTACGTAGAAAAAGTTTCAAAAAAAAAAGTTAGGTAGAAAACGACGACTGTCCCACGGCTGTGAAGATATAGGTGCGGGGCTCTCTCCATGGTGCATTGAAGTCTACGTCGTCGGTTAAACTTTTGTACAACATGGCGAAGAGGAAAACGGTGAAAAACCGATAGCCGTGTAGTTGCAGGAGCGAGTCCCCGTCGACAGCGCAACATGCCTCACCGTGTATTTTTTGTTTTCTCTAAATCTCATTAGAAACGGCTGTAATTATCTCCGTGTATGATGTGGGTGTTTTTGGCCCGCACTTATAGTGTTGTTACGTACTAGTGTGGTTTCATTGACACAACAAAACCATTTGGAGAAAATTACCTACAATCAAGGTTTTTGCTTGTTAAATATATGAACAAATTACTACGAGATTTATTCCAAACAACTAGTAAATAAATCATGACGACGCTAACAGAGATCAAGCTAATCATAAATTAGCATATTAGATGAACAAATCAAATCTAAATCACATACTAGAGACAAAGTTCTAGTAGTATCTCAAATAGGAAAAGTAAGATCACACACGGTGCATCGGGAGCAAAACCGTTGATGGTGTCACCCATGTTGATGAAGAGCCTGCTGATGTCGGGGGAAAAGTCGTCTTTCCAAAATTACTCACTGCGAGTAGTCACGCGAGTGCGCTCCCCAAAAATCTGATCGCCCCTCCCCGGTACAGGATTACGAGAAGCAGGGTTCCAAAGGTCTACTCTCCCGTCTCGCGGTGGACACCGGAGAAGGGACGTGAAGAGAGCGGCGGCGCAATGTTCTGAAACGAGGTGAACCCATATGCGTGCGCACTGCTAGGGTTCGGGTCTGCATGTTTATATACGGCGGGTCGGTAAAACGAGTCGGTAACAACCCACAATCCAACATAATCGGAAACGGCTGAGTAGTTAACACGGCCGTTAATGATTAATTAACATCTCATAATTAACTTTCCCCAATGGCAAAAAACAAACATACAAACATGCATGCGTTTGACCTCGACTCGGCTCATTCCCGAAACCCGACATTGGGCGGCATGGCGCGGAGGAGGAGCACGCGTATAGGTATCCTCTTCTCATGCTCGTACTAGTGGTCGAAGGGCTCATCTTATAAGGTGGTGCAACTCCCACTCAACTAGCTCCGTGGGAATAAACTTTAGTTCCAGACCTTGCTATGCATGAATGGGCCAATGAGAATTTTAGAATTTCTAGTTGGCTTATGGACAAAGACCCTAGTGCAAATTCAAACACTATATTCATTGCTTTTAGTTTTTGGTGTTTGGAAATGTGTAGTTACTTATGTGTTTGTGCCTTTGCGTGTAAGGACTCTCCCAGGTTTTTGAACACGGTTTTATGGATATTTTGATGATGTGGTATAATATCTCATAAAGAGAGAGGGTGGTTGTATCTTGGATAATATACAGCTCTTGCATGAGATAATATGTGATACGTCTCAAACGTATCTATAATTTTTGATGTTCCATGCTTGTTTTATACCAATTGCTACATGTTTTGCATCTACTTTATATCATTTTTATACATTTTTTGGGACTAACCTATTAACAAGATGCCGAAGTGTCAGTTCCTGTTTTCTGCTGTTTTTTTATTCCAGAAAAGCTAGTCTGCAAATATTCTCGGAATTGGACGAAACTACACGGGGGTGCCTATTTTTCCAGAACACGCCTGGCGGAGCGAAGGAGCAGCAGAGGAGGGCCACCAGGAGGCCACACGCCACCAGGGCGCGGGCCCCCCTTCTGCCGCGCCCTGGGGTGGTGTGGGCCCCTCGGGGGTCCGCAGCCGCCGCCCTTTCGCCTACTTATTCCCCCGACGCGAAAACCCTAAGTACCTGAGCAAATATCCACGAAAAGTTCCAGAGACGCCGCCGTCGTCAACCCTAGCTCGGGAGGGTTCAGAACCTCTTCCCGGCACCCTACCGGAGAGGGGAATCGTCACCGGAGGCTTCTACATCGCCATGCCTGCCTCCGGAGTGATGCGTGAGTAGTTCATCCTTGGACTACGGGTCCATAGCAGTAGCTAGATGGTTGTCTCTCCACTTTGTGCCATCATGTTTAGATGTTGTGAGCTGCCCTACATGATCAAGATCATATTATTGTAATGCTACATGTTGTGTTTGGTGGGATCCGATGAATATTGAATATTATGTCAAGTTGATTATCAATCTATCTTATATGTTATTTAAAATCTTGCATGCTTTCCGTTACTCGTAGATGCTTTGGCCAAGTAGATGCTTGTAACTCCAAGAGAGAGTATTTATGCTAGATAGTGGGTTCATGTCTCCGTTTAACCTGGGACAGTGACAGAAAGTTCTAAGGTTGTGGATGTGCTGTTGCCACTAGGGATAACCTAACGATGCTATGTCCACGGACATATGTGTTTGTTTACATTACGCACTTTACTTAATGCAATTATCCGTTGCTTGCAACTTAATACCAACGGGGACTCGGATGACAACCCGGCGGTGGATTATTAGTCATAGATGCTGTTGGATAACGATCTATGTATTATGTCGTAATGACCAATTAAATATCATAGTAGTCAACATGTCATGTATATGCATTGTCATGCGCTCACTATTCGTCAATTGTCCAGCTGTAATTTGTTCACCCAACATTTTAGTTATCTTTTATGGAGAGACACCACTAGTGAACTGTGGACCCCGGTCCATTCTTTTACACTGATTAAACTACCACAAACTGCAAACTGTTCCTTTTTCATTCTCTGCAATTTAATACTCATTTTCCACACCATACGTTTAATCCTTTGTTTTCAGCAAGCCAGTGAGATTGACAACCTCACTGTTTCGTTGGGGCAAAGTAGTTTGATTGTGTTGTGTGCAGATTCCACGTCAACAGTCTAGACTCCCTGCGACAACTATTTTTCTGGTGCCGTTGACAACCTTCTGAAGAGTTGCTGCTCCTACTGGTTCGATAACCTTGGTTTCTTTCTGAGGGAAAACTTGCTGCTGACTACATCATACCTTCCTCTTGGGGTCTCCCAACGAACGTGTGTTTCACGTCATCAAGCTATTTTTCTGGCGCCGTTGCCGGGGAGTGGAAGCACTTCGGTTCAGCAGACTCCTATCTCCCCTTCGACGCCTATTTTTCTGGCGCCGTTGCCGGGGAGACAGCAGTCTTCTGCAAGGGGAGTTTCACGCTTCCAATCTCTTTACTTTGTTTTTGTCTTGCTTAGTTTATTTTATTTTATCTTGTTTGCTTTCAATTATCAAAAACACAAAAAATTAGTTACTTTCATCTAGTTTACTTTCAAGTTATTTTCTGTACTGTTTTTATTTCTGTTAAAATGAGTACTCCTGAGAACACTAAGTTGTGTGATTTCACTAGCACGAACAACAATGATTTCATATGCACACCTATTGCTCCACCTGCTGCTTCAGCAGAATTTTATGAAATTAAACCTGCACTTTTAAATCTTGTTATGAAAGAGCAATTTTCTGGTGTTAGTACTGATGATGCTGCTGTTCACCTTAATAACTTTGTTGAACTTTGTGAAATGCAAAAGCTCAAGTAAGTAGATGGTGATATTATTAAACTGAAACTTTTTCCTTTCTCCTTGAGAGGACGTGCTAAAGAATGGTTGCTATCTTTGCCTAGAAATAGTATTGATTCATGGACTACTTGGATGATCATCCAAACCTTCTATGCAGGATTAAATTTTTCTTCGAGGAATTTATTGGATTCGGCCGCTGGAGGTACCTTTATGTCCATCACTTTGGGTGCTGCAACAAAGCTTCTTGATGATATGATGATTAATTATTCTGAGTGGCACACCGAGAGAGCTCCAACAGGTAAGAAGGTAAATTCTGTTGAGGAAACCTCCTCCTTGAGTGCCAAAATTGATACTATTATGTCTATGCTTGCAAATGGTCAAACACATGTTGATCCAAATAATGTTCCTTTAGCTTCTTTGGTTGCTCAAGAAGAGCATGTTGATGTGAACTTCATTAAAAATAATAATTTCAACAACAATGCTTATAGGAATAATTTTGGTAATAGCAATTATAGGCCCTATCCTTCTAATAGTGGCAATGGTTATGGAAATTCCTATAGTAACTCCTACAATAATAATAAGAGTGTACCCTCTGATCTTGAAGTTATGCTTAAGGATTTTATTAGTACACAAACTGCTTTCAATAAAACTGTTGAGGAGAAATTTGGGAAAATTGATGTGCTTTCCTCTAAAGTTGATAGTCTTGCTCTTGATGTTGACTTATTGAAACTAAAGAACATGCCTCATGATGTTAAAGAGAGCAAAACTCTCAATGCTATACAAGTTAAAATTGATAACAATGTGAGGATGTTAGCTGAATTGCATGCTAGATGGGAAAGAGAGGATGAAATTGCTAGAAAGAATAATATTGCTAGAGTTTATACTATTACTACTTCTGAAAATGCTTCAAACTCAAGTGTTAACAAACCTCCTACCATTAATGGCAAGATAGTTGGTGTTGGTAATGTTTCCACTTCTATTGCAAAATGTCCTAAATTGCCTGATAACTCTGAAACTGTCCTTGATAAAGATGCTGAAATTTCTAGCAATAAGGAAGAGAATAATTCCATTACTTTTGATAAATGACTTTGATTTTGATGGTTGCAATATTTCTGAAGTAATTAAGTTCTTGCAAAAGCTAGCTAGAAGTCCTAATGCTAGTGCTATAAACATGGCTTTTACTAAACATATTACTAATGCTCTCATACAAGTTAGGGAAGAGAAATTAAACATGAAGCTTCTATCCCTAGGAAGTTAGAAGATGGTTGGGAGCCCATCATTAAATTGAAATTGAATGACTTTGATTGCAATGCTTTGTGTGACCTTGGTGCTAGTATTTCTGTTATGCCTAAAAGATTATATGATATGCTTGATTTAGCACCTTTGGAAAATTGTTACTTGGATGTTCACCTTGTTGATTCTACTATTAAAAAACCTTTGGGAAGAATTGATGATGTTCTTATCATGGTTAACAACAATTATGTCCCCGTTGATTTTATTGTCTTGGATATTGAGTGCAATCCATCATGCCCTATTGTGTGGGAAGACCTTTTCTTAGACTGTAGGTGCTATTATTGATATGAAAGAAGGGAATATAAAATATCAATTTCCTCTCAAGAAAGGTATGGAACACTTTCCTAGGAAGAAGATTAAGCCACCTTATGATTCTATTGTTCGAACAAATTACAATGTTGATGCTTCTTCACTTGGTAATACTTGATGCATGCTTTGTGCCTAGCTAAAAGGCGTTAAAGAAAAGCGCTTATGGGAGGCAACCCATTTTATTTTTCTGCAATTTTTCTTTTATTGAGTCAAGGAGTTTGTTTACTTCTGTAGCAACTCCTTTGTATCTTTATTTTCTCGCATTGTTGTGCCAAGAGTAGCCTCTAATGATAAGATGATGCTTAATTTTGATTGCTGCGCAGAAACAGATTTTTGCTGTTCACTGTACGAAATTCCTAAAATCACCAGATTGTTAAAAATCTGAAATTTTTGTGCGTAATCTTTATGAATGTCTGAAACTTTCATTAGTTCAGAGTTTCTCGATCTGAGCGTCGTAAGTGCCTCGAAAAAATTCGTCTTTGCGGACTGTTCTGTTTTAGACAGATTATGCCTTTTTATTTTGCATTCTCTCTTTTACTAGTGTTGAGTGAAATTCTTTTTTGGGTGGAAGAGCTTCACATAACATCAGTGGCTGTAGCTAATGTTTAAAGTAACAAATCATATTGCGTCTTTACAGAACATGTGAATTTTTGATTATGCACTAACCCTCTAATGAGATCTACTTTGGTGTGACGGAAGTTTTCAAGGGTCAAGAGAGAAGGATGATATAATAGGATCAAGAAGAGTGAAGAGCTTAAGCTTGGGGAGGCTCCCATGGATCTCCCCAGCATATTTCAAGAAGACTCAAGCGTCTAAGGGCATCCCCTTCTTCATCGTCAAAATTATCAGGTCATCTCTAGTGAAACTATATTTTAATTCTTTCACATCATATGTGCTTTTCTTGGAGCGTCTGTGTGCTTTTATTTTCAGTATTGCATTTTTATTTTCAATAAAGCTTGACTGGACCCTAGCATTCTTGATTGGGAGAGAGACACGCTCCGCTTTTTCATGAGAATACTCCTATTCTTCACTTATATTTGTTGAGTATTCATATCTAGCGCTGTTCAGCTTTTAGCTCTTGTTTTCATGTATCTCTTGTCAGAGCTATTAGCTTTCTTTTGTAGAAAGTACTCTCTTGCTTCACTTATATTTGTTTGGAGAGTTGATGAAATAAATTGATTGGTGTTTGGTTGGTTCAGAAAATGTTGCATGTGGTAATTGGTATAAGGAAAAACTTGCTTAATCTTGTAGATCACTAAAATGGATAACTTGATGCTTGTCAATTGTTTTGAGTTAACAAGTAGATCATGATTAAATTGTGCATCACATGAGTTAAGCCTATTAGTGAAGAACTACCGTAAAGCTTGTTGAAAATTTGGTTTGCATCGGTGGTACCTCTAAGGTCTAGATATTTTCTAATAACAGGGTTTGGTTAACAAGGAAGACGGTATGAAGTCTTATAACGTTTGCAATATGTTTGTCATATAAAACTTGGTGTACGGGTTGATATTCTTGTTTGCTTACATAACCTTGCTAGCCTAAACTCTGTACTGAGAGGGAATGCTTCTCGTGCATCCAAATCCTTGAGCCAAAATCCATGCCATTTGTGTCCACCATAACTACCTATATGTGGTATTTCCTTGCCACTCCAAGTAAATTTTTCATGTGCTACCTTTAAATTATTCAAAATGTTATTATTCCCTTTTTGTGTCAATGTTTACTAGCTCATGAGGAATTAGTGTGGTTATTCTTTATTCTATTTGTCGAGTGGACTTTTACACCTGGACTAGTGGCATATACATCCGCTTATCCAATAACTTGCAAAAAGAGCTGGCAACGGGGTGCCCAGTCCCAATTAATTACAACTTTAACCAATTAATTCTCTTCACACTTTTGCCCTGATTCATCAGTAAGCAATGACAAACAGTGAAATACCTGAATGTGTGTAAACCAAAGAGAAAGAGGGATGATCTGCCTTGCTGGTAGAAATAACGTCCTTCATGGGAGCCGCTCTTAAAAGTCCGTTCGACAGGTAGAATACTGTTCTCACCCGCTACCATTCGTTGACAATTAACAAACACCTCTCAAAAATAGATACTCCTCCATGGTATGTGATTGATGGAAGGCACCCGAGGATTCGGTTAGCCATGGCTTGTGTTAGCAAGGTTGGGAGGAGTATCAAATATTTTATGCAATCTCTATATGCTTTCAAAAACCTAAAAGCTCTAGCACATGATTTAATCCCTGCTTCCCTCTGCGAAGGGCCTTTCTTTTACTTTTATGTTGAGTCAGTTTTCCTATTCTTTCTGTCTTCCACAAGCAAACACTAGTGTCAACTTTGTTACAACATGCGTTATATGCAATGTATTGGACTTGTTATACTACTTTGTGTTGACAATATCCATGAGATAAATATGTTGAAAGTTGAAGCAAATGCTGAAACTAAATTCTTCCTTTGTGTTGATTAAATACCTTTTATTAGAAACTATTGCTTTATGAGTTAACACTTATGCAAAACTGTTTGATGCTTGTCTCGAAAGTACTATTCATGAAAACGTTTAGCTTGTGTGATTCATTGTTTACTCATTATCTATTTGGTAGCAAATTATAGACCATTGACTTGGATCACTTCATTCATTTACATGTGCCTTGCAATATTATATGATCAAGATTATGATAGTAGCATGTCACCTCAAAAATTATTTGTTTTTATCGTTTACCTACTCGAGGACGAGTAGGAACTAAGCTTGGGGATGCTGATACGTCTCAAACGTATCTATAATTTTTGATGTTCCATGCTTGTTTTATACCAATTGCTACATGTTTTGCATCTACTTTATATCACTTTTATACATTTTTTGGGACTAACCTATTAACAAGATGCCGAAGTGCCAGTTCCTGTTTTCTGCTGTTTTTGTATTCCAGAAAAGCTAGTCTGGAAATATTCTCGGAATTGGACGAAACTACACGGGGGTGCCTATTTTTCCAGAACACGCCTGACGGAGCGAAGGAGCAGCAGAGGAGGGCCACCAGGAGGCCACACGCCACTCCCGCGCCCTGGGTGGTGTGGGCCCCTCGGGGGTCCGCAGCCGCCGCCCTTTCGCCTACTTATTCCCCCGACGCGAAAACCCTAAGTACCTGAGCAAATATCCACGAAAAGTTCCAGAGACGCCGCCGTCGTCAACCCTAGCTCGGGAGGGTTCAGAACCTCTTCTACATCGCCATGCCTGCCTCCGGAGTGATGCGTGAGTAGTTCATCCTTGGACTACGGGTCCATAGCAGTAGCTAGATGGTTGTTTCTCCACTTTGTGCCATCATGTTTAGATCTTGTGAGCTGCCCTACATGATCAAGATCATATTATTGTAATGCTCATGTTGTGTTTGCTGGGATCCGATGAATATTGAATATTATGTCAAGTTGATTATCAATCTATCTTATATGTTATTTAAGATCTTGCATGCTTTCCGTTACTCGTAGATGCTTTGGCCAAGTAGATGCTTGTAACTCCAAGAGAGAGTATTTATGCTAGATAGTGGGTTCATGTCTCCGTTTAACCTGGGACAGTGACAGAAAGTTCTAAGGTTGTGGATGTGCTGTTGCCACTAGGGATAACCTAACGATGCTATGTCCACGGACATATGTGTTTGTTTACATTACGCACTTTACTTAATGCAATTATCCGTTGCTTGCAACTTAATACCAACGGGGGACTCGGATGACAACCCGGCGGTGGATTATTAGTCATAGATGCTGTTGGATAACGATCTATGTATTATGTCGTAATGCCCAATTAAATATCATAGTAGTCAACATGTCATGTATATGCATTGTCATGCGCTCACTATTCGTCAATTGCCCAGCTGTAATTTGTTCACCCAACATGTTAGTTATCTTTTATGGAGAGACACCACTAGTGAACTGTGGACCCCGGTCCATTCTTTTACACTGATTAAACAACCACAAACTGCAAACTGTTCATTTTTCATTCTCTGCAATTTAATACTCATTTTCCACACCATACGTTTAATCCTTTGTTTTCAACAAGCCAGTGAGATTGACAACCTCACTGTTTCGTTGGGGCAAAGTAGTTTGATTGTGTTGTGTGCAGATTCCACGTCAACAGTCCAGACTCCCAGCGACAGCTATTTTTCTGGTGCTGTTGACAACCTTCTGAAGAGTTGCTGCTCCTACTGGTTCGATAACCTTGGTTTCTTTCTGAGGGAAAACTTGTTGCTGACTACATCGTACCTTCCTCTTGGGGTCTCCCAACGAACGTGTGTTTCACGTCATCAATATGCAAAAAAAAATTACTAACTGTAAGCACGACCCTGTATAAATTAAATATGACCTCATTTTGATACAACATTTTGAAACTTTGCATTCCCATGGAGCACTAGAACGCTATACCTGCAGGGCGAGGTGTAAGTGCCGCTCACGTCCTACATCCACCGAAAAACATCGTCCTGGCCTAGGTAAAGCTCCACCTCAACGAGACAGTCGACCAAATCTATAAGTTCGACGATCGCCAATTTGGACAGGTCCGACGAGATGTCATATAGCCAGTCACCAGCTAGCCTCTCTCGTCTCGGCGCCCCTTTGACCGCACGCCTGGACACCACCATGAAAAGTTTTAGGGCGGGATCACGGATCCGGCCAGCTAGCAACCACCTATCGGTCCAAAACAGTAGTTGCACTGTCCCCTAACTCCGAACAAGTCACGGCCTCGAAGATTTGTCTGACCAGCCAAGGTGAATTGTAGCTTATAGGTGAGGTGACATCTCGGCCAATGAGCAATCGAAAAGTATGCAGCCTCTTCCCCTTGATCTAACTCATATATGAAGTACAAATCGTACTTGATAAACTTTGAAAATACATTGACAAATCGGGAAACTATATATCCAACCTAGCCGTGGTACGTAACGATTCTATCTCATCTTAAGTACATATTCGGCATGTTAACGTGTTAGGAGTGGTCTGACAAATAACTTAAACATGTGGTCGATTGCTGATAGCAGAAACATCGAGGTACTCGCATTCGTCTTCAATTATCGACCTCATGCCCTTGACTTCATCTCTACCAACCATTGTTCTAATTTTTCCTCTAGCAAACTACGTACGTTAAATAAAATGTAGCTTTTTTTTCCCAGTAAACTGCCAGATCCGTCCTTTCAAATGTATCAGAAGAAGAGAACAAACGATTTTACATGTTGACTGTTTTTGGAAGGGGATTAGGGGAAGGAAACCAAAGAAACACTCCATCCACACGCGCAGATTACTCCTAGAGAAACTATCACATCTTCGGCTTGATGAAATTATGCCTGCCATATGGTGTAGCCACAGCGTTTTGTAGGCCGCCCTACATGTAGCTCTTTATTTTGAAAAATTTGAAAATCATATTTTGGAGTTTCAAAATAATCTGAAAACAATCTTGGATGTAGATTATGTTGTCTTCTACCAACATGTAAAATCTCAAATAGAAATATGTTATATTTTTGTCTGTGCAAAAATGTCAAAATATGAATCTGAAAGTAGTGAATAGTGAAATTCAAAAAAAAAGGTAGTGAATAGTGCACAGTTTAAACTGTCCAAAATCTGTCAGATTTTGTTATTTTTGTGTAGCCCGGAATAAGAACTATATTGAGTTGATATTTTCACCTTTATAAAATGCACTATTTTCTACGTCTTGGATTCTTGTCAGAAAATTGGAACTTCAAAATACGATTTCCGAATTTTGCAAAATATAGTACTACATGTAGCTCAGCCTCCGTTTTAACTTTACGGAAATCATAAATGGAGCCCGAGCTACACATAGCCCTCTATTTTGCAAAATACGAAAATCATATTTCGAAATTCCAAAAGAATCTGAAAAAGAAATTTCGGGTGTAGACAATAGTGCATTCTACAAACTTGCAAAATCTCTACTAAAATTATTCATATTTCGGGCTACACAAAAATAACAAAATTTGACATATTTTGGAGATGTAAAATTTTGAACTGTTCACTACTTTTAACTCATTTTTGCACAGCCCAAAATACAACGTATTTCCAGTTGAAATTTTACACGTTTGTAGAATACAATATTATCTATATCTAGGATTTTTTTCAATTTTTTTTGAAACTCCAAAATACGATTTTTATTTTTTTCCAAATAAAGACCTACCGGGAGCTCAGGCTCCATATGTTCGCTCTCGAAAAGTCACTTTGTAACCCGGTCTATAAAGCAACACACTCAGCTATCCCCGGGAAATTCACTTTGGCACATGAGGACATATGGTACCGACACCTGGAAAAATATTTTTGAAATGTCAAAAAATTACGAACAAAAATTTTGCGCATACATCTCGACATTCTATATGCACGTCAAGTTTCGCGGAAAACCGAGATTTGTTTTTGCGGGCTATGTACAAAAAATGTTTCGTGAATTTTTTTAGCACCGAATTTTATCATTTTACACACGGCATAAAAATGTCGGGTTTCCGTGATACGACTCTGTGGACATATATATGTTGAGATGTATGCGTGAAATTTAACATTTTGAAATAGTTTAAAACGTATATGAAAAAACTGGGAGCATATGCTCCGAGGTGCCGAAACGCCACTATCCAGCTATGCCGAAGATCCTTCTACAAAGTTATAACTTCGAAACATTTCAGCGGGCGCAAGTAAGGCTTCCCCGCCTTTTCCCGCCAGGGGATGCAAGTCTTCCCGCGGAAAATGCTTCTGGCTCCCGAGCACCAGTGCTCTCGCCTCTTTCAAAAAATTGAAAACAATAGTTTAAAAGTTTCAAAAAATCTGAAAAAATCATGCATATTCTCAATGATATTTCCTACAAACGTGACTGGATGCAAAATACAATACGTTTTGAGCTAGACAAAAAAGACCAAAAGTTGGAAATTTGAAACTACATATTGTTCACTGTACTTTGATCTATACAATTTTCTTTTTTGGAGCTCAAACCGTAAAGTATTTTGCATTGGAAATTTGCATGATTGTATAATGTATCATTGAGAACATGTATGATTTTTTCAGAACTTTCTGAAACTTTTAAACATATATTTCATTGTTTTGAAAAAAAAAGATCGCTAGATCTCGGGAGTATCAAATCTCCACTCGTCTTCCCGGACAATTTTTCACTTGGGGTGATACCAAAGTATTGTGACCGCCCGGCCGGCAGAGCAAAGGGTACGTGCACACATGATGGGCAATGCTGAGCAAAGGGTACGTGCACACATACTAGAGACAAAGTTCTAGTAGTATCTCAAATAGGAAAAGTAGGATCACACACGGTGGTGGCGTCACCCATGTTGATGAAGAGCCTGCTGATGTCGGGGAAAAAGTCCCGAAAGTAGTCACTGCAAATAGTCACGTGAGTGCGCTCCCAAAAAATCTGATCGCCCCTCCCCCCGTACAGGATTACGAGAAGCAGGGTTCCAAAGGTCTACTCTCCCGTCTCGCGGTGGACACCGGGAGAAGGGACAAGAAGAGTTGAGCGGCGGTGCAATGTTCTGAAGCAAGGTGAACCCATATGTGTGCGCCCGGCTAGGGTTCGGGTCAGCATGTTTATATACCGCGGGTCGGTAAAACGAGTCGGTGACAGCCCACAATCCAAAATAACGGAAATGGCTGAGTAGTTAACACGTATGTTAATGATTAATAACATCTCATAATTAACTTTCCCGAATGGCAAAAAACAGACATACAAACATGCATGCGTTTGACCTCGACTCGACTCATTCCCGAAACCCGACATTGGGCGGGATGGCGTGGAGGAGGAGCGCGCCAGTGGCGGACGCAGCAACAAAATGGAGGGTGGGCCAGGAAATTATCAAAGGGTGCCACCGGCGATTTTTTTTTTTGAGAACACATGTAATCCATAATTGCACTGAAAGGACTATACAAATAAGTTGAGTCTCACAATATTATAGCTCACCAAATAATTCAAACACATAAATAAAGTCTGACATGATAAAATATAGCATAAATAGAAGATTACATCACTTTGATTTTTTTCTAACTCTACGTTCTCGCATTGCCATGAAAGTTTCAAAAATCACATCTTCACTTACTTTCAAGAACATTTCTCGCTCAACAAATGTCACTAAGCAATGGTTCAAGAGCTTATCACCCATGCTATTTCTCATCTTATTCTTCACAAAACTCATGGAAGAAAATACTCTTTCAACAAACGCCGTTGCCACCGGTAAGATCAATATCAATTTGAGAAGTAAGTAGACCAAATCATAAACAAGATGCTTTTTGGTTTCAACAAGCATAGTAGAGAGCTCACCAAGATGATTCACACATTTGAACCTATCATCTTTTCTCATATCATCAATAAAGGTTTCAAGTTGGAACTCAAGTCTTATCAACTCCACACTTGATATGTCATTGGGATAGAATTGGGCAAGCCGCATTACCTTTTGTACTTCTCTTGAGCTTGGTTGTGAATGCTAGAGACACCACCCACATGTTTCTTAAATGCTTCGGGTCTTTTCCAATCTCTATAACCATCGGCAACAAAGACATCTCCTCCGGGACCCCCATTAGTTCTTCCTTTGAACAAATAACACACAAAGCAAAAAGCCGCATCCTTTCCGATACTATATTCTAGCCAATTGTACTTCATAAACAAAGCACATGTGAAGGATCGGTTTCTACCACATATATAATGTGAAGGAAAATCATGCTCATATGGTTGGCATGGACCTTTTAAGATATATCCTCTTTGAACATCATCTTGATCATTCACATCATATCTTGATATAGGAATTCTTTCACCCGGATCATGTGGAAGGAAGTGAGAATCATATGTCCTTGTAGACGGTTGTGGCGATGGTGGATTTGATGTTGTCTCTTCCATTTCCGTTTCACTCTCAATCACGGAATCGGATTGGATCGGAGGTGCGGAATCAATACACACCAACGCAAGCCCACTATCTTCAATGTGTAAATCATCAACCACCATCTTCTTTGCTTTATGTTTCCGAAAAAGAGTCGCAATATCACTATTTCTCTTCTTCATGTTGAATTCTACAATTAGAAAAAAATGGGGGTCCACAAATACAATTAATATACAACATATAGCAAATTGTCAATATGCACAACATATAGCAAATTGTAGTTATCAATTTACACAATATACAACAAATTGTCAATTTATACAATATATATCTATTAGCAAAAATGATGTTAATCTACTAGCAAAGCAATCAACATATACTAAATGTACTAGCAAAACAAGCAACGATCCCCTCCACCGCCACCCTCTCACGCAACCCGCAGAAGGGAAAACCAAGCCAATTAGCCAAGCATCCCCATTCATCCATCAAGGCAGCCGCGCAACTAAACACATCAGTAGAGAGTAGAGACTACCAAGCAGGTGGGGGGCAGCCGGGCAGGGGAAGAAGCTCACCTTCGGGGAGCGGTGCCGCAGATATTCCGACGGCGTGCGGGCAGGGGCGCAGCCGTGCAGGGCGGGGGCGGATGCGGCCGCCGGCGGGGGATCGAGTGGGTCGGCCGGTGGCGGCGGGAGGCCGGCGGCGGGGGAGGCCAGATCGAGGTCGCGGCCGGCGGCGGACGGGCCAGCAGCAACTAGGTCGCCATCGCCATGGTGAGCTTCGACTGCTTCGTGCCCGTCCTCTCGATTTCCCTCACGCGAGTACGCGACCTCGTCTCAGCACTGCCTCGTCTCCACTCGTACAGCGAAAATATCTGGGGGGGTCAAATTTTTTTCCAAAATTCTGGGTGGGCCACGGCCCACCCGGCCCACCCGCTGTATCCGCCACTGGAGCGCGCGTATAGGTATCCTCTTCTCATAGGCGTACTAGTGGTGGAAGGGCTCACCTTATAAGGTGGTGCAACTCCCACTTAACTAGCACCGTGGGAATAAATTTTAGTTCCAGCCCTTGCTATGCATGAATGGGCCAATGAGAATTTTAGAATTTTTCACTCGGGGTGACACCAAAGTATTGTGACCGCCCGGCCGGCAGAGCAAAGCGTACGTGCACCCATGATGGGCAAGGGCAATGCTGAGCCATGCACCTGTGCGGACAGAACGACCGGGCGGCCGCACGCACGCTGGGCCAAGTTAACATCCCGCACGCGCGCTCCGTTACTTAACTCACAGCCGGTCGGTTCCATTCCATCGTATAAGCTTCATTTTCGGGATGCCATGGCGAGTATCCTATTTTCTACAGTAGATTGCCAACATGAGAGATGATCAGAGGATCCTAGAAGAGAGCTTGATCAGTAACTTCCTTATTAATCGGATCGATCTGGTTTTGCACCTGGATGACCCGCTGCTGAAATGGCCGGTTAGCTAGCTAGATTATGGACGTGCTGTGATCGAAACAAGAAGATTAATTATGTGCTGAAGAGCTACTGTAGTGATCGATGGCCGATCGGGCGACCGGTTAATTAGGTTGTTGGTCCCCCTGGCTCATTAATGAACTCCACGTGCGCAGATTACTCGTCATCAATTGCATGTATTCCATCGTCATGCGAGTAGTTGAGAGAGTACCCTGGTTGGGCATGCGCGTAGCCATTAATTGCATGTATTCCATCGTCATCAAGCAGGGATATGCCAAGTTGACCATGGCATACACTTAGGGCATCTCCAACGGGCAGGCGCATACGGACACGAAAATATGTCCCTTTTTGTCCATTTAGGCGTGGTCCGCGGACAAATTTTGTGTCCTCTCCGGTTTGGGGCGAGGGTGCACCCAACGGCAACGCGCAAATCATCCGTCCATCGGCCGAGTACTAGTACTAGTACTCGTATACTCGTGCCACAGAAACCATGTCGAAGAGAAAGAAATTCTTCATCGCCGCCAAGATTACCGGCGAGACGGCCGGGAGGACGCACGAGCGCATCTCCGCGCTCAAGGAGTCGGTAAAGGGCCTCGAGGCGGGCACGTACTCTGACGCCGTGGACTGCGCCGAGCTGTACTCCGACGCCGTGGACGAGCTCCACGACGCGGCGAAGGGCCTCGAGGCGGGCACGTCGCCAGCCCGAGCCTCCCGCATCCTCCTCCTCTCTTCTTCCTCCACCCGCACGCCACCCGCCTTCTCCCTCCGGCTCCGCCCGCCGCCATCGTCTTCCTCTGCCCCAGTGCCGCCTGCCCCTTCTCCTCCTCTTGCGCCGGCGCTGGCCCGCGCCTGCGCCTCCTCTTCCCCGGCTCTGGCCGCCCCGCCGCCGAGCTCGGCCACCTCGGGCGCACCTCCCCCTGCGCCACCTCGACCGGGCCCCTCCTCGACGCTCGCGCCCGGCGCCGCCCCCTGCTCCGCCCGTGCCGGCCGCCGTCTCCTCCGCCGCGACCTCCCTTGCCTCGGCCCGGAGCTCCGCCTCCCTGCTCGACTGACCGAGGACGCCGAGCTGCCTCAATCTGGCCGGCATCTGCGGCGGCGCGAGAGAAAAAGAGAAAGGAGAGAGAAGGAGTGGGGTAGGTGGAGGATATGTTTGACCGACGTATGGGCCAGGCCGGACGTCTGGACGGACAAAACAGACGCGCGGACAGTCCGCGCTCGACCAAACGCGGATCAAAATTGAGACAGCTTTGGTCTACGACGGACAGTCCGCGCGGACAAATATCTTTATGCGCCAGCCCGTTGGAGCATCCTCCATGTCCGTTTGGACAAAAACGGACTGGGCTGGTCCGTTTGCGCCAGCCCGTTGGATGTGCCCTTATAACCCATGTGAACGCAATGCCGGGGTTCCAATGTGTTTGTGTTTTGGTCGGACGGAGGTAGAAGTCAGTATCTTCCCAGCTCTGATATGTTTCACTGCCATGCATATGCGTTGTACCCCTGCAGTAACAGAGTTCAACTGGCATTAGCAGATCGAGATAACTACGTGCTTTCACGTCTTGTTCGAGAGGAATTTCAGATTCCGATCTAAACACCAAATCGGGATTGGATTGCTGTAAATGGAAAATCTACAACTAGGGATGGCAAGTGGTTGCCTGATCCTCCAAATTAAACCAGCACGGATTCGGAGGGCCGATGAGTTAAGCCTATCAATCAATCAGGGATTGTTTACCTCCAGTATTTTACGGGATGGGAGGGGATTATCTTGGATTCCGGAAAATCCTCACTAGTTTGTTTACTTCTAGTGTATTTTAGGGGATGGGAGAGGATAATCCCCAAATATCCCCTACCAACCACCTCATTTTTGCCTAACACAAAAACTCTAGTCCATACTAGTGTATTGTAGGAGAAGAGTATTTGTTGGGATTTGTGGAGATTGAGTGTTCACCAAATCCCCTCTCATCCCTACTCTTCCCATCCCCTAAAAAACCTTTGAAATAAACAAGGCCTCAATGGAGAGATCGAAGCCAATCACAATAACCCTAGCCAGCCAGCCGCAATCGTATGAGCTCCACTCTCGACACGTACACGCACGCTCACTATCATCCATGACTCGCAATTAAGGAAGCCCCAGACCAACTTGATAGTTCCAGTAGTAGAATTAACAGCATGCATTAATGGCAGTAGTCGTCATCGATCATCCTAAGACAGATGCATTAATCACAGGGCGTGCACACGCGCTTACTTAAACTCAGACGGAGGGGACAGCGAGTTAATTTGTTGGTGTCATGGCCGGACAAGACATGGAGAATTGCAGAATAGCCAGCATCCAGGCCCAGGGATTAACGGTATCCCAAGCGTCCTGTCTTGTAATCTCTCTTTTCTCGTCTAGGATCTGCTACTCGATCTGTCAGAGTATGCGCGGTACATTCCATTGAGTCACTTACCACGACATACGTGCGCGTTACTAGGCACCAGCAAGGTAAATCCACACGGCCGGTCAATCGTTGATGGAAATAAGCTCCGAGTTTGTGAACCAGTAAGTAAACTCAAATCCGAAGTAACCAGTTCGATGGGTTATTTAGGTCATTTTCCAAATAATAGTAAGTGTTAATATGTTGACCCGGGGCCGGCAACAGGGCGCCCCGCCGTGACTAATAGCCACTGTACTATTATGCGTTTTGTCAAAGAAATTATTAAATATATAAAAACTCAATTTGCAGGATCAATTCCACATGGATTAATAGCATGTACCACATATGTAAAGAATAAACCAATCTAATTGATGACGGCGGGTTATATGTTACTAGTCTTGCTCTAGTAGAAGCTTTACACATTGTACTTAAATTTTTGTTAACTAGACTTCATGTTTAATACCGTGCATGATTTTTATTCCGGGAATTATCAAGAGGACTTATTTGCAGGAAATTATATCAAACACATTGCACGGGAGCATGTCAAATAATCAAATTCTATGTAGACATAACTTGTAGACTGCATTTGCAGTTTTTATTAGTCGGTGATTACTATTAACAATGACTCTGTACCAAGTATTTATCATATAGGAAGTTCAAATTTAACCAATTATATACCGAAAAGGCACATTTAACGACGCAAAAACCAATAAAAACTCACAAATAACTCTACCTATACTCAAGAAGTTCTAATCTATACTCTAGATATTTCTATAACTATGTTTGCCTACTCATATACTAAAACAACTGTTAAGATATTTTTCATACCATATGATTTAGACGCCTCTATCATAAATATGTATGACATTACTAACTATATTAAAGCTGTGCAAATCCTCTGCCCCTCAGCGATCGGGCCACTGTAGCTTAGCTACAGTGGTACTGTTCATTTATACAGTACCAGCAGCACCAAATCCACACCATCCGCCGGCGATCGGACGCCCCAGAGGACACGCCCTTGACGGTTTTGCGCAAAAACCCCTCACAAAACCAGAAATCAACCCGCAATCCACACTTCCCAACTGCGTTGTCCTTAACTGAAATTTGGGGAAAGATGGGGGTCTGTATTGCAAAACGACCAAGCAGCCCCCCCCTCCCCCTTCCTCTCCCGCGCGACGCGGAGTTCGCCGCGCCGCCGCCGGCGCCTCGCTCCGCCAGCACGCTGCTCCACCCTCGAATCCGAGCCCAGCACGGGCTCCGCCGCCGCGCCCTCCAGCTTCTCGCCGCGGATCGCCTCCCGGGACGCTGCGCAGGCGCGGAAATCACCGCCGCCGCGCCCGCCGGCCGCGGCCGCTTGCGCGCGTCACCGGCGCTGCTCCGGCGACCCAGGAGGGGCGGCGCCGCCTCCTTCGGGTCGGCCGCGGCCGGGCGCATCCAGAGAGCCTACGCGCGTGTGCCAGATCGCGGCGGCGCGCCGCCGGCGACCTTGCCGCCGCCGCGGCCAGACCTGGCCACTGTGACGTCAGCACGACGTCACAGTGGGCCCCAGACGTCAGCTTTCCCCCTTTTTTTTTTTGGAAAAAAAAACCCAGCTTATTTAAATAATTCTGAAAAAAATTCTAAACTGTGTAAACCCAATACTTTTAGATATATCCACTAGAAAAATATAATAAAAATATGAAGGCAACCACATAAAAAAAACTAAATTATGACATGCGATCGAACTTAAAATTTGAATATTTCAGAATCGTAATTGCCTTTCAAATTTGAAGAATTGAAATCCTAATACTTTCAGCTTCCTTCGCACTTCAGTAATTTCGAAAATTGCGCAATTTTCAGGTGTGGACAATTTCCGCAATTAAATTTCGCCGCACGGGCAGGAAAAACCGGCAAATATATCCATAAAAAATGATCACAAATAAATGTTACATATTTGTAACAAAATGAAAACATGTTTGCACATTCCAAATTCACAATTATTTGGCTGAATAAAAAAACACATAAAATCTCACTTGAAGCAAAAACATAAAATGTAAACATTTTCATAAATAATCATCCACAAAATATTACAAAATATCGAAATAAAAACAGAGAAAGTACGGCAATAATAGAAAAGTTTGAATTTTCCGTATTGTCAAATATTTGTACAAAGTTGTTGGAAACACACAAACATGTCACGTCATTTAAATCCAAATAACGCCTTCATATTTAGTATAACTTCAAATTTGGTTCTTCTAAAATTATAGCGTTCTTTCAAACCTGACCATTTTCCAAACGTGAAAACATCCGATAAATATTTAACCGCACCAGATAAATTAACATGAATTTCACCCTTTTCTGATACCTTATTTCAAAGCGTTAGGTTTCTGACAGGTGGTGCCCTTTCACTTCAACAATTTCCAGCAAATAAAAAACGTTCGAACTAACTTGGTAACCATCGTACAAATATTATAAAATATCAAAATAATTTAAAAAAAAATTGCAACACCAAACACAAAAAAAATGACTTTCCAATTTTTGGGAAAATTTGTGAAAAAAAACACATTCAAATCCAAATTTAAAATTAAAGTCTCCAAAAATACCAACCTTATTAACTTTCCAAATTGAACAATTTTTCGAACCTAAACATTTCCAAAACATAAAACCAATTATACTTGTGGCAGAATTTCAGGAAAACAAATAAACAAATTGAAGCATTTCAGTCCATATTTCAAATTTAAACCCTCAAACAAAAAATATAACTCCTTGAAGCCCGAATATTTTATGAACGTGACATGTACGTTCCCACTTTCAACAATTTTTAGAATCTAAACGTTTTTAAAAACGTAAATTTTTCCAACTACAGCAATTAACTAACATTATTTCTAAATTTCGACATTTTTAGATACAACGGGTGCGGCGTGTCGCCGCACCAAATTCCACTAGTATTGTTTAGGCAACTGCAAAATAACTTATCAATGGAATAATGTAACCAAATATGTTTAAACATAGTGAATTTCAATTCTTCTTTTCATCGAAGTACATTAAAATTGTATAAGCAAACAAATTTTTAACTAATATTAGAACAATCATTGATATGTGATTAAGAATGTCAGATATCTAAAAAAATACTTGCTAAGATCGTATCATGCGAAAAATAAGTTCAAAGTATAAAAGTTTAGTATAAATTAACAATATTTATTTCAATTCGACAATGGTATACATTATGATATGACCGGAACTGTTATGACATTTCCGTTTTAAGAGCATCCACAACACAACACTATAATGCATGCACCAAGATTTCTATCCTGGTCTATCGGCAGTTACATGCTTAAATCCCGAGCGCTGGCCGCATTTTATTTCGCCAACTCTAATAGATTTTAGCCTAGCGCGTGGAACTCGGAAAAGTATGGAACCATTTAATTAGTGTCGGAAACAAGCGCTGAGAGTTGCTAGAGGTGGCCCTTAGTTACCGATTTTATTTAGTTTGATTTATTTTTAATACTTAAGCGTCTAATTAGGTGCCGCAGCATTGTGATGCTCTAAGCCTCTAGTCGTGGGTAATCATCTCGGGCGGCTCAGTCTCCTGTTCCCACCAAACCCCATAATGGTGTCGAGCCCCCATAGTTGCTCCCTTGTTTCCTGAATAAAAACATCCAATATTGGACAATTGTCAGAACATGGCGACACAAGGTGTTCAACTTTTATATCAGCAAACATATTCGTCTAATTAATAGCAGCTACAGCTCAATCGAGTCAAACTTGTACTTTTGCACGATCCTCCAGGCAATAGTAACACATCAGTAAGAACTATAGAAATCATATCTTCACGAGGAAAATTGGTTCTCCAATGCAAACAATATATATTTATATAGATGTTGGCTCCATACTTGGCGTAAGCCATAGAGACTAGTAATTGTGAGCTAGTGACGGCGGTGTGTGTATACTGCTAGAGATGGTTATTAGGAAACTATTCTAGCATGTAGGAGAATAGCTTTACATTTTACATGAGTGAAATAGAAGCAACAGAACCAACCAAAAGATCATCATCAACGACTCTCACAAAGGCTAGGCCGCGAGCCGCAGTGGGCAACAGCGAGAAAATAGCCATAAAAGTTCTAAAAACTATGCTATTCCGTTTGTTCCAAAGAAACCAAGTTTTGTAAGCAACCAAGTTGGAAGGAGCGAAATAGCAGAGCTTTGAGAACTTGACGATACAAATGGTTTGTCCCATTGGTCTATGATTTTGGAAATACGTTGGTGTGTGCGTATTAGATGTAGACGCGACGCCACGTGTAAATTCTTGTGTGGCAGTATTGGGTTGAGTAGGTTAAAGAAAAAAAAACTCCTCTCCAAAAGGAAGATGAAAATGCTGTCTTGACACCGATGTACACTGCCATGTACCTGTGCAACAAACTCCTTTTTGCTTTCTCGCTCCAAGGAACGACGCGCAGTGCCTCTACGTGTTCCAGAAAGTATAAGAATAAGTAGAATATCGGCGCCATTCCTAAGAATTATACTCTCATTCGCAATAAAGAGAGGGCATGGCAAACTGCAGCTCGATCGCTGAACCAGTCGCTGCGTCGCATGGCCTAGATGAGAAGAGAGGGGTCGGGAATCTGTTGCGCGCGTGGGAGAGCCCGCCGTCTCCGCCGTGCCTTCCGCTCCCTTCTTCCCCTCTCCTCTTCACGGGTCGCCATGCCTATTCTTTGCACCCGCAGTACCAGCGCACAGAAATAACCCTTGCCTGCCCCTGCGGAGCTCCGCTTAGCAAGCAAACCCGACTGCCCGACATCCGCGACGGAGCGCGATCACTTCAGGCTAGCTCCGGGAACAAAGGAGAGCGACACATCGGCGGCAAGGATCGGCAGCTCGATCACCTAGCTACCTCGAGCATTTAATGCCGATGTGCTTTCTATATCACGCTGGGAATGGTGCGGCTTCGTTTGAGTAATTCGGTGTGGGTTTGTGTTTGGTTTCTTTTTGGTTGGGCTGTAACGGATGGAAAGTCAACACGGACTGGGGCGGTGCGGGTGCAGCAAAAATACGGTGCGGAACGGAGCGGTGGGGCGACGCATCGAGTCCGCGCGCCTGCGTTCCTGTCCGTGGAGGGCAAAAACACGGCCCAACGGAGCGACGCAAACGGACCGCGGTCCGTTTTTTAATCCGCCGCGACGCATTTCTGCCCCAAATTTGGGTCACCGATGCGTCGGCCCCGGACGCTCGCGGAGCCCTCCTGCGTCCTTCCCGTGTCCGTCCTGGCCCCGCGTGTCATCGACCCACAAGCCCATCGCTTTGTTGTACCGCCCCCCATGTGGCCGCCGGCGCGTGCGTATATATATGACCGGGCCATGGCGCGAAGGCAGCACACACGCCATTGCCAAAGACTCGCGCAGAGCTCGATCGAAGTATAGGTTGCACAGAGTGTAGCGGATTATACTCACACATAGCTATCGCTTATAGAAACTAGCTAGTGGTAGCTACTAGCTAAGGTAGGTAGATACGTGATCGATCGATTGATCCTTGTCATGGCGTTACTGCGGGAGCCGATGGTGATGTACGACGGCGGCTTCGAGGCCGAGGCGTCTGCGTTCGACGCGCTGGGCTACGGCGGCGGGGGCGGCGTCGACGCGGCGGCGCTGTTCGACTTCGCTGGCTACGGCTACGCCCACGATGAACCGGCCGGCGCCTACGTGTCGGACGACGCGGGCTGGGCGGGCGCGGGGGCGTCCGTGCTCACGTTCGGCCACGCCCACGCGGCGCCTGTGGTGGTTTCGGAGGAGGAGGCCGACTGCGACGCGTGGAACGATGCCATGGACGAGGACCAGGCGTCGTCGTCGACCATAGGCTTCGACCCTGTGTCGGGCTGCTTCAGCCTGACGCAGAGGTCCGGCGGCGCGTGCCGGCCGTTCGGGCTGCTGTTCCCGAGCACGTCCAACGGCACGGGCTCGCCCGACGCCGCGGCGCCGGTGCGCGTCTCCACCCAGAAGCGGCCACACGCCGTGCGCATGCAGCCGGACGCGGAGCCGCCGGCCGCCAAGAGGCAGTGCGGCGCGAGCAGGAAGACGAGCAAGCCGAAGCCGCCGCCGGCGACCACCGCCTCCCCGCCCAAGGACCCGCAAAGCCAGGCCGCAAAGGTAACACCGCTTCCGAAACTGGACTTGCTGCTACTGCCACTGCTCGAACTCTGTGTGCATATGTTACCTTGGAAGTTGGAATTTCGGTGACTCTGAACGTGCCGTTGATCTGAATTGTGTTGCAGAATCGGCGGGAGAAGATCAGCGAGCGTCTCAGGACACTGCAGGAGCTGGTGCCCAACGGCACCAAGGTGGACATGGTCACCATGCTCGAGAAGGCCGTCAGCTACGTCAAGTTCCTGCAGCTGCAGGTCAAGGTGCGTACTTCTCTGAACCTGCTGTTGCTGTACTGACTGAATTCTGTTTGTACGATCGATCGCCCTGTTGAAATTCTGACATGATCGAACTGCAGGTGCTGGCGACGGACGAGTTCTGGCCGGCGCAAGGTGGGATGGCGCCGGAGATCTCACAGGTCAAGGAGGCGCTCGACGCCATCTTGTCGTCGTCGCCACAGAGGGGCCAAGGCCAACTGAACTGAGCTGAACTGAAACTAGCTGGAAAGGAAAAATATACCAAGCTAGCTCTGCATCTGGATATGGTAGAAATTAATCAAAAGCGAACCACCTCGTTCGAAGATAAATAAGGAGGCATATGCAAACGTACATCCTTTGTTAATTGGCACAAGTATGTAAAACCTATTTTCTTTTGTTTCGGGGCAGCTAGCTAGCTAGCGTTACGTAATAGTACGTACGTACGCCGCTTCTTTCCCGCCAATTTTCGCTTGGGATTGTTTCGCGCGCACTGCCAAACCGCCCGGCCGGCAAAGCAAGCGTAGGTGCACACATGATGGGTAAACCCTAATGTAACTAGCGCATGCACGTGTGAAAGTTCCCCGCCGCCGAACGTCGCCGTCCGGACGCTGATTCTGTCTGTTTTTTGACGCCACCACGACCCTGTCGACCACCCCCATCCTGCCGACGCCTCACAATTCATTGCCGTCACTCGGGACGTCCGCCGGAACCCCCGCAAACCGGGATTGGAGCACACCTAATGCTCGCTCCACATCTTTTCGGACATTCTGTTGCTTGACTGCGAAGTGAGAGTTTGCCTCACCAACGGGGTTGCGCATGTTCTTGACAGATGTCGACCAACGAGGATAGATGCCATCTGCTAGGTAGTATACATTGTCATATACTCATGGCCGTTGATCACATACTTGCACTCTCGGAGCTTGGCCATCAGCAAGTCCGCAAACATCGGAGACCGTTGCAGCATGTTGATGTGATTATGTGTACCGGCCATGTCGAAAAATGTGTTCCAAATCCACGGGTCATTATCTGCCACCGCTTCATGTACAACACTGCACTCTCGACGCGCCGCCGCGAGATTAGGTGCTGCGGGGACTTTCTCCCGCCGGATCTGTGGGTGACCCGGACTGCGGCTGCAACAGCCGGCTCTACGACTGGTGGTTCGTCACCGAGCACGACGAACGACGCCGATCCTACTTCGCGGCTGTTTCCAGACGACCCCGAGTCCGAGGAGGAGATAGACTACGGCGTATTCGTGAAGGAGGGCGAGGTCGCGCCACCAGACTGGTCCCGCTACCGTGGCGCCGCTCCCGAGCCCCCTCCCCAGCCAGAGCCATAGGAGGACGACGAGGAGTTCCAGGCCGCCGTCGAGGAGTCTGAGCTCACCGAGCTCGCAATGTGACCCGGCCTTGCCCAAGCTCCACCCGCGCCAGCGTGGCCACCGACGGGCTGCGTGGTCACCTCCCCGCCTAGCCGTTCGTCCATGTCAAGATCGAGGACGACGACGTGGAGTAGGCCACTAGCGGTGCGTGGGAACGACAGCAGCAGCAGGAACCCCCCCCCCCCCCCCGGCCTCAACTCATTACCATAGGGTTCTACTTTTTTTTTGAAATTTTTGGTGAACTTTGGCCTAATCTACGTAATTTAAGTTTACGTTGTGTTTGTCTATTTTTTTTCTCAATTTGTGGGGTACCATTGTGTTCACACCCCCCCCCCCCCCCCCCCCCCCCCTACCACTCCACCCCAAACGGACATGGGCAAATAATTGTCCACGGCCCGCTCCAAACGGACCAAACGACAGATTTGGTGTCCGATTTAGAAGATGTGAGGCCATATCACATTCCAGTCGTATGATGACCGGAGCGTTGCGCTAGAAGGTAAGAACGTTTTCAATAAAACCTTCTCGTACAAGTCTTTTCACAAAGTTTTCGGGGCGGGGGGAGTGTTGGCAAATCGTCTTCCTGATGCAGCGTAACAGCATTACTCCTCACGTCTGCACTACGCACGCCACTTGCTATATAGCATCACCCTATCCGTTTCACTTTTCTTAAAGGAATGCCCGTTTTACTTTCGAGTATATTAGCACTGCACTTCTCTCAGTTATTACCGCGTTTTGTGCGAACAGTGTGGAGTCAGTTTGTCTCCTAGTATCAAGCTTAGGGAGTTAATAGCACCAGCGGTCACACAACTCGTCGTCGATGTGCACTTAAGTCACACTTCTCCAGAATGTGATTATTTGGTCACACAACTCGACAAGTGCGTGCACGCAGGTCACTGGCCCCACTTGTCAGTCCGTTTTGGACGGTAAATTTTTAGAAAACCCTCTGGAGTAATATTAATTTTACAAAATGGTCCTTCTAATTTTACAAAATGGTCCTCCTAATTTTACAAAATGATCCTTCTAATTTTACAAATGGTCCTCCAGGGGGACCATTTTGTAAAATTAATATTACTCCAGGGGTTTTCTGAAAATTTACCGTCCAAAACGGACTGACAAGTGGGGCCAGTGACCTGCGTGCACGCACTTGTCGAGTTGTGTGACCAAATAATCACATTCTGGAGAAGTGTGACTTAAGTGCACATTGACGTCGAGTTGTGTGACCACGAGTGTCATTAACTCAAGCTTAGGACAGTGCTTACACAGTACACACATCAATCATCAATGCTCATTCTTAGTTGCATGTACGTGGAGCTAGTAATATACGGTACTTGCTTGCCGACAGTCCAGGTTATCACTAACTCAAGCATTGCACACTGATAAGTGATTGCTCTAAATTCTTCCGGTAGTTCAAGTCTCAGGAAATGCTTATTTGCATGGGGATTGGAGTAGTCTAACACTTGTTTTGTCTTTTCAGAAAGAATTTGGCCCCGGCAGGGCTGGAAAAGGCACTGACTCGTGCTAGCTAAGTCGTCGTGTATGATTTACAACCGTTTGCTGCGGCACAACCAATAATTTATTTTTCTGTCAGCTGGAGTTCACCCACAATTGGGCCAGGAAAAGGGAGTAGCTGGTAGTCCCAAATGATCCCGATTGGGCTGCTGAGTTTTGTTTTGTTGCCACGCTTTGGCACGATAATGGAAGTCGTGCTTGATTTATTTGATGTAATTCAAGTTTATTGGTTCTATTAGTTGCCACTTGTGACAGAGCGATATAGACGGCACGTTTGCTCGTCAAAACTCAGCCTACATATGTGGCGAACATTTTGGCAATTTTCTTCGAAGAATTACTTGACAGTTCTATGCATCTTTTCTTGTGGGAAGCACTATGCAGCTTCTTTTTTACAACACAATGCTACACTTGAGCAAAATCTTACGGGATTAACTTACAAGTTGATTGTCACGCGCGCTCACAGCAGCAGCAAGAGATATATCCGCAAGTGCTGCAGGAGTTTCGGCCAATGCTTTAATGCACGATGCTTCCGTAAGTAAATCCCGTAACAAACTGCCCGTAAGTTTAGTATAATTGTTTTCACAAATCACACTTTATAATAAACTGAGAACTTTTTAGGAATCGCTTTGAACGTGAAAAATGTCTTGGGGGGGGGGGTAACTTGGGATTACCAAAGCCGTTT
This sequence comes from Poa pratensis, assembly GCA_947311845.1. Classification (NCBI taxonomy): domain Eukaryota; kingdom Viridiplantae; phylum Streptophyta; class Magnoliopsida; order Poales; family Poaceae; genus Poa; species Poa pratensis. Next base: position 23,418,324 of record CAMZMU010000087.1, read on the forward strand.
AATAATGTAGCTTTAGTTTTGTAATTAAATCAGGGGAAATTCCGTTCTCGAAAAAAGTACTAGTGAGGGCTAAACAAGTTTTTTCCCGTCTCTATACCTTCTCAATTGAGGAAAGCTATTCAAAACATAGTATGCCTTTTCGGTTGTGTTGTTGGAACCATGTTTGTTCCCACAAAGTGGCAATAGTCTATCAAATCAATAAGTAAGTTGTTAGTATTGTTTGATACTCCTAATCAAAAAAAGCAATCACGGAGATTGAAAGATCTACCAAAATTAAATATGTTCTTCTTATTCTTACGTTCGAGTGTCATTTTAACGAACAAGTATCAACTTAAAAGGATTTACTGCAACTAATATTGAAGCACTGATAACATGTTTGGTAATTGGTAGATGGAACTAACACTAGTAGGAAATAGGCCTTCTGTGGCACACCATTTTTGCCTTTTGTGGCGTACGGTGGGTGCGCCACAATTTTTTTTCTGTGGCGCACCCCAGATGCGCCACAGAAAACAACAATTCTGTGGCGCACCCCTACCCCGGTGCGCCACAGAATTGTTTTTGAATTTAAAAAAAAGGTGGCCAGATCTAGATCTGGATTTTTCAAAAATTCAAAAAATCAAAAAAATAAAAAAAATCAGAAAATGAAATAATTTGGAAAACCCTAAATATTTGAATTTTGGGAACATTTTTAACACTCCAAGCATATCTCAAATGATGACTTCCGAGTAGGTCACCCATCCTCAAATTGCTCCAACCCAAGCACGCTTAACTTCTAAGTTCTATTCAATTCAACTATCCTCATGCTACTCAAGTTTTTATTGATAATAGTATCATATCAACCCTCTTAACCCTTGTGTATGTGTATATATGTGTGTAGTTTATGTGTGGTATGTGTATATATGTGTTTTTAAAATTAAAAAAAATCAAAAACTTTAGAAAGAAGTTCAAAAAATCCAAAAAAATCCCGTAACAAACTGCCTGTAAGTTTAGTATAATTGTTTTCACAAATCACACTTTATAATAAACTGAGAACTTTTTAGGAATCGATTTGAACGTGAAAAATGTCTGGGGGTGGGTGGTGGTGGTTGGGGGGGGGGGGGGGGGGTGTAACTTGGGATTAGCAAAGCCGTTTTTGTGGAAACATTACCTTATATAGTTAGCTAGCTGTAGATTCCACGTCAAATTGTTTGGAAGGGTGATATACATCTGCACGTTTAAGGAAAATTGAAACGGATGACTGAGCAAAATTCGTCAAATATTTTTGCGAATTTGGATCCAAAATTAAGGAGTTAGAGTCGACCAAACTCGAAACCGATCACGGGAATGGAACCTACTCATTGGCGCGCATATATTCATGTACATATTATCGTGATAAGGAGAGCGAAGCGTATTTTTTGGTAAATGTGAAGGTCTGTCCGCAAAAGCGCCGTGCGAGCTAGCGGATGTGAATCGGACGGCGCGGAGGCGTCTGTGTACTGTAGACCGGAGGACCGATTAAGTTTTTTCTTGGGAAACACGGGGAATTTTCTGCAAATCAGATTGTAAGTATGAGCATATATTTAATTTAACTCCATAATTAGAGAAAATACATTTAGATTATCTCCAAGTATTTACCAAATTAAAATATTCAAATATGTTTGTATTTTGCCATAAATAGTTAGCATTTATTGTTCTGAGCATTTTGATACATTATTCATATTTTTCTGGTGGACAGATTTAAAGTTGTTGATTTTACAACATTAATTATTTTTATGGAAATTGTTTAAACAAAAGACTTCTATACAATACTGTTTTATTCCGGAGGACCGAGTTACATTTTTTGGAAAGTACGAGGCCTTCACTGCATGAAAGCGGCGTCCGTAGGACCGAGTTACATTTTTTGGAAAATGCGAGAACTTTACTGCAAGAAAGCGACGTCCGGAGGGCCGAGTCATATTTTTTGGAAAGTGCGAGGACTTTACTGCAAGAAAGCGGCGTCCAAAGGTCCGAGTCACATTTTTTGGAAAGTCCGAGGACTTTATTGCAAAAAGCGGCGCGCACGTCAGCCGGACCGTCGGATCGACGATGGACGGCACGGGATGGGCGGGCAAAGCTACAGTGCCCGAGCGCTCTCAGCTCACGGATTTGCACCTCCTTAATATAGTTAGGAATTAATCAAAAGCGAACCACCTCGTTCGAAGATAAATAAGGAGGCATATGCAAACGTACATCATTTGTTAATTAGCACCAGGATGTAAAACCGACTTTCTTTTGTTTCGGGACGTCCGCCGGAACCCCCGCAGACCGGGATTGGAGCACACCTAATGCTCGCTCCACATCTTTTCGGACATTCTGTTGCTTGACTGCGAAGTGAGAGTTTGCCTCACCAACGGGGTTGCGGATGTTCTTGACAGATGTCGACCAACGAGGATAGATGCCATCTGCTAGGTAGTATACATTGTCATACTCATGGCCGTGGATCACATACTTGAACTCTTGGAGCTTGGCCATCAGCAAGTCCGCAAACATCAGAGACCGTTGCAGCATGTTGATGTGATTATGTGAACCGGCCATGTCGAAAAATATGTGCCAAATCCACGGGTCATTATCTGCCACCGCTTCAAGGTCAACACTGCACTCTCGACGCGCCGCCGCGAGATTAGGTGCCACAGGGACTTTCTCCCGCCGGATCTGTGGGATGACCCGGACTGCGGCTACAATAGCCGGCTCTAGGACCGGTGGTTCGTCGCCGAGCACGACGAACGCCGCCGATCCTACTTCGCGGCCGTTTCCAGACGACCCCAAGCCCGAGGAGGAGATAGACTACGACGTATTCGTGAAGGAGGGCGAGGTCGCGCCACCTGACTGGTCCCGCTACCGTGGCGCCGCTCCTGAGCCCCCTCTCGAGCCAGAGCCATAGGAGGACGACGAGGAGTCCCAGGCCGCCGTCAAGGAGTCTCAGCTCACCGAGCTCGCAATGTGACCCGGCCTTGCCCAAGCTCCACCCGCGCCAGCGTGGGCACCACGACGGGCTGCGTGGTCAACTCCCCGTCTAGCCGTTCGTCCACGTCAAGGACGACGACGTGGAGTAGGTCACCAGCGGTGCGTGGGAACAACAGCAGCAGCAGGACCCCGCCCCCCCGGCCTCTACTCAGTACCATAGGTTTCTATTTTTTTTGAAAAATTTGGTGTGAACTTTGTCCTAATCTACGTAATTTAAGTTTACATTGTGTTTGTCTATTTTTTTCTCAATTTGTGGGGTACCATTGTGTTCACGACATGGGCAAATAAGTGTCCATGGCCGCTCCAAACGGACCAAACGACACATCTGGTGTCCGATTTATTGGGTTGGGGGGGGGGGGGGGGGGGGGGGGGGGGGGGGGGGTTGAGCTGCCAGCATTATCCTCACGTCTGCAGTAAGCACACCACCTGCCATAGCATCACCCTATCCGTTTCACTTTTCTTAATGCATGCCCGTTTTACTTTTGAGTATTTAGCACTGCACTTCTCTCAGTTATTACCGCGTTTTGTGCGAACAGTGGAGTTAGTTTGTCTCCTAGTATCAAGCTTTGGACAGTGCTTATACAGTACACACATCAATCATCAATGCTCATTCTTAGTTGCATGTACGTGGAGCTAGTAATATACGGTACTTGCTTGCCGACAGTCCAGATTATCACTAACTCAAGCATTGCACACTGATAAGTGATTGCTCTAAATTCTTCCGGCAGTTCAAGTCTCAGGAAATGCTTATTTGCATGGGGATTGGAGTAGTCCAACACTTGTTTGTCTTTTCAGAAAGAATTTGGCCCGGCAGGGCTGGAAAAGGCACCGACTCGTGCTAGCTAAGTCGTCGTGTATGATTTACAACTGTTTGCTGCGGCACAACCGATAATTTATTTTTCCCGTCAGCTGGAGTTCACCCACAATTGGGCCAGGAAAAGGGAAGTAGCTGGTAGTCCCAAATGTTCCCGATTGGGCTGCTGAGTTTTGTTTTCTTACCACGCTTTGGCACGATAATGGAAGTCGTGCTTGATTTATTTGATGTAATTCAAGTTTATTGGTTCTATTCGTTGCCACTTGTGACAGAGCGATATAGACGGCACGTTTGCTCGTCAAAACTCAGCCTACATATGTGGCGAACATTTTGGCAATTTTCTTCGAAGAATTACTTGTCAGTTCTATGCATCTTTTCTTGGGGGAAGCACTATGCAGCTTCTTTTTTACAACACAATGCTACACTTGAGCAAAATCTTACGGGATTAACTTACAAGTTGATTGTCACGCGCGCTCACAGCAGCAGCAAGAGATATATCCGCAAGTGTTGCAGGAGTTTCGGCCAATGATTTAATGCACGATGCTTCCGTAAGTAAATCCCGTAACAAACTGCCCGTAAGTTTAGTATAATTGTTTTCACAAATCACACTTTATAATAAACTGAGAACTTTTTAGGAATCGATTTGAACGTGAAAAATGTCTGGGGGTGGGTGGTGGTGGGTGGGGGGGGGGGGGGGGGGGGGGTGTAACTTGGGATTACCAAAGCCGTTTTTGTGGAAACATTACCTTATATAGTTAGCTGGCTGTAGATTCCACGTCAAATTGTTTTATTTCTGCTTGTAATTCGAAGTGCTCACGAAATGATCGCAGCGCATATGAATATTCTGTATATCCGGATGATCATTACATGGAATATGCTTATCCACAAATTAATTGTTCTTGGGACCCATACTGCGGTACGTAACTTCACACATTTTTATAAGTTTTTTCCTGACAGGACTAAAATGGCAATTAGCTGCATCATCCAGATTGCCTATAAAGACTACATAGAGTCTCTGATCCGTCTTATGTTTTTTATGTGCCCTTTTTGAGGCACTTCTCTTTTCTTAATTAATAGCTCTGATCAATACTCCACTCATCGTTAACCTCTAATGCTGCAAGATGACGGTGTAACCTCATCCTCACAGACCATTACAGTAATATACTTACCACTGCAGTCAATGTTGACCTTAGATATAACTGGCATATAATATAGCAAAGCGCGGTTGTAATTTACGGTGCGGCGTTTGTAACCTTCACAAAAACAATTAGTAAGCACTTATTTTTCGAGTGAAAGATCATATGATCTATATGGTCCGTCATTCAAATGGGGTTTTAACATGTATCCTCCACGTAGTGTAAATATTTTGACAACTCGTTAGGAGGAATAGATCACAACTATGGAATTCTTATTGGGGAGGGAGCGTTAAGTTGCTTGGGTACGCAGAATGATATGATTTTTTTATGGTAAAACATCTTGTCTTGTGCAGGTTATTTACCGATGTAGCCATTGCTTCGTCTTTGGTCGTCACTTCAATGTGGAATGAACACCTGTTTACGGAGGCTTGTATACGGTTGGAGCAGGTGATGATGGATATTTTTATTCCACCACATAGATGGCAGCGTAGTCTACGATCGGCCCTCCGTCGCCATCGACGTTGCTATGAGTTCATACTTGTGGAGGACAACTCTTCTGTCCTCCTAGCCCGCCGAACAGAGGCAAAATCGCCACTCCGGCTGACGTGGGATAGCGACGGCAAATCGCAGGGTCGAGATACCCGCGTTTCGTATAGAGAGTGAAAACTTGGCGCGCTGGTAGTTCCGTCGGCTGACAAGTAAGGCGATTTACCCAGGTTCAGGCCCCGGAGGGTAACACCCTACTTCTGCTTGTCTGATCTGTATATATTGTATGATTACATGGTGGCCGCAATGGCGATGGTGGTGGTGAGACGTGGTCTCGCTATGGCTATGCGTGTATGTTTTGTCCCGTATCTATCTGTCTATGGGGGTGCCCCTGTCTGGCTTTATAAGGGAGCCAGATAGGGTTTACAAGAGTCCTAGTAGACTACGACTTGGACTTGAAGTAATAGCCGGTCCGCCAGGTGGGCCTTCGTCTGGGCCGCACTAGGTATACCAAAAGTGGGGGACCCGAAGTGTATGACCACGTCACCGGCCTTTCCTCTCCCAAGCTCGTCACCTAGCCATGTCCGCCGCCGACCCCGCTGGAGCTGTGGCCAACCAGCCCGCGGTCGTGCATATCGCGGTAGATTCCCCAAGAAGCCAAAGAAAGAGGTCACCGCGGAGTAGAGGGCCAAGGAGACCTCAAAGCGAGGCGCCCGGAGGAGGAAGAAGGAGAGGGCGCTCACGGAAGCCGCCGCCACCTAGGGCTAGGTCAATGACAGCGATTCCATCGTCGCCAGGGCCATGGAAGCTTCCCTCCTCATGATAGGCATGGTTCCGCCCGTGGAGCCCCAATTGCGGCGGTCAGCTCGAACGCCTCGGCTGCCAAGGTCGAAGTGCTCTATGACGCCATCGCCACCCCACCGCCACGCCAGCGTACGGCTACCTTCCCGAAGTGTGTCACCGCGGTTCTCACCTGAAGTCGGGGATTCAATGCCAACTGCCCCCGTGGTGCCTCCCCTTGATCTCAACGCCGCGCCTATGGCCGGCTACTCACTGGCGCCGCAGACCAAGGCCTCGCGTGCACCTGACCCGCCAGTTGTCACCCAAGGCCGCAGCCTGTTCGGCCAATTGCCAAGGCTATCGCCGAGGGACGGAATGTACTACAAGGAGCCGGTGGCTGGGGAGGGGTTCCTGCAGGACATGATTAGGGACAATGCCCAGGACGATTACGACCAGGACGATTATGGCCAGGGGGATGATGAAGTTCAGGCGACCAGCCCGGATGTGATCAACATCGAGGATGAGCCAGTTTTTTTGATGAGCTTGAGAGCCAAGCCCAGGTACAAAAGAGGAAAATTAGCCAAAGGGGTGCCGCATTCACCCAAAAGGAGGACGAGTTCATTTGCGAGTCATGGATCGAGGTTGGAAAGGATCAAATCGTCCGGGCCGAGCAAAAAGGGGGCGCATATTGGTTGAGGTACTTAAACACTACAATGCAAGGAAGATGCTTTCGACTTAAGAAATGGTGAGTGACCGAACTGAAGTGTCAATCCAAAAGAGGTGGGGGTTTATCTCGGCAGAGGTTAGCCAATTTTGTGTTTCCCATGATCATGTCGATGCCCGGCCAATAAGTGGCATTGGCGTCAAGGAATTGGTACGTCTTCTTCCCTCTTTCACTAAGCCTCCTATATATGCATTGTCCTCCTATGCATTTGAATGTATTGTGCTCCAATAGGTCTTGCAAGCATTGGAAACCTTCTTCAAGGCTCAACATGGGACGGCCTTTACCTTGACCCATTGCTACAAAGTACTCAAAGATCAACACAAGTGGAAGGACCTCTACGCGTCATCAAGAAAAATGGGGGGGGGGGGGGGAGGCAACGGCCACCGGAAATGGGGAGGGCGACCCATCGGAGAAGGAGAAGATTCCAAGGGGGAGGACCAACTCCAAGGCGAGTTGAAACACGACACATCAACAAATGGCGTTGCAAGAAACCTTGAATGGGTTCTGATACGTCCATTTTGCATCACTATTTTATATCATAATTTTCTGCTATTCATCGATATATTTCATATTTAGAGATGATACTTATGTTATTTTACCTATTTTGCATGTTTCATGATTATTGGAGAATAAATCACTGGAGTCAGGATTCTGCTGAAAAAAGCACCGTCAAGACACCATATTTCTGAAGATCAACAATTGACGGAAAATATCCAGAAGTCCCTATTTTCACAGATGCCGGAGGCAGCCAAAAGGGGGTGGCCAGTCCCGAATTAATTATAATTATAACTTTTAACTCTCTTCACATGTTTTGCCCTGATTTATCAGTAAGCAATCTAAAAAGATTAATCATTCAAATAGACACTCCTCCATGGTATGTGATTGTTGGAAGGCACCGAGGATTCGGTTAGCCATGGCTTGTGTAAGCAAAGGTTGGGAGGAGTGTCATACAAATATAAAGTACATGTGTAAACAAAAGAGAGGAGGGATGATCTGCCCTTGGGTAGAAATAACGTACTTCATGGGAGCCGCTCTTGAAAGTCTGGTTGACAAGGGGATAGTGTTTTCTCTACTGCGATTCGTTGACAACGACATACATAGCTCAAACCTATATTTTTTATACTCTCTATATGATTTCAAAACTTGAAAAGGTCTAGCACATGATTTAATCCCTGCTTCCCTCTGCGAAGGGCCTATCTCTTACTTTAATGTTGAGTCAGTAAACCTATTTCCCTCCTATCTCAAGCAAGCATTTGAGTTGTTGTGATTCAATCATCTATATGTTGATATTTACAATCATGTCTTTTATCCTTCCTTGTTTAGCACAATGCTTTTATCTGAATGGATACAATTTTGAAAGTTATCAATGACTGTAAGGAGACTGTTATAGTTGAGCATGTAAGTTCTGCAATATAAGCTCTAATATAAAGACTCTGATCGAAAGATAAGTACAATATGTTAATTGTTCTCTTACCAAGAACAAAGTTTGCCATCACCAATTATGATTTTCTCTAGGCACCTTTATTTGTGACTTCCTTTACTTGTTTCAAGTTAAGTTATATGATAGGAAGTTGTTGTCTAAGATGACTTGTGTGATTATAAATGTGATGCTTCTTGTCCGTATTTTATTTATCGACACTTCACTCCATAAACATGTGGTCTTGTTTACTGAGTTCAGCTTTTGCTTGGGGACAAGCGAGATCTAAGCTTGGGGGGAGTTGATACGTCCATTTTGCATCACTATTTTATATCATAATTTACTGCTATTCATCGATATATTTCATATTTAGAGATGATACTTATGTTATTTTACCTATTTTGCATGTTTCATGATTATTGGAGAATAAATCACCGGAGTCAGGATTCTGCTGGAAAAAGCACCGTCAAGACACCATATTTCTGAAGATCAACAATTGACGGAAAATATCCAGAAGTCCCTATTTTCACAGATGCCGGAGGCAGCCAAAAGGGGGGGCAAGGTGGGCCACCATGGGCTCTCACCATGTGGTGGCGCGGCCCCCTTGGCTGGCGCGCCGCCATGTGGTGAGGAGGCCCTGGCCCACCTCTGCCGGTGCCCCTTCGCGTACTTCATCCCCTGGAAACCCTAAGCTCGGGGGATCATCGAGGAAATATTCCGCCGCCTCCACGAGGCGGAAAACACCAGAGAGAGAAAAGCTCTCCGGCAGGGGAGAAAACTGCCGGGGAAATTCCTTCCCGGAGGGGGGAAATCATCGCCATCGTCACCGTCATCGAGCTGGACTTCATTGGGATCATCATCATCATCATCTCCACCGCCGACACCATCATCTCCACCGCTCCACTCCGTTCCGCTGTAACATCTAGGGTTGAATCTTGTCTAGTTCATAGGGGAAACTTTCCCGGTGTTGATTACTCCTTGTGGTTGATGCTATTAAGTGAAACCGTTGAATTAAGGTTTATGTCCAGATTGTTATTCATCATTATATCACCTCTGATCATGATCTATATGATGTCTTGTGAGTAGTTCGTTTAGTTCTTGAGGACATGGGAGAAGTCTAGATGTTAGTAGTGAACTATGTTGAGTAATATTTAATGGTTTGATATTTAAGTTGTGGTGTTATTCTTCTAGTGGTGTCATGTGAACGTCGACTACATGATACTTCACCTTTATGGGCCTAGGGGAATGCATTGTGTATTCGTTTGCCAATTGTGGGGTTGCCGGAGTGACAGCAACCTGAACCCCCGTTGGTATATCGATGCATGAGGGATAGCAGGATCTCAGAGTTTAAGGCTGTGGTTAGATTTATCTTAATTACTCTCTTATATTTGCGGATGCTTATGAGGGGTATAATCACAAGTATGTATTAGTCCTAGGAAGGGCGGTGCATTAGCATAGGTTCACCCACACAACACTTATCAAAACAATGAAGATTAATCAGCTATATGAAGCGAAAGCACTTGACTAAATTCCCGTGTGTCCTCAAGAACGTTTGGTCATATAAGTAAACCTACCGGCTTGTCCTTTGCTGTAGAAAGGATTGGGCCACTCGCTGCAATTATTATTACTGCATTTTATTTACTTGTATTTTATTTATCTGCAATATCAAAAACTCCTAAAAACTTGTCTGTGAGCATTTACAGTGAATCCTTGATCGAAACCGCTTGTCAACACCTTCTGCTCCTCGTTGGGTTCGACACTCTTATTTATCGAAAGTACTACGATACACCCCCTATACTTGTGGGTCATCAAGACTATTTTCTGGCGCCGTTGCCGGGGAGTGAAGCGCTATTGGTAAGTGGAATTGGTAAGGGAAACTTTTACTGTACGTGCTGTTTTTACTTTTGCCTGCTGCTTTATTTCATTATGGAGAGATCTCCGATTGAATTCCTATTTGGAAAAACTACTACCACAGCTAAGGTAGTAGATGAGGCGCCAGAGGTGCAGGTAATTCCATATAAATACCTATGAAAATTATTGAACGTGTTACGAATAACCGCTATGAAGGAGATGGAACTGTCCATCCTGGAGATCATTTGTTGTTTTTACATGAATTATGCGAGTTGTTCAAGTGTGCAGGTATTTCAATGGATGAAGTTAAAAAGAAATTATTCTCTATATCGTTGGCTGGAGAGCTGCACATTGGTATAAACTGCTGAAGAATGGCCGCTCTCTTGGTTGGGAGGAAATTGTACCCCTCTTTTATTCTAAATTTTATCCTCCAAGTGAAATTCACCAAGATCGGAACCTTATATATAATTTCTGGCCTCATGATGGAGAAAGTATTGCCCAAGCGTGGGGGAGATTGAAGTCATTAATGCTCAAATGTCCCATTCATGAGCTTCCTGGTAATGTCATTATTGATAACTTCTATGCAAGGCTCTCTTTTCAAGATAAAACCTTGTTGGATACTGCTTGTTCTGGATCATTTACACGTAATAAAGAAGAGTTTAAATGGGACCTTCTTGATCGGATCCAGGAGAATACTGAAGGATGGGAGAACGACAAAGGTAGAAAGTCAGGTATAAATTATGATTATGAATGCATTAAATCTTTTATGGGAACTGAAGATTTTCATAATGTTAGTGCTGTTTATGGACTTGATTCTCAAATTATTGCAAACTGTTTTAAGGCCTTTGCCTCTTATCTTGATATTCCTAAAAAGGAGTGGAACAAGTTTCATGCGCCTTATAAAGATAAAATTAGCTCTGTTCCTGCTAGAAGTGTTGAAGTTCATACTGTTGATCATATTGTGCCTGAACCTTATATTGAAAAAATTCCTTTTCCTGTTAAAGTAAAGGAACATTCTATTATAGCTAGTGTGGTTAATAAAAGTGCAAAGAAACCTATAGAACCTGATGAGCAAATAACTGTTGAACCTGCTGTAGCGATAATTAAAGATCTTGTAACCGAAAGTGTAGAAGATGGGCACATCATCTTTTGTGAAGATGCTTCTAATATTGTTTCACATCCTAGTAAATCTAGGAAAACTAGTGTTCCTGTGCTTTCTGTTAGAATAGGTGATCATTGCTATTATGGTTTATGTGATATTGGTGCGAGTTCCAGTGCTATTCCTTATGAGCTTTACAGGGAAATCATGCATGAAATTGGTTCTTGTGAACTTGAAGAAATTGATGTGGTTATTCAGCTTGCTAACAGGGAAACTATCTCTCCAATTGGTATTGTTAGAGATGTGGAAGTTTTATGTGGTAAGACTAAATATCCTGCTGATTTTCTAGTACTTGGTTCGGCTGCTAGTAAAACTTGTCCTATCATTTTTGGTAGACCTTTTCTGAATACTTGTGGTGCTGTTATAGATTGTAAGAAAGAGAAAATTATTACCAAATTTGCTGGTGAATCTTATGAGTTCAATTTCTCTAAATTTGCTAAAACTCCTTATGAAACTGAATTGCCTAATGAAGATTTTAGAGTTGAACAGCTTGCATCTATTGCTCTTGCTCCTAACGATCCTTTGCAGCAACACCTGGAGGATCATGAAAGTGAAGTCTTTATGGAAGAAAGGAATGAGCTTGATGAAATATTTATTCGTCAACCCATACTTAAACATAATTTACCGGTTGAAGATTTGGGTACCACGCCACCACCCAAAGAGGATCCTGTTTTCGATTTAAAACCTTTACCTGATAATCTCAAATATGCTCATATTGATGATAAGAAAACATATCCTGTTATTATTAGTTCTAAACTTTCAGGTATTGAAGAAGAAAGATTATTGGAGGTATTAAGGAAACACCGAGGAGCTATTGGATATACTCTTGATGATTTAAAAGGGATTTCTCCCACTATTTGCCAACACGCCATCAATATGGAAGATGATGCAAAACCTGTTGTTGAACATCAACGTCGTCTAATTCCTAAAATGAAGGATGTGGTAAGAAATGAGGTATTAAAACTCCTTGAAGCTGGTATTATTTATCCTATTGCTGATAGTAAATGGGTAAGTCCTGTGCATTGTGTTCCTAAGAAAGGAGGAATTACTGTTGTGCCAAATGATAATGATGAGCTTATTCCTCAAAGAGTAGTTGTAGGATATAGAATGTGCATTGATTTTCGAAAAGTTAATAAAGTCACTAAGAAGATCATTACCCTTTACCTTTCATTGATCAAATGTTAGAAAGGTTATCTAAGAACACTCATTTTTGTTTTCTTGATGGATATTCTGGGTTTTCACAAATTGCTGTTAGAGCTAAAGATCAAGAGAAAACTACTTTCACTTGTCCTTATGGAACTTATGCTTATAGGCGTATGCCTTTCGGTTTATGTAATGCTCCTGCTACTTTTCAAAGATGCATGTCTGCTATTTTTCATGGTTTTTGTGAAAAGATTGTGGAAGTATTCATGGATGATTTTTCTGTCTATGGAAATTCTTTTGATAACTGCTTGCGAAACCTTGATAAAGTTTTGCAGAGATGTGAGGAAACTAACCTTGTTCTTAATTGGGAGAAGTGTCACTTTATGGTTAATGAAGGAATTGTTCTGGGACATAAAATTTCTGAAAAAGGTATTGAAGTTGATAGGCTAAAGTTGAAGCAATCGAGAAAATGCCCTATCCCAGGGATGTTAAAGGTATTCGTAGTATTCTTGGTCATGCTGGTTTCTATAGAAGGTTTATTAAAGATTTCTCTAAAATTTCAAAGCCTTACTAATCTTCTCCAAAAAGATGTACCTTTTGTTTTTGATGATGATTGTAAGGAAGCTTTTGAAACTTGAAAAAGGCTTTAATTACTGCTCCTGTTGTTGAACCACCTGATTGGAATTTACCTTTTGAAATTATGTGTGACGCTAGTGATTTTGCTGTAGGTGCTGTTCTTGGACAGCGAGTAGATAAGAAATTGAATGTTATTCATTATGCTAGTAAGACTCTTGATTCTGCTCAAAAGAATTATGCTACTACTGAAAAAGAGTTCTTAGCTGTAGTTTTTGCTTGTGACAAGTTTAGACCTTATATTGTTGATTCAAAAGTCACTATTCATACTGATCATGCTGCTATTAAGTACCTTATGGAAAAGAAAGACGCTAAGCCTAGGCTTATTAGATGGGTGCTTCTTTTACAAGAGTTTGACTTGCATATTGTAGATAGGAAAGGTGCTGAAAATCCTGTTGCTGATAATTTATCTAGATTGGAAAACATTGCTTATGATCCTATACCTGTTAATGATAGTTTTCCAAATGAGCAATTGGCTGCAATAAAGGTGAGCTCGCGAGATAGTCCTTGGTATGCTGATTACGCTAACTTTATTGTTTCCAAGTACTTGCCTCCAACCTTTTCAGCTCAGCAAAGAAGGAAATTCTTTTATGACTTGAGGCATTATTTTTGGGATGACCCACACTTATATAAAGAAGGAGTGGATGGTATTATGCGAAGATGTGTTCCTGAATATGAACAACAAGAGATATTGAGAAAATGTCATGGTAGTGCTTATGGAGGACATCACGCTGGAGATAGAACTGCACAAAAGTTCTACAATCAGGTTTTTATTGGCCAACTCTCTTTAAAGATGCAAGGAAGTTTATTTTATCCTGTGATGAATGCCAAAGAGTTGGTAATATCTCTAGACGCAATGAAATGCCTATGAATTATTCTCTTGTTATTGAACCATTTGATTGTTGGGGATTCGACTTCATGGGTCCTTTCCCTCCTTCAGAAGGTAATACTCATATACTTGTTGCTGTTGATTATGTTACTAAATGGGTAGAAGCCATACCTACAAAAAGTGCTGATGGTGAGACCTCTTTAAAAATGCTTTTAGATGTTATTTTCCCTAGGTTTGGTGTACCTAGATATCTTATGACTGATGGAGGTTCTCATTTTATTCATGGTGGTTTTAGAAAGACCCTTGCTAAATATGGTGTTAATCATAGAATTGCTTCGGCTTATCATCCCCAAACAAGTGGGCAAGTAGAATTATCAAATAGAGAAATTAAATCTATCTTGCAAAAGACTGTTAATAAGTCTAGGAAAAATTGGGCTAGTAAGTTAACTGATGCTTTATGGGCTTATAGAACTGCTTATAAAAACCCTATGGGTATGTCTCCTTATAAAATGGTTTATGGAAAAGCTTGCCATTTGCCTTTAGAACTAGAACACAAAGCTTATTGGGCAGTGAGAGAACTTAATAGAGATTTTAAACTTGCTGGTAAGAAAAGGTTGCTTCAATTAAGTTCTTTAGATGAATGGAGAAGTGAAGCTTATGAAAATGCTAGACTTTTTAAAGAGAAAGTTAAGAAATGGCATGATAGGAGAATTATTAAGAGAGAATTCAATGTTGGTGAGAAAGTTCTATTGTATAGGTCTCGTCTCAGATTTTTTGCAGGAAAATTACTCTCAAAATGGGAAGGACCTTTTGTTATTGTGGAGGTGTATCGTTCAGGTGCAATAAAGATTGCCTCATTGAAAGATGACTCTACACAAGTGGTGAATGGACAAAGACTCAAACACTATATTTCTGGAGATTCTTATAATGAAGATGTTGATGTTATTCGAGTGGTAACTCCGGAAACTTTTATTAAAAAGCAAATTGAGGGAACTGCAGAGTCTGATTTCGAATAGGTAACAGTTTCGGTAAGAAAACGTCCACGTTTAACTTTCCAAAAGTTATTTTTGTTATTTTTATTAAATATGGAAAATTACGAGATCGAAACGGGGAAGAAACGGTGCCCGAGGGCACCTCACCACGTCGTGGCGCGGGCCCACCCCTGGCCGCGCCACCACATGGTGAGGGCTCCTCGGAGCCCGTCTCCGACCAGGTTTCTTTCCCGTGCCTTCCTTTTGTCGTAAAACTTTTTGCTATATAATCCCCGGATCCCCCGAGGTCCGTATATCGTCTTTTCGTCGTATTTTTGTTTCGACCTGTTTCTGTTCAGATGTCGTCCCAGGGTTCATCTTCAGAGGATTACGTGCTGCGACGTCGACGTGAGCTCCTCCGCGATCTTGATCAGGGGACCTTCGTTGGATGGGTAGAGGAAGAAAAGATCACAGCTAGGCGTGAGGACATGGATCAGAGCGTCAAGGAGGAAGTGAAGAAGATATCATCAAGCAAGGAGGGACAGACAGCTGCAAGATCAAAGATAGCAAGCCTACTTTTGTGGGATCATTAACCCTGGACGTGCTTTTTCTCATAATGTGCAGGGACCAATACCACCTGTCCCAGACCTCAGCTCTTTTCCTGCAGTGGAGGAAGCTCTTCGGGTCACCGATGAGTTTTGTGATCAATATCGTGTTCTGAGGATGGAGGTGGAAATACTTCAGGAGGAGAACAACAGACTTCGCGGAATGTTGGAGCGCTTCCTCACTCCCATCATGGTTGTTCCACCATCACCACCGAAGGAGTAATTCATCATTGGTATTGGCATCCCCTTGGCTTGTTCCAAGCTTGGGGGGAGTGCCGCGGTATCACACCATTATCTTTTACCTTTTACTTTTCAATAGAGTCATATCATGAGTAGGGAAGTTATCATATAGGATGGTTTGCAGTGTGGAAGTATCTCTCCTTTAGTTGGTTGTCTATGTATCCCTTGGTGTGAGTTGCCGTTATGGAATATTAATGAGAAGTTTTATCATTTACTTTCTGCACATCTTATTTTAGTTTGCAATTCTGTCATATGAATGATCTTGTTGTTAGTATTGGCATCACTTTGGGAGCATTAAGTAAATCTATTTGGTTTTGGCAAACTTAGCATTGGTCAGTAGCAACAATACTTTGAGACTTAAGTAGAAAAGAGGGAAGTGCATGTAGATATATTATTTCGTTATCTTTCTTTCTTGTTGGCTAATAAGCTTAGTATTCTCAAGTTAAAATTATTTGTGCTTCCAAGGAAGATTGCATGATTGTTTTTATTACATGTATATTTGTTTGCATCCCTCAACTCTTATGCTTGCTACCCAGCCTTGCTAGCCAAAAACCTGTACTGAGAGGGAATGCTTCTCGTGCATCCAAACCTTGAACCAAAACCCATGCCATTTGTGTCCACCAAAACTACCTATTATGTGGTATTTTCGCGCCACTCCAAGTAAATACTTCATGTGCTACCTTTAAACTATTCAAAACTTTATTACTCCTTATTTTGTGTCACTGTTTATTAGCTCATGAGGGTTATGTAGAGTTTCTCTATCACTCTTGTCAGACAGACTTTCACCATTGGACTAGTGGCATATACATCCGCTTATCCATTAATATTGCAAAAAGAGCTGGCAAATGGGGTGCCCAGTCCCGAATTAATTATAATTATAACTTTTAACTCTCTTCACATGTTTTGCCCTGATTTATCAGTAAGCAATCTAAAAAGATTAATCATTCAAATAGACACTCCTCCATGGTATGTGATTGTTGGAAGGCACCCGAGGATTCGGTTAGCCATGGCTTGTGTAAGCAAAGGTTGGGAGGAGTGTCATACAAATATAAAGTACATGTGTAAACAAAAGAGAGGAGGGATGATCTGCCCTTGGGTAGAAATAACGTCCTTCATGGGAGCCGCTCTTGAAAGTCTGGTTGACAAGGGGATAGTGTTTTCTCTACTGCGATTCGTTGACAACGACATACATAGCTCAAACCTATATTTTTATACTCTCTATATGATTTCAAAACTTGAAAAGCTCTAGCACATGATTTAATCCCTGCTTCCCTCTGCGAAGGGCCTATCTCTTACTTTAATGTTGAGTCAGTAAACCTATTTCCCTCCTATCTCAAGCAAGCATTTGAGTTGTTGTGATTCAATCATCTATATGTTGATATTTACAATCATGTCTTTTATCCTTCCTTGTTTAGCACAATGCTTTTATCTGAATGGATACAACTTTGAAAGTTATCAATGACTGTAAGGAGACTGTTATAGTTGAGCATGTAAGTTCTGCAATATAAGCTCTAATATAAAGACTCTGATCGAAAGATAAGTACAATCTGTTAATTGTTCTCTGACCAAGAACAAAGTTTGCCATCACCAATTATGATTTTCTCTAGGCACCTTTATTTGTGACTTCCTTTACTTGTTTCAAGTTAAGTTATATGATAGGAAGTTGTTGTCTAAGATGACTTGTGTGATTATAAATGTGATGCTTCTTGTCCGTATTTTATTTATCGACACTTCACTCCATAAACATGTGGTCTTGTTTACTGAGTTCAGCTTTCGCTTGGGGACAAGCGAGGTCTAAGCTTGGGGGGAGTTGATACGTCCATTTTGCATCACTATTTTATATCATAATTTACTGCTATTCATCGATATATTTCATATTTAGAGATGATACTTATGTTATTTTACCTATTTTGCATGTTTCATGATTATTGGAGAATAAATCACCGGAGTCAGGATTCTGCTGGAAAAAGCACCGTCAAGACACCATATTTCTGAAGATCAACAATTGACGGAAAATATCCAGAAGTCCTATTTTCACAGATGCCGGAGGCAGCCAAAAGGGGGGGCCAAGGTGGGCCACCATGGGCTCTCACCATGTGGTGGCGCGGCCCCCTTGGCTGGCGCGCCGCCATGTGGTGAGGAGGCCCTGGCCCACCTCTGCCGGTGCCCCTTCGCGTACTTCATCCCCAGGAAACCCTAAGCTCGGGGGATCATCGAGGAAATATTCCGCCGCCTCCACGAGGCGGAAAACACCAGAGAGAGAAAAGCTCTCCGGCAGGGAGAAAACTGCCGGGGAAATTCCTTCCCGGAGGGGGGAAATCATCGCCATCGTCACCGTCATCGAGCTGGACTTCATTGGGATCATCATCATCATCATCTCCACCGCCGACACCATCATCTCCACCGCTCCACTCCGTTCCGCTGTAACATCTAGGGTTGAATCTTGTCTAGTTCATAGGGGAAACTTTCCCGGTGTTGATTACTCCTTGTGGTTGATGCTATTAAGTGAAACCGTTGAATTAAGGTTTATGTCCAGATTGTTATTCATCATTATATCACCTCTGATCATGATCTATATGATGTCTTGTGAGTAGTTCGTTTAGTTCTTGAGGACATGGGAGAAGTCTAGATGTTAGTAGTGAACTATGTTGAGTAATATTTAATGGTTTGATATTTAAGTTGTGGTGTTATTCTTCTAGTGGTGTCATGTGAACGTCGACTACATGATACTTCACCTTTATGGGCCTAGGGGAATGCATTGTGTATTCGTTTGCCAATTGTGGGGTTGCCGGAGTGACAGCAACCTGAACCCCCGTTGGTATATCGATGCATGAGGGATAGCAGGATCTCAGAGTTTAAGGCTGTGGTTAGATTTATCTTAATTACTCTCTTATATTTGCGGATGCTTATGAGGGGTATAATCACAAGTATGTATTAGTCCTAGGAAGGGCGGTGCATTAGCATAGGTTCACCCACACAACACTTATCAAAACAATGAAGATTAATCAGCTATATGAAGCGAAAGCACTTGACTAAATTCCCGTGTGTCCTCAAGAACGTTTGGTCATCATAAGTAAACCTACCGGCTTGTCCTTTGCTGTAGAAAGGATTGGGCCACTCGCTGCAATTATTATTACTGCATTTTATTTACTTGTATTTTATTTATCTGCAATATCAAAAACTCTAAAAACTTGTCTGTGAGCATTTACAGTGAATCCTTGATCGAAACCGCTTGTCAACACCTTCTGCTCCTCGTTGGGTTCGACACTCTTATTTATCGAAAGTACTACGATACACCCCCTATACTTGTGGGTCATCAGGTTCCTAACCAAAAAAGACAAGTCATGTGAGAAGAAGGAGGAGACTACAGAGAGGGAACGCCGAGAGAGAGAGAGAGAGAGAGAGAGAGAGAGATGCGTACAACCAATTCTTCGAAGTGCAAAAGAAGTGGCTTGAGATCGAGGAGGAATATGGCCGGACAAGAGCCAAGTAAGCCGATGCAAGAGCCAAGATAGCCAATGTGAAGGAAAAAAACATTGAGCTCGCCCTACGCCTCGATGAGACCTAGATCATGGACATGGATCTCTCCACCTTGACCCCTACAAAGAAGGCGTACTATCTCAAGAAGCAAAGGTACTATATGGACCGAGAGTGATCACATCTCGGTCGTTTTAACAATGTTGTATGCCTGCATTGAACTATGGCCGGGATGACCGGAACCATGGCCGAGATGGCCGGAACTACGGGCGATTCTTGTTGGGTTTGATTTATGCCGGCATGGCAATATTATTTTGGTACAATGTGATGTATTTGATTTATTGCTATCCATATTTTCTATCTTTGTTTGGTCGAATTTGCTAAATGATAAAAATGATCAAAAACCTGGCTGGGCGGACCAAATGGGTCACCCGTTGGGTTCAGTGGCTCTTGAAGGGCGGACATGGGCCGGACGCCTGTCCGTTTTGCGACCCAAACGGACAAAATGCGGATAGATTTCGTGTCCGTTTGGGTCGCCTCGTTGGAGTTGCCCTCACACTTCAATGATGTAGGTTGTTAAATCTTAACACAAATATTTCAAATTAATGAAACATGGTTGTTGATCAAACAACGATGACGACTATAACAACTCTCTTTATTCTAAACACCCCACAGTTCGTATGATAGTATTTTCTTACGAAAAAATCCATGATACTCTAGAAAACACCACCAATCGCCTCTATCCTCATCATTATTGAGGTTTCACGCAAATTGTAAGGAACGTCGATGCCTTCATCACCATCTTCTCCACCATCCGAGTTCAGGTCAAAAGGGAAGTGGAAGTCTATCGGTTCATTGGTCAAGGCAGAAACCCTTGTGCCTTCGTAGATTGGATTCTGTACTAACGTTGTACCGACATGACCTTCGTGAAAGCATGCTCCTTGAGCTCCATTACTCTTACTTGGTGTGAAATCCTTAATCTACCTTACCGAGTGTCGATGCGAGTTAAATCTTTGTTCAGGCACAATTATGATGATCACGATGATGACCATGTCTTAAGAAAAGAAAAATTATATGATTATGATTTTGCATCACACACATTATATTAATGAAGTTGTTGTTGATCAAAATCTTGTACGTTTTAACCAATCAAAAAATATGTGCTTATGTTTGTAACCTCTGTTTTTTATTTACCATGCGTTTTGGTTCTTTTTAAATCATACTTTTAAACGTTTGACCAAGTATGTACCAAAAAGTATCAATATCTCTAACACCGAATACATATAATATGAAAATTTATTTTATTGTGATTCTAATAATATTAAATTTATACTATAGGTGATGATATTTTTTCCTACATATTTGATCAAAATTTACAAAGTGTAACTTTAACTAATCCCAGAGCGCAGCATGTTTAGATGGCGTGTAATATCGACCCATATGTATGAGCTTGACTTATTATGGGCGGATTGAGCTTTAATATTTTTGTTTGTCATTAAGTTTTTCTTTATCAATGAGCTTGTGTGTTAACTGCACAACTGCAAGGGCGGCGTTCAATTTGTCGGCTCTCTAACATTACTACGATTCAATTCGTACAGATTTCAGTGCAAATCGTATCAGCCATTCACTGTACGTGCACAACTACGAGGGGAGGACTTCATCGGTCTGCCGACCTTGCGAAAACTTCAGTTAGATAGCCCATACTTTTGGCTATGTCATTATTCATGCCGACATTTCCTTTTTCGTTTTTCTTTTTGAACATCCATGAACAAATGGTGTATTTCTTTTTTTTCTAGCTTCAGAGTTCAGCCGTTTGTTCCGCCATGCCCATCTAATCTACAAATAAATAATTAAGCATGCTGTCTTTGTGATAAATTATATGCAAATGTACACCTACTATCGTCTTAAATGAGCCAAATAAGCTATCCCCACTAGCTAATGAAGCTAGCTGACTTTGTGAGCTTAATTCGGGTCGATCACGAGCGCGGTACTCAGCATGTTGTTCCATGTCTTGCGATCGCATCCAGGGGCGGAGCCAGGATTCGAACATGGGGGGGGGCGAAAAGTCGACGATCATTAAAGAGAAATTTCTGATGGTTCCATAATATTTTGATCATTAGATTGCATGTCAACCGGATAAGAATTTTCATCTACAAGAGGTTGCTGCACCTCAGATGATTTGCATTTTCAGCAACGGAACCAGAACCAATCTTGATATTAGCACTTAAAACTGAACCAATCCGCTTAAAAATTAAATCTACTCGCCGTTCCTTTCTCTTCATCATTGAATTTTTTATGAAATACATAAATCAGACATGTGCTATTATGCTAATATAAGCAAATCTAGTGGCCTATTTGCTACTGAAACTGAACCAAACAAAGAACAAGGAAGGAACTCAAGTAATATACAGTAGAAGTCTAGAAGAAACAGAAATATGGCAGTACCTTTAGGCGTCAGTAGCACCGTAGCAGGCAGCAGCAGGTAGAGTGCAGCGAGCGCCCTAGCGATCGATCAGATCGCCCTAGCAGCAGGCAGAGTGCGGCGGCCGGCGAGCGCCCTAACGATCTGATCGATCGCCCTAGCAGCAGGCAGAGTGCGGCGGCCGGCGAGCGCCCTAACGATCTGATCGATCGCCCTAGCAGCAGGCAGAGTGCGGCGGCCGGCGAGCGTCCTAGCGATCGATCAGATGGACTATGTGTGGCTGATTCGATCGCCGGTTGATCTACCGATGGACTATGTGGCCGGTACGTGGGCTTAATTAACTTTGTACATAATTTGGGCTTGGTTACCTTTGTGAATAATAGATCAATTAATTGATAATGGGCTAATACATGTAATATTACCTACTGAAAATTATTGGGGGGGACGAACGGTTGGGGGGTCGGACCCCTGCTAGCCCCCCCTGTCTCCGCCCCTGATCGCATCCACCGCGTTCTAGCCGAGAGAATCTTATCAGTTTGCACAAGTGTTAATTAGATTCCATGCAGCCATTTTCGTAACTCAGTTTGATTCAGATTTTGTAAAGACTAAAAGAGAGTGGTGGCAGATACATGCGGGGATTTTTTTTGGGACGCTTGTCCATGGTGCACTGAAGCTGGCGTGTTCAGAAGTAAGAATTTTGTGCGTTAGTAGTTAGGTAGAAGACGCAACTATCCCACGGCCGCGAAGATATAGGAGCGAAGCTCTCTCCACGGTGCGCTGAAGCCGACATCATCGGTTAAACTTTTATACAACATGGCAAAGAGGAAGCCGGTGCAGACGGACGTGCAGTTGCAGGAGCAAGGCTCCGTCGGCTCCGTCGATGGCGCAACCGGCCACATTGTGCATTTTTTGTTTCCTCTAACCCTCATAGAAACGGCTGTAAATTAATTTCTGGATATTATGTATAACACAATTAAAGCAACGGTTCCATATTATAACCGTTGCCACATAATACGAGCAACGATGCGAAACTCCATCGCAATTGAGCCTTTTCACACCAGGCAACACACTCGGGCAACCCCGTTGCCCTTTTTTGACCTGCACTAGTACAAAACGTCACATCAGACACCACCTCTATAGAAACGACACGAGTTAGGCGAAAGAAAATATGAGTTTTGCGCGCTCCGTGGGAGTGCGCTCGCGCTAGTCGGTCGATGGGCCAGCCACAATAGCAACGGTTGTAAAATTATCTCCGTTGCCCTTATATTGCCAACAGTTAGTACTATAACCTATGTTGTTGATATGTCCACAACGTCAACGGAGTTCTGCCAATCTCCGTTTCCCATGTGAAAGCACATTAAGCGGTGCGCCTATAACAACACCGTCGTATCCCACTCTCGCTCTCACTGTCACTCTAGGTCGTAACCCTAGCCGTACACTTTCTCCACGCACTTCACTCCCTCGATGGCGAACCCCTTAGGCGTTGACGGAACTCGGGATAGAGCATCTTCCTTCGCCAACCCTACGCCATGGCCGCTGCCGCTCCCCAACATCGTCCCCACCCCACCCGGCGACCGATCTCGCGAGTTCTTGCGGACCCGTCAGATCCCTACGGATCCACGGCGGCAGAGGCCCCGACGCCCGGATCTGGTCCTCCTCGGATGAAGAGGATTTAGATCTGGAGGTCGGCTCCTCCTCTCTCGCGCCTCCTTTGAGCACGAGCGAACCGACGGTGTCATTCGGGCGGCAGCGATGCATAGAGAAGTCCCCATCTCCACCGCCGAGCATGCGATGGAAACCGCCGAGGAGGCGTTGTTCCAGACGCAACTCCGGGTGGCCATAGACCGGTCTCTTCTCCCTGGCTAGGGTCCTGGGCCAGATGCAGCGGCGCCGGTGTGGCGGAGGAGGAGGAGGAGCTGGAGTTCGAGGACGAGGAGGTCTCGGGGTCCTCTGACAGTAGCTCCGGCGCCTGGGACGCATCCAGCGGCGGTAGCGACCCCGCCTCACCAAACCTAAAGGGCCTAAACAAACTCTCTGTATTTGCTCTACTTATGTTGTAAACTGTTGCTGACCAAAGTTGTTTAATAGTT
This sequence comes from Poa pratensis, assembly GCA_947311845.1. Taxonomy (NCBI): domain Eukaryota; kingdom Viridiplantae; phylum Streptophyta; class Magnoliopsida; order Poales; family Poaceae; genus Poa; species Poa pratensis. Next base: position 23,442,083 of record CAMZMU010000087.1, read on the forward strand.
TAGTTTAGTTAGCTCACCGATGATTAAACTGTTTATTATTTGCTCTGTTTGTTAGGTCATCTTATTAGCTCTGTTATTTAGCTCGGAGTGCTATGTATTTGCTCTGTTTATGTTGTAAACGGCTGCTTGCAAAGCTGTTTGATAGTTTAGTTTAGTTTGATTTATTTATTAGCTCTGCTTATTAGCTATGTTTATGTTGTAAACTGTTGTTTAGCAAAGCTGTTTGATAGTTTAGTTTAGCTTGTTATGTTTATTAGCTTTGCTTATTAGCTCTGTTTATGTTGTAAATTGTTGCTTAGCAATGCTGTTTGATAGTTTAGTTTAGTTTAGTTTGCTATGTTTATTATCTCTGTTTATGTTGTAAATTGCTGCTGAGCAAAGCTGTTTGATAGTTTAGTTTGCTCTATGTATTAGCGTTGTTTGCTCTTTTAACAATGATTATTTGTTGTGTGAAGGGTTTGGTGGATGCCTAGTGATGATGCTGCTGCTGCCGTGAAGACCTAGGAGCGGGGCTCTGTACACGGTGCCGTCACCAGGAGCAGTACATTTAGCACAAGCTGATGTGAAGACAAAGTTGATGATCATCCGTCGGCCGTGAAGACATAGGAGCAGGGCTCCATCCACGTGCACCGAAGCCAGATAAACTTTTATACAGCAGGGCGAACAGGAATACAGTGACGAAAGGGCGGTCGTCTAGTCGCATGGAGCGGAGCTCCATTGACGGCGCAGCCTCGTCACCGTGCTTTTTTTTGGTTTCCTATAGCACTTATTAGAAACGGTGATTAGTAAAATCTCCGTGTCTAATGTGAAACATATCGGTAAAGTCTAATATACCAACAGTTGCCCATGTTAGGGGCAACGGTGGATCATCTCCGTTGAAATTGAGTTCTTCACATCAGCAGCGGGGTGGGGACACGGACCCTTTCTCCGTTTCCGATGAGGGTTTTGACCCATTTCCGATGTATCGTTCTGTACTAGTGCCGTGTCCATAGTGTCGTCATGTACTAGTGCGGCTTCATTGACAAAACAAAACCACTTGAAGTAAATTGTCTATAATCAGGTTTTTGGATTGTTATATATATGAGCAAATTACTATGATATTTAATCCAAAGAACTAGTAAATAAATCACTACGACACTAACATGACTAAACTAATCATTTGAATTAGTATTGTAGATGAACAGATCAAATCTAAAACACATACTAGAGACAAAAGCTCTTGTAGTATCTCAAATAGGAAAAGTAGGATCACGTACCGTACAGCGGGAGGAAAACAGTTGATAGCGTCACCCATGTTTATGAAGAGCAGTAGTCACGCGAGTGCGCTCCCCAAAAATCTGATCGCCTCTCTCTCGTACATAATTGTGAGAAGCAGGGTTCCGGAGGTCTACTCTCCGTCTTGTGGTGAACACCGGAAGAAGGGACGAAAAAGAGTTGAGCGTCGACGCAATGTTCAGGAACAAGGTGAACCATATGTGTGCGCCCGGCTAGGTTTCGGGCCTGCCTGTTTGTATACCGCGGTTCGGGTAAGACGAGTGGGTAACAACCCACGATCAGAAATATTGGAAAGGGCTGAGTAATTAACGCGTCCATTAATAATTAATTAACAACTCATAATTAACTTTCCTGAACAGCAAAAATACAGACAAACATGCATGGGTTTGACCTCGACTTGGCTCATTTCTGAAACCCAACATGAGGCGGCGTGGTGCGGCGCGCCATGACGAGACACAGAGAGGTGGGCAGCGGAGGAGGAGCTCGTATGTAGGTATCCTCTTCTCATGCTCATACTAGCGGTGGAAGACCTCACCTTATAAGGTGGTGCAACAACCACTCAACTAGCAGTGTGGGAATAAATTTTAGTCCCAGCCCTTGGTATGCATGAATGGACCAAGACCCTAGTGCACATTCCAACACTATATTCATTGCTTTTAGTTTTTGGTGTTTATGTGTTTGTGCCTTTGTGTGTAAGGACTCTCCCAGGTTTCTAAACACGGTTTTATGGATATTTTCCTGATGTAGTATAGTATCTAATAAAGAGAGAGGGTAGTTGTATCTTAGGTAAAGTACAACTCGGGTAGTTGTATCTTAGATAAAGTACAACTCTTGCATGAGATAATATGAAAAAAATACCAACTATAAGCACGAACCTATATGAATTAAATGCGACCTCATTTGGATACAACACTTTGAAACGTACTCCCTCCGTTTTTTAATATAAGATGTTTTAGCTTTTGTCCACATGCATACATTTTTGTGTGCATGTTCACTCATTTAAGTGTGCATATAGACAACATGTGTACCACCTAAAACATCTTATATTAAAAAAGGAGGGAGTATCCTATGGAGCTCTCGAAGGCCATACCTGCAGGGCGCCGATCATCTCGATTGACCCATCAAACAAGGTAACATAGCACGAGTACAAGGTGTAATTGCCGCTCACGCCCTACATCCACCAAAAAACGTCATCCTGGCCTACGTAAAGCTCCAACTCAACAAGACAGTTGGCCAAATCTATAAGTTCGACGATCGCCAATGCGGACAGGTCTGACGAGAAGTCTTCTAGCCCGCCACCAGCAAGCCCTCTCGGTCTCGGCGCCCTTTGACTGCACGCCTGGACACCACCACGAAGAGTTTTATGGCGAGATCCTGGATCCGGCCAGCTTGCAACCACCTATCGGTTCAAAACGGGGTAGTTGCACCGTCCCCTAACTCCGAACAAGTCGTAGCCTCGAAGATTTGTCTGACCAGCCAAGGTGAACTGTAGTTTGTTGGTAACATCTCGGCCAATGAGCAATCAAAAAGTATTCACCGATCTAAATAATATCTAAAGTACAAATTGTACTTGATAAACTTTGAAAATACATTGAAAAATCAGGAAACTATATATCCAACCTAGCCGTGGTACGTAACGATTCTATCTCATCTCAAGTACAGATTCGGCATGTTAACGTGTTAGGAGTGGTTTGGCAGATAACTTAAACATGTGGTTGATTCTTGAAAGCAGAAATATCGATGTACTTTCACTCATCTCTATTATTGGCCTCATGCCCTGGACTTCATCTCTACCAACCATTGTTCTACTTCTAGAGACTCGTCCTTTCTAGTATATCAGAAGAAGAGAAGACATATTTCACATGTTGATTGTTTTTGTATGGGGAGCACAATCGAAGAAACACTCTATGCATCCACACGCGCGGACTATTTCCCGAGAAACTATCACATCTTCGTCTTAGTGAAATTATGCCTGCCATATAGCCTAGCTATGCTGGGAAATTATTGGCGCACACATATCGACATTCTATGTGCATAAGTCAAGTTTCACGGAAAAAACGACATGCTTCGTGGGCTGAATTAAAAGGACAAAAGAATGTTCCGAGGTGCCAAAACATCACTCTTCACCTATGCCGAAGATCCTTCTATAGCGGAAAGTGGTTTTGACTCCCGAGAACCAGTGCTCCTGCTAATTGAAAAAAAATCGAAAATCGTATTTATGAGTTTCTAAAAATTTGGCAAAAAATCTGGAGGTAGCCAATGGTGTATCCCACAAACGTGTAAATTATAAGTTTCAAATAGTTTCTATTATGGGCTACACAAAAATGACAAAATCCGATAAAATTTAGAGATTGAAAAATAGGCATAGTTAGATCTACACTTTTTGTCATTTTTGTGTAGGTCAAAATTCAAAGTATTTGAAATTGATTTTTGGCACGTTTGTCGTATACACCATTGGTTATATCGGTATTTTTTCAGATTTTTTTGAAACTCGTAGATATGTTTTTAATTATCTATTATATACTAAAAGTAAAATAAGGGATTATAATAGAGACACCACGTTAATCCACATCATCCTATTTATTTTTGACAGTTAGATCTAAAACGAGCGGTTAGAATTTAATGAAAGATTATTAATTACGTAACCGTATAGATGTTCGTTTGACACGTTTTATATACATCCGGAATAAAGAGTTAATCAATTCTGTGCAATCACGATTGGTTACGGCCGGTGCAATCACGATTGGTAAATGCGACCTCATTTGGATACAACACTTTGAAACGTACTCCCTCCGTTTTTCAATATAAGATGTTTTAGCTTTTGTCCACATGCACATGCACCCAAATGTATGTAAATACATTTTGTGTGCATGTTCACTCATTTTAGTGTACATATAGACAACATGTGTACCACCTAAAACATCTTATATTAAAAAACGGAGGGAGTATCCTATGGAGCTCTCGAAGGCCATACCTGCAGGGCGCCGATCATCTCGATTGACCCATCAAACAAGGTAACATAGCACGAGTACAAGGTGTAATTGCCGCTCACGCCCTAGATCCACCGAAAAACGTCATCCTGGCCTACGTAAAGCTCCAACTCAACGAGACAGTCGGCCAAATCTATAAGTTCGACGATCGCCAATGCGGACAGGTCTGACGAGAAGTCTTCTAGCCCGCCACCAGCAAGCCCTCTCGGTCTCGGCGCCCTTTGACTGCACGCCTGGACACCACCACGAAGAGTTTTATGGCGAGATCCTGGATCCGGCCAGCTTGCAACCACCTATCGGTTCAAAACGGGGTAGTTGCACCGTCCCCTTACTCCGAACAAGTCGTAGCCTTGAAGATTTGTCTGACCAGCCAAGGTGAACTGTAGTTTGTTGGTAACATCTTGGCCAATGAGCAATCGAAAAGTATTCACCGATCTAAATAATATCTAAAGTACAAATTGTACTTGATAAACTTTGAAAATACATTGAAAAATCAGGAAACTATATATCCAACCTAGCCATGGTACGTAACGATTCTATGTCATCTCAAGTACAGTTTCGGCATGTTAACTTGTTAGGAGTGGTTTGGCAGATAACTTAAACATGTGGTTGATTCTTGAAAGCAGAAATATCGATGTACTTTCACTCATCTCTATTATTGGCCTCATGCCCTGGACTTCATCTCTACCAACCATTGTTCTACTTCTAGAGACTCGTCCTTTCTAGTATATCAGAAGAAGAGAAGACATATTTTACATGTTGATTGTTTTTGTATGGGGGGCACAATCGAAGAAACACTCTATGCATCCACACGCGCGGACTATTTCCCGAGAAACTATCACATCTTCGTCTTGGTGAAATTATGCCTGCCATATAGCCTAGCTATTCTGGGAAATTATTGGCGCACACATATCGACATTCTATGTGCATAAGTCAAGTTTCGCAGAAAAAACGACATGCTTCGTGGGCTGTATTAAAATGACAAAAGAATGTTCCGAGGTGCCAAAACATCACTCTTCACCTATGCGGAAGATCCTTCTATAGCGGAAAGTGGTTTTGGCTCCCGAGCACCAGTGCTCCTGCTAATTTATTTTTCTTCGAAAATCGTATTTATGAGTTTCTAAAAATTCTGGCAAAAAATCCGGAGGTAGCCAATGGTGTATCCCACAAACGTGTAAATCATAAGTTTCAAATAGTTTCTATTATGGGCTACACAAAAATGACAAAATCCGATAAAATTTAGAGATTGAAAAATGGGCATAGTTAGATCTACACTTTTTGTCATTTTTGTGTAGGTCAAAATTCAAAGTATTTGAAATTGATTTTTTGCACGTTTGTGGTATACACCATTGGTTATATCGGTATTTTTTTCAGATTTTTTTGAAACTCGTAGATATGTTTTTAATTATCTATTATATACTAAAAGCAAAATAAGGGATTATAATAGAGACACCACGTTAATTCACATCATCCTATTTATTTTTTACAGTTAGATCTAAAACGAGCGGTTAGAATTTAATGAAAGATTATTAATTACGTAACCGTGTAGATGTTCATTTGACACGTTTTATATACATCCGGAATAAAGAGTTAATCAATTCTGTGCAATCACGATTGGTTACGGCCGGTGCAATCACGATTGGTAAATGCGACCTCATTTGGATACAATACTTTGAAACGTACTTCCTCCGTTTTTTAATATAAGATGTTTTAGGTTTTGTCCACATGCACATGCACACAAATGTATGTAAATACATTTTTGTGTGCATGTTCACTCATTTTAGTGTACATATAGACAACATGTGTACCACAAAACATCTTATATTAAAAAACAGAGGGAGTATCCTATGGAGCTCTCGAAGGCCATACCTGCAGGGCGCCGATCATCTCGATTGACCCATCAAACAAGGTAACATAGCACGAGTACAAGGTGTAATTGCCGCTCACGCCCTAGATCCACCGAAAAACGTCATCCTGACCTACGTAAAGCTCCAACTCAACGAGACAGTCGGCCAAATCTATAAGTTCGACGATCGCCAATGCGGACAGGTCTGACGAGAAGTCTTCTAGCCCGCCACCAGCAAGCCCTCTCGGTCTCGGCGCCCTTTGACTGCACGCCTGGACATCACCACGAAGAGTTTTATGGCGAGATCCCGGATCCGGCCAGCTAGCAACCACCTATCTGTTCAAAACGGGGTAGTTGCACCGTCCCCTAACTCCGAACAAGTCGTAGCCTCGAAGATTTGTCTGACCAGCCAAGGTGAATTTTAGTTTGTTGGTAACATCTTGGCCAATGAGCAATCGAAAAGTATTCACCGATCTAAATAATATCTAAAGTACAAATTGTACTTGATAAACTTTGAAAATACATTGAAAAATCAGGAAACTATATATCCAACCTAGCCGTGGTACGTAACGATTCTATCTCATCTCAAGTACAGATTCAGCATGTTAACGTGTTAGGAGTGGTTTGGCAGATAACTTAAACATGTGGTTGATTCTTGAAAGCAGAAATATCGATGTACTTTCACTCATCTCTATTATTGGCCTCATGCCCTGGACTTCATCTCTACCAACCATTGTTCTACTTCTAGAGACTCGTCCTTTCTAGTATATCGGAAGAAGAGAAGACATATTTTACATGTTGATTGTTTTTGTATGGGGAGCACAATCGAAGAAACACTCTATGCATCCACACGCGCGGACTATTTCCCGAGAAACTATCACATCTTTGTCTTGGTGAAATTATGCCTGCCATATACCCTAGCTATGCTGGGAAATTATTGGCGCACACATATCGGCATTCTATGTGCATAAGTCAAGTTTCACGGAAAAAACGACATGCTTCGTGGGCTGTATTAAAAAGACAAAAGAATGTTCCGAGGTGCCAAAACATCACTCTTCACCTATGCCGAAGATCCTTCTATAGCGGAAAGAGTTTTTGGCTCCCGAGCACGGTGCTCCTGCTAATTTTTTTTTCGAAAATCGTATTTATGAGTTTCTAAAAATTCTGGCATAAATTCCAGAGGTAGCCCATGGTGTATCCCACAAACGTGTAAATTATAAGTTCCAAATAGTTTCTATTATGGGCTACACAAAAATGACAAAATCTGATAAAATTTAGAGATTGAAAAATATGCATAGTTAGATCTACACTTTTTGTCATTTTTGTGTAGGTCAAAATTCAAAGTATTTGAAATTGATTTTTTGCACGTTTGTGGTATACACCATTGGTTATATCGGTATTTTTTTCAGATTTTTTTTGAAACTCGTAGATATCTTTTTAATTATCTATTATATACTAAAACCAAAATAAGGGATTATAATAGAGACACCACGTTAATCCACATCATCCTAATTATTTTTGACAGTTAGATCTAAAACGAGCGGTTAGAATTTAATGAAAGATTATTAATTACGTAACCGTATAGATGTTCGTTTGACACGTTTTATATACATCCGGAATAAAGAGTTAATCAATTCTGTGCAATAACGATTGGTTACGGCCGGTGCAATCACGGTTGCAGCTTAGCAGGAAAAACGTATAAGAGGCTCTAAAAGGAAACTAATGAGTAGTACATACAAATATTAGCGAATATATAAAAATTAAAATGTATGATTTTTAAATGCTCGGGAGTTTTGTAAAATTGCGTGAAGTTAACTACAAAGAGGAGGACTCCAAGTTGTCAGACTCACAGTCGTGCCACTCTGCACACTCCTCACAAGATAGATTATCCAAACCACTCTATTGCCAAACTGTCGAGGAAAAAAGCGGAGGCACAAGCCATGACATGTTCCATGGATTACTTCATTATTAAAAGTTTATCCATACAAAAACATGTCATATTTTATTCTATACAAAACCATCTCAACCACCTAGACGTTGTCGCGAATAACACACTAAAATCAACACAACTTTCTTCCCAAGCATCGTCGTTGTTCTCCCTAGCGAACACGGGTCAGCATAGCCTCATCAAGATCCACTACCGAGACAGCGAGCCAGATCCGACCTAACCGTAAAACCACGGGAGGAAATTAGCCCTGTGAGAAGAAGTACCAGAGAAAAGGTGCTCATAGGCTCAAACCTAGGGGCAAACGTCGAGTCAATCCTCATCGCCTTCCTCAGAGATAACGCCAACATGTTTGCCTTGAAGCCTTCTGACGTGCTCGGTATACCACGAGAGCTAGCCGAGCACCGCCTGAACCTGGACCACAGGGCAAAACCAGTGAAGCAGACTCAGAAAGTTCTCGACTAAGCTGCAGGACTTCATCAAGAAACAAGTACAAGCGCTGCTAAACGCCGGGCAAATAGAAAAGTTAAAGGATTCCACCTGGGTTGCGAATCCGGTTATTGCTAAGAAAGAAGGAGGAGGTCTCTCCGGATGTGTGCGTTGACTTCACGAGATTAAATAAGGCATGCCCGAAAGATTCCGACCCCTTACCACGGATAGATCAGATTATCAATTCAACGGCTGGATCAAAGTTGTGTCTCCTTAACGCCTACTCAGGGTACCATCAGATACACATGCGGAAGGAGGACCTACCAGCAATGGGCTTTTATCACTCACTGATGGCACATACTGCTATAAGACCATGCTATTTGGATTGAACATTATATGCAATTAGTGTTAGATTAACGGTAACCAAAAGGAGAGACACATGTGTGCATAGATAATGTACGAATTCAGTCCATAAATAATACTTACATTTAATCCAAATATTATATGTGACATGCACTTCTACTGGGAGAAAATAGTAACTGAAAGGATAAAATTGGCCACTTCTAGATAAATTGGTGGCATAGGCATCGACCGTATATAGCTAGCGCTAATGCGCTAGGGTACCATAAGTCGATCACTAGAAAAATAAAAGCCCCATGGTTACTTTGCACTGGTTCAGCTGGGTTGTTGTAAGTGTTTTCGAAATCCAGATAGATTCCTAAAAGTCTGAGAAAGGACATACATTTAGTCCAAACCTGGGATAGACTTCATGTTTGATTAATATAGTAACTAAGGAGAGAATTGCTCACTTCTAGATAAATTGACGATATAGGCATCAACCGTATAAAGCAATAGCTAACGGGCTAGGATAACTTGAGGTCAATAGCAAAATAAAAGCCCCAATGAATCTTTGCAATGGTTTAATTGGGCTGTAGGAAGTGTTTTCGAGACTCGGATAGATTCCTAAAAGCCTGAGAAAAGGTTAGACCTCTAAAAAGTTCTCGAGGTTCCAATAAAACGAGAATGACCTTCCGAAAATTACAACCGACCTTCCAAAACATACCGCACGCGCTCCTCCGTTACTAAACTCCCGGGCTGTCGGTTCCATCGATCGTAGCTTCAGCTTCTCGGGATGCCATGGCAACGCTTCACGCGAGTATCTCTTTTTCTAGATTGCCAACATGAGAGATGATCAGAGGATCCTAGAAGAGAGCTGTGCCGAAATATGGCCGGTAACAGGAGTATGTGCTGAAGAGCTAGTGATCGATCTGACGGCCGGTTAATTAGTTGGTTGGTCCCCTGGCTCATTAATGAACTCCACGTGCGCGGATTAGCTGAGAAGGTACTACTACCCTGCTTGGGCGCCATTAATTGCCCTATAATCCCTCATCGAGCAGGGACGATATGCCAAGTTGACCCGAGCATATATATATACTCCCTATGCACGTACTCCTACCAATGTGATTGTGTTTTGGTCGGACCAAACTACCCGGCCGGAGGTACAAGTCATTATCTTCCCAGCTTTTGATGAATTTCACTGCTACCCATGCGTTTGTACCTCTGCAGTAACAGACTTCGATCCAGTCGCATTAGCAGCAGATACTAGGAATTTTCGGATTCTGATCTAACTACTACAAATAAATACCAAATCCGGAAGATTTTATAGATCGAGCGGAAACCGGGACTGCTGTAAATGGCAGATCTGCAGGGATGGCAAGTGCTTCCGCCACTACAGGAATCCGTCAAGACGCCGACGGCTTCCATACGGCCGTCGGCGTAAGGAGACGCGTCTTGCCGTCGGCGTACCCAACTGGCCGTCGGCATACGTTGCGGTGGGCCCCATAAGACGGCATCCGGCTGTTCCGTCAGCCCTCATACGCCGACGGCAATGAGGTCGGCCTTTGCGTTCCGCCGTTTTGTCAGCTCCTCATACGCCGACGACAATGCCGTCAGCCTTTGCATGCAAACTTTTTTGAATTTTTTTAAACCTTTTTATTTTTTTTCTATTTCGAAATTTCTAACTCAGCTACATACTAAATCTTTAATTACACACTTAATCATAGGTCAAAGTAATTACGCTGATCAAACTTCCCGTTCGGTCACCCATCCTCAAATTGCTCCAGCCCAATCACGCTTAAGTTTTGAGTTCCTTCAAGATTAGCTTCCAAATGAGAAATGAGAACTTACTAATACTTGTATCATATCAATCATATTAACCCCTGAGTTGTGATGTTACACTTTTTCATTGTTTAAATTAAAAAATTCATTTGAATAATTAACAATGATTATGTAATAGTATATTTTGAATAAATGACAATAAAATTAATTTTACTTTTATTTCCTTTTTACATTTAATATGGAATAATTCATATCTTTAATTCCGTTAATCGAAATTTGAAAAATAAAATGTCTATGTCAATTAGAAAAATGAGAGGAATTCAAATATGACATCCATATCATCCTTTGCATTGCATAAACATCGATGGTTTTAGAAAATTGATCTCTTTCGATGAATAGTCATGTTGGCTATTTTGACTCTTTTTAAAAAAAATCAAATAAAGTGAAAAAAACCCTCAAAAAAAGGTATCCTCTGGCATTGAGTTATTTTATGTGTACTAGTTGCTATTAAAAATGATAAACTTCTTTTTTTACAAATTGTTCAAAAAAATGCTTCACAAAAAGGTCTATCATTTATAGACATATATAAGTTTCGCGCCAAATGACCAAGTTATGGCCATCACTGTGCCATAGTTTGTGATAATGTGTCCATATTTGAAACATAGGTGTGCCTTGGTGTCGGGGATGTAACCCCGGGTATCCCATAGATGATGGTCTTGTTGGAGCAGCAGGAGAAAGAAACAGGAAGCAAGCAGGTAAAGGATAAAGAGAAAGGAAAATAAAACAGCCGGGGCCGAATTTGGCTGAGCCCCAGGCGAGCCGAGGTTGCCCAGTCTCGGATGGGCTGAATTTGGTCAGCCCCGGACAGGCCGAGTTGTCTCCACCTCGGACTGGGCCGAGTTGTCCCGCCTCGGCAGGCCGGCACTTCTAGCCTCGGCGGGCTGAGGCCGCTTTTAACTCGGGCTGGGCCGAGGTCCCTTAGCCCCTGCTGGACCGAGGTATCAGCACCTCGGCAGGCCGGCATTGGCGCTTCCCGGACGGGCCGTCGCTGGGCCGAGGCTCCCTTGTCTCGGATCGGTCCGAGGTCCTGTAATCTCGGTTGGGCCTGGACCGGCATCGCTATTTCTATCAAGCGAAGCGGAGGAGATCGAGATGCTCCAGGCCGGGTTGCGAGCGCTCCCTGCCTCGGTCCTTCGATCGACCGAGATCGCCAGGCTGCTGCTTCTCCGACCGTGCTGCTTCTTCAACCGAGACCAGTAGCGGATTGGCATCCCCAGTCCCAGGTGGACCGAGGTCTTCCCCAGAGCTTAGTTCCTACTCGTCCTCGAGTAGGTAAACGATAAAAACAAAATAATTTTTGAGGTGACATGCTACTATCATAATCTTGATCATATAACATTGCAAGGCACATGTAAATGAATGAAGTGATCCAAGTCAATGGTCTATAATTTGCTACCAAATAGATAATGAGTAAACAATGAATCACACAAGCTAAACGTTTTCATGAATAGTACTTTCGAGACAAGCATCAAACAGTTTTGCATAAGTGTTAACTCATAAAGCAATAGTTTCTAATAAAAGGTATTTAATCAACACAAAGGAAGAATTTAGTTTCAGCATTTGCTTCAACTTTCAACATATTTATCACATAGATATTGTCAACACAAAGTAGTATAACAAGTCCAATACATTGCATATAACGCATGTTGCAACAAAGTTGACACTAGTGTTTGCTTGTGGAAGACAGAAAGAATAGGAAAACTGACTCAACATAAAAGTAAAAGAAAGGCCCTTCGCAGAGGGAAGCAGGGATTAAATCATGTGCTAGAGCTTTTAGGTTTTTGAAAGCATATAGAGATTGCATAAAATATTTGATACTCCTCCCAACCTTGCTAACACAAGCCATGGCTAACCGAATCCTCGGGTGCCTTCCATCAATCACATACCATGGAGGAGTATCTATTTTTGAGAGGTGTTTGTTAATTGTCAACGAATGGTAGCGGGTGAGAACAATATTCTACCTGTCGAATGGACTTTTAAGAGCGGCTCCCATGAAGGACGTTATTTCTACCAGCAAGGCAGATCATCCCTCTTTCTCTTTGGTTTACACACATTCAGGTATTTCAGTGTTTGTCATTGCTTACTGATGAATCAGGGCAAAAGTGTGAAAAGAATTAATTGGTTAAAGTTGTAATTAATTGGGACTGGGCACCCCGTTGCCAGCTCTTTTTGCAAGTTATTGGATAAGCGGATGTATATGCCACTAGTCCAGGTGTAAAAGTCCATTCAACAAATAGAATAAAGAATAACCACACTAATTCCTCATGAGCTAGTAAACATTGACACAAAAAGGGAATAATAACATTTTGAATAATTTAAAGGTAGCACATGAAAAATTTACTTGGAGTGGCAAGGAAATACCACATATAGGTAGTTATGGTGGACACAAATGACATGGATTTTGGCTCAAGGATTTGGATGCACGAGAAGTATTCCCTCTCAGTACAGAGTTTAGGCTAGCAAGGTTATGTAAGCAAAGAAGAATATCAACCCGTACACCAAGTTTTATATGACAAACATATTGCAAACGTTATAAGACTTCATACCGTCTTCCTTGTTAACCAAACCCTGTTATTAGAAAATATCTAGACCTTAGAGATACCACCGATGCAAACCAAATTTTCAACAAGCTTTACGGTAGTTCTTCACTAATAGGCTTAACTCATGTAATGCACAATTTAATCATGATCTACTTGTTAACTCAAAACAATTGACAAGCATCAAGTTATCCATTTTATTGATCTACAAGATTAAGCAAGTTTTTCCTTATACCAATTACCACATGCAACATTTTCTGAACCAACCAAACACCAATCAATTTATTTCATCAACTCTCCAAACAAATACAAGTGAAGCCAGAAAGTACTTTCTACAAAAGAAAGCTAATAGCTCTGACAAGAGATACATGAAAACAAGAGCTAAAAGCTGAACAGCGCTGGATATGAATACTCAACAAATATAAGTGAAGAATAGGAGTATTCTCATGAAAAAGCGGAGCGTGTCTCTCTCCCAATCAAGAATGCTAGGGTCTAGTCAAGCTTTATTGAAAATAAAAGTGCAATACTGAAAATAAAAGCACACAGACGCTCCAAGAAAATCACATATGATGTGAAAGAATTAAAATATAGTTTCACTAGAGATGACCTGATAATTTTGACGATGAAGAAGGGGATGCCTTGGGCATCCCCAAGCTTAGACGCTTGAGTCTTCTTGAAATATGCTGGGGAGAGCCATGGGAGCCTCCCCAAGCTTAAGCTCTTCACTCTTCTTGATCCTATTATAGCATCCTTCTCTCTTGACCCTTGAAAACTTCCGTCACACCAAACTCAAAGTAGATCTCATTAGAGGGTTAGTGCATAATCAAAAATTCACATGTTCTATAAAGACGCAATATGATTTGTTACTTTAAACATTAGCTACAGCCACTGATGTTATGTGAAGCTCTTCTACCCAAAAAAGAATTTCACTCAACACTAGTAAAAGAGGGAATGCAAAATAAAAAGGCATAATCTGTCTAAAACAGAACAGTCCGCAAAGCCGAATTTTTTCAAGGCACTTACGATGCTCAGATCGAAAAACTCTAGACTAATGAAAGTTTCAGACATTCATAAAGATTACGCAAAAAAAATTCAGATTTAATTAACAATCTGGTGATTTTAGGAATTTCGTACAGTGAACAGCAAAAATCTGTTTCTGCGCAGCAATCAAAATTAAGCATCATCTTAACATTAGAGGCTACTCTTGGCACAACAATGCGAGAAAATAAAGATACAAATGAGTTGCTACAGAAGTAAACAAGCACCTTGACTCAATAAAAGAAAAATTGCAGAAAAATAAAATGGGTTGCCTCCCATAAGCGCTTTTATTTAACGCCTTTTAGCTAGGCACAAAGCATGCATCAAGTATTACCAAAGACATTGAAATCTCCCAACCTTTCGGTGGGATCGTCCTTCTTAATTGGAAAGAAGAACCTTCGATTAATAGGGGTATTGAATTTCATAAACCCATACTTTGCATTAATAAATACTCCATTGTTCTTTAAAAAGGGTCTTCCAAGGACAATATTAGCAGGAGATTTTGCAAGAATCATAAAATTAACAGGGACAGTCTTATTCTAAATAGTAACCTTAACATCGTTAATAATCCCTATACTTTTTATGATTGTTCCATCCGCATGAAAATGAAAAACAGGGTAACTAACCATATTATCATATTTTAATAAATCATAAACCATTTTTGGCATGATGGACATTGTAGAACCAAGATCACAGTAGGCACGGAACTTTTCATTACCAATATTAATCTCAATGAATGGTTCCCAATCATTTTTTAACTCAACTAAAGGTTGTTCTTTAAGATTATGGCTCAGAGTTAAATCATCAATTGACTTTTCTATTTTATCTAGCTTAGAGAATATCCCAGTTTCATCCACCAGTGGAAAAATTGCCAAACCACTCAAAATATTATGAGCTTTCATTGAATCAATCTCAGAAAAGGTTTCCCCTACCATGATATCTAGAGCAAGTTGATAAACAGAAAATAAACCATGGTAGAAAATTTTTATAAGAACTCTCAAGTCCATCTTAGGTTGCACCTTCTTGTGCAATTCCAAAATTCTCGCCCAGGCATTCCTAAAGGATTCCCCACCTTCCTGCCTAAAAGTAATAATTTCTCCCACAGGTGGCACTACAGGAAAAGGAGCAGAGCTAGACATGATGACTAACAGAAAACAAAACTGAAAATAAACTAAATGCAAGTAACTAATTTTTTTGTGTTTTTGATTATTGAAAGCAAACAAGATAAAATAAAATAAACTAAGCAAGACAAAAACAAAGTAAAGAGATTGGAAGCGTGAAACTCCCCTTGCAGAAGACTGCTGTCTCCCCGGCAACGGCGCCAGAAAAATAGCTTGATGACGTGAAACATTGGCGCTTCTCGGACAGGTCGTCGCTGGGCCGAGGCTCCCTTGTCTCGGATCGGTCCGAGGTCCTGTAATCTCGGTTGGGCCTGGACCGGCATCGCTATTTCTATCAAGCGAAGCGGAGGAGATCGAGATGCTCCAGGCCGGGTTGCGAGCGCTCCCTGCCTCGGTCCTTCGATCGACCGAGATCGCCAGGCTGCTGCTTCTCCGACCGTGCTGCTTCTTCAACCGAGACCAGTAGCGGATCGGCATCCCCAGTCCCAGGTGGACCGAGGTCTTCCCCAGAGCTTAGTTCGTACTCGTCCTCGAGTAGGTAAACGATAAAAACAAAATAATTTTTGAGGTGACATGCTACTATCATAATCTTGATCATATAACATTGCAAGGCACATGTAAATGAATGAAGTGATCCAAGTCAATGGTCTATAATTTGCTACCAAATAGATAATGAGTAAACAATGAATCACACAAGCTAAACGTTTTCATGAATAGTACTTTCGAGACAAGCATCAAACAGTTTTGCATAAGTGTTAACTCATAAAGCAATAGTTTCTAATAAAAGGTATTTAATCAACACAAAGGAAGAATTTAGTTTCAGCATTTGCTTCAACTTTCAACATATTTATCACATAGATATTGTCAACACAAAGTAGTATAACAAGTCCAATACATTGCATATAACGCATGTTGCAACAAAGTTGACACTAGTGTTTGCTTGTGGAAGACAGAAAGAATAGGAAAACTGACTCAACATAAAAGTAAAAGAAAGGCCCTTCGCAGAGGGAAGCAGGGATTAAATCATGTGCTAGAGCTTTTAGGTTTTTGAAAGCATATAGAGATTGCATAAAATATTTGATACTCCTCCCAACCTTGCTAACACAAGCCATGGCTAACCGAATCCTCGGGTGCCTTCCATCAATCACATACCATGGAGGAGTATCTATTTTTGAGAGGTGTTTGTTAATTGTCAACGAATGGTAGCGGGTGAGAACAATATCTACCTGTCGAATGGACTTTTAAGAGCGGCTCCCATGAAGGACGTTATTTCTACCAGCAAGGCAGATCATCCCTCTTTCTCTTTGGTTTACACACATTCAGGTATTTCAGTGTTTGTCATTGCTTACTGATGAATCAGGGCAAAAGTGTGAAAGAATTAATTGGTTAAAGTTGTAATTAATTGGGACTGGGCACCCCGTTGCCAGCTCTTTTTGCAAGTTATTGGATAAGCGGATGTATATGCCACTAGTCCAGGTGTAAAAGTCCATTCAACAAATAGAATAAAGAATAACCACACTAATTCCTCATGAGCTAGTAAACATTGACACAAAAAGGGAATAATAACATTTTGAATAATTTAAAGGTAGCACATGAAAAATTTACTTGGAGTGGCAAGGAAATACCACATATAGGTAGTTATGGTGGACACAAATGACATGGATTTTGGCTCAAGGATTTGGATGCACGAGAAGTATTCCCTCTCAGTACAGAGTTTAGGCTAGCAAGGTTATGTAAGCAAAGAAGAATATCAACCCGTACACCAAGTTTTATATGACAAACATATTGCAAACGTTATAAGACTTCATACCGTCTTCCTTGTTAACCAAACCCTGTTATTAGAAAATATCTAGACCTTAGAGATACCACCGATGCAAACCAAATTTTCAACAAGCTTTACGGTAGTTCTTCACTAATAGGCTTAACTCATGTAATGCACAATTTAATCATGATCTACTTGTTAACTCAAAACAATTGACAAGCATCAAGTTATCCATTTTATTGATCTACAAGATTAAGCAAGTTTTTCCTTATACCAATTACCACATGCAACATTTTCTGAACCAACCAAACACCAATCAATTTATTTCATCAACTCTCCAAACAAATACAAGTGAAGCCAGAAGTACTTTCTACAAAAGAAAGCTAATAGCTCTGACAAGAGATACATGAAAACAAGAGCTAAAAGCTGAACAGCGCTGGATATGAATACTCAACAAATATAAGTGAAGAATAGGAGTATTCTCATGAAAAAGCGGAGCGTGTCTCTCTCCCAATCAAGAATGCTAGGGTCTAGTCAAGCTTTATTGAAAATAAAAGTGCAATACTGAAAATAAAAGCACACAGACGCTCCAAGAAAATCACATATGATGTGAAAGAATTAAAATATAGTTTCACTAGAGATGACCTGATAATTTTGACGATGAAGAAGGGGATGCCTTGGGCATCCCCAAGCTTAGACGCTTGAGTCTTCTTGAAATATGCTGGGGAGAGCCATGGGAGCCTCCCCAAGCTTAAGCTCTTCACTCTTCTTGATCCTATTATAGCATCCTTCTCTCTTGACCCTTGAAAACTTCCGTCACACCAAACTCAAAGTAGATCTCATTAGAGGGTTAGTGCATAATCAAAAATTCACATGTTCTATAAAGACGCAATATGATTTGTTACTTTAAACATTAGCTACAGCCACTGATGTTATGTGAAGCTCTTCTACCCAAAAAAGAATTTCACTCAACACTAGTAAAAGAGGAATGCAAAATAAAAAGGCATAATCTGTCTAAAACAGAACAGTCCGCAAAGCCGAATTTTTTCAAGGCACTTACGATGCTCAGATCGAAAAACTCTAGACTAATGAAAGTTTCAGACATTCATAAAGATTACGCAAAAAAAAATTCAGATTTAATTAACAATCTGGTGATTTTAGGAATTTCGTACAGTGAACAGCAAAAATCTGTTTCTGCGCAGCAATCAAAATTAAGCATCATCTTAACATTAGAGGCTACTCTTGGCACAACAATGCGAGAAAATAAAGATACAAAGGAGTTGCTACAGAAGTAAACAAGCACCTTGACTCAATAAAAGAAAAATTGCAGAAAAATAAAATGGGTTGCCTCCCATAAGCGCTTTTATTTAACGCCTTTTAGCTAGGCACAAAGCATGCATCAAGTATTACCAAAGACATTGAAATCTCCCAACCTTTCGGTGGGATCGTCCTTCTTAATTGGAAAGAAGAACCTTCGATTAATAGGGTATTGAATTTCATAAACCCATACTTTGCATTAATAAATACTCCATTGTTCTTTAAAAAGGGTCTTCCAAGGACAATATTAGCAGGAGATTTTGCAAGAATCATAAAATTAACAGGGACAGTCTTATTCTAATAGTAACCTTAACATCGTTAATAATCCCTATACTTTTTATGATTGTTCCATCCGCATGAAAATGAAAAACAGGGTAACTAACCATATTATCATATTTTAATAAATCATAAACCATTTTTGGCATGATGGACATTGTAGAACCAAGATCACAGTAGGCACGGAACTTTTCATTACCAATATTAATCTCAATGAATGGTTCCCAATCATTTTTTAACTCAACTAAAGGTTGTTCTTTAAGATTATGGCTCAGAGTTAAATCATCAATTGACTTTTCTATTTTATCTAGCTTAGAGAATATCCCAGTTTCATCCACCAGTGGAAAAATTGCCAAACCACTCAAAATATTATGAGCTTTCATTGAATCAATCTCAGAAAAGGTTTCCCCTACCATGATATCTAGAGCAAGTTGATAAACAGAAAATAAACCATGGTAGAAAATTTTTATAAGAACTCTCAAGTCCATCTTAGGTTGCACCTTCTTGTGCAATTCCAAAATTCTCGCCCAGGCATTCCTAAAGGATTCCCCACCTTCCTGCCTAAAAGTAATAATTTCTCCCACAGGTGGCACTACAGGAAAAGGAGCAGAGCTAGACATGATGACTAACAGAAAACAAAACTGAAAATAAACTAAATGCAAGTAACTAATTTTTTTGTGTTTTTGATTATTGAAAGCAAACAAGATAAAATAAAATAAACTAAGCAAGACAAAAACAAAGTAAAGAGATTGGAAGCGTGAAACTCCCCTTGCAGAAGACTGCTGTCTCCCCGGCAACGGCGCCAGAAAAATAGCTTGATGACGTGAAACATTGGCGCTTCTCGGACAGGTCGTCGCTGGGCCGAGGCTCCCTTGTCTCGGATCGGTCCGAGGTCCTGTAATCTCGGTTGGGCCTGGACCGGCATCGCTATTTCTATCAAGCGAAGCGGAGGAGATCGAGATGCTCCAGGCCGGGTTGCGAGCGCTCCCTGCCTCGGTCCTTCGATCGACCGAGATCGCCAGGCTGCTGCTTCTCCGACCGTGCTGCTTCTTCAACCGAGACCAGTAGCGGATTGGCATCCCCTGTCCCAAGTGGACCGAGGTCTTCCCCAGCTCGGGTTGATCGATGCTCTCCTTACTCGGCTGGGCCGAGGCATCGTCACTTCGGCAGCCACCCGGTACGGCGCAACCCCGGCACCTCCTTCCATCCGACATCCACAGCTACAACCTCGTCAAGTACGAGATACCCTGCCACCTACCGAAGATCCCGGAGACACGCGCAAGAGGATAAGGCAAAGGACATGTAGGACGTGACAAGCCCATCCCCATGATGACACACAGGCATGGCTACGGTGTCACTGATGTGACGAGAGTACACCCGCATGACGCGTCAACAGTGTTGATTAGACCCCAGTAGTCACATCAGCAACAGTGTACCGTGAATAGTGTTACTTGTCTGCTTGTCCCCTCACCTTGTCCCCTGGGCACCTATATAAAGGGCACCAGGGGGAGAGCTCTCCTGAGCGACCCGCGGGCTCATTTCCCCCCTGGCTCATTTCTCCCCCGTAGCCTGCTTCTTCTTCCTTGAGCACGTCTCCATGACCCGCTCCACACAGCTCAAGGAGCACTTGTATCTATCATATACAGAGAGGAGAATACACCGATAGGCTAGATGCTGCGGTAGGGGTTTTATCTCTCACGAGAGCCCCGAAGCAGGGTAAATCCTTGTGTTCGTTTGTTCTTCTGTGTGTGCTTCTTAGCGCGCTAGCCCTCTCTCGGATCCACCAGCGTCCATCGGCCCCACTCTTTAGCCATCCTATGGCATCTGTCGTGATACCACCACGACACTTGGTATGGCAAACATTGTTGCCAAAAACAATTTTCAAATTATTTTCATAAATAATTAGCCAAAAATGACTTTTGTTATGGAGAAAATACCAAAAATATGTTGCAAAAGGCACCCATCTTATTGTCACAAAGGGTACTACATATTTTATGGATAATACCCAAGTATTAGGAATTTTCTCGATTTTTGGCTAATTATTCCTATTTAAATGACTTTATGCCGATTTTCCAAAAGTATTGAAATTTGAACTACAAGTGTGTGATAGTTTGGTCTAATTTTTTTACAAAAATTATTTTTAGGTACACATGTAGTGACTTTATCACAGTAAAATCGATAGTTTTAAAAAATGTGACCCCTTTAAATGAATAGGCACGACGGTCATTTTGACCGTTTTTTCACAAAAATAAAAGAAATTGAGAAAATACTCAAAAAAATGAATTCCTTTGACATGGAGTCCTTTTATGTGTACTAGTTGCTAGCAAAAATGATAAACTTGAGTTTTGATAAATATTTCAAAAAAATGCTTCACAAAAGGTCTATCATCTATAGACATGTATAGCTTTTGCGTCAAATGATCAAGTTATGGCCATCCCCATGCCATAGTTTGTGATAATGTGTCCATACTTGACACATAGGGGTGTCTTGGTATGGAAAACATTTTTGCCAAAAACAATTTTCAAAATATTTTCGAAAATATCATTTTCCATTTTTAAGTGTCAAAAATGACTTTTTAATTAAGCAAATACCAAACATATGTTACAAAATGTCATGTGCATGGTGAAAAAGATTTTATGGATGTCATATTTGGATTCCTCTCATTTTTCTAATCGATTTAGACATTTAATTTGTTAAATTTCGATTTACGGATTTAAAGATATGAATTATTTCATATTAAATAGAAAATAGAAAAAAGTAGACGCCGACGGCAGCCGTCGGCGTATCAAAGTAGACGCCAACGGCCGTCGTCGACGTATCAATGCCGTAAACCCCCGTCTGCGTGCCGTCATGGCGGGCCTTGTACGCCGACGGCATTGTAAACGTCGACGGCAGCCGTCGGCCTATGTCGGGCTACGCCGACGGCCGCGTTCGCGGCTTCCCTACCTCGTCTTGTACGCCGACGGCCCCGACATTTGGCCGTCGGCGTATAAGTCGGCCGTCGGCATCTTGTGACTTTCCTGTAGCGCGATCCTCCTAATTAAACCAGCACGGAATCGGAGGGGCCGAGTTAATCTCACAATCAATGGATACATCCAAGCCAATCCATGTAAAAAAAAAAAAAACTAGCAAGCCGCAATCGTATGAGCTACACTCTCGACACGTACACTGACGCTCACTATCATTCCTGGCTCGCAATTAAGGAAGGCCAGACCAAGTTGATAGTACCACTAGTAGAATTAACAGCATGCATTAATGGCAAGCACGGACAATTATAGTCCTCATCATAAGACATAGTTGCATTAATCACAGGGCGTGCACAGGTGCTTAATTAAACAAGCTCGGACAGCGAGTTAATTTGTTGGTGTCACGGCCGGACAAGCGGGTCAGTAAGAAGTAGAAGAACAGCAGGGAGAATTGCAGATTAGCCAGCATCCAGGCCCAGGGATTAACGGTATCCCAAGCATCCTGTCCCATAATCTCTCTTCTCTCTAGGCCGGCCGTCTAGGATCCGCCAATATGGCAGAGCACGCGCGCTAACATTCCGTCGAGTCAGTTACCATGACATACGCGCGCGTTACTAGGCAAAGTAAATCCACGTCCGGTCAATCGTTTTTTTTTTAATACTTGTATTCATACGGAAAGGAAATCAGTACACAGCCAGATACAAGCACAGAAAAAACAGAGAAGATACAGAGAACACCACTGCTGTCGCACTCCATCTTCTACCTCAAGTCGCACTCCATCTTCTACCTCAAGTTCACCCAGCGCGCGAGGCGTCCACCGCCGGAGACGATGAAGGAAACCACCGCCAGGAGCACTCACCCAGGAAATGGAAGAACTCCTTGCCCGAAGGCGTTGATGAGCCGCAATATCCACCAGCTCCGACGAGCTGGATCTGAAGACGGTGAAGGTCCATCGGCTGGGGGCACACCCCAAGCTCCTGCCGCCCCGGACCTGGGGCCAGCGCCACTCCACCTCGCCTGAGATGGCCAGATCTTCAACCTGCAAACCACAAACCTCCACAGCAGCAGCCTCCACATCCCTCCGCTCCGGCGCTCCACCTCCAGGAGCCTCCTCCCCTCGCCTCCACGGCCGGCCGGAGTAGCCACGAAGAAACGGGGCGCCAGAGCAAGCACGCCAAAACACCAGATCAGATCCACACCTCTCCTCGCCACCACGGCCGGCCGGAGATGCCATAACCCGGCCTCCTCCATCACACCTCCTCACCAGCCCAGAGCTGCCGCATGAGGAGACAACAGCACCACGACGACAGGGCCGAAGGAACGGGACCCAAACACGAGCAACCGAAAACGCCGCTTCCTCGGCCGCATGCAGGGGACGGAGCCTCGACGGAATCGAGGAACCCCGAGCACCAAAAGACGCCGGCCCCGCGACGACGCCCCAAAGGACGACGACGCAGAGGAGAAGAGCCACCACCACCACCCACCACTCCGGCAGCACCTCCACCTCCAAAGCACGGCCGGCAGGAACCCTAACTACCCTATCTACAAGGCACGGCAGAGATCCGGGGTTCCCCCACCCTCCCGCCGCCGGAGCGGCCGGCGGAGGGAGAGGGAACCCGCGGCTCGCCGGCGAGCTTGGTGGAGAAACCGGGATTCGCCTCTCTCTACTGTTCACCAGAGAGGGGAACGAGAGGCTTGGGAATAAGCTCCGAGTTTCTGAAAACTTTGCAGATCATCGCATCCTGCGCCAGTAGTCTAAGTAAACTCCAATCCGAAGTAACCAGTTGGTATGTGCCAGAATTTAACCCCCAAACGACATGGTGTGTGATAGCAATTTCCCAAATAGCTAGTGTTAATATTCTGACCCACACCTAGCCCATGGACAGGGTAAATAGGGCGCCCAGCGGCCCAGGCCACAATAGTAGGGCCCTGACTAATAACCACCATATTATTATCCGTGTGAAAGATTTCATTATAAATGTAAAAAAACTCAAACTGTAAGAAAGTCCACATGGATAAATAGCGTGTACCACATATGTAGAAATAAATTAATCTAATCGACGACGGCGGGTTTATGGGCTGCTAGTCTTGCTCTAATAGAAGTTCTACAAGTTGTAAAAAAAATTGTGTTAACTGGATTTCTATGGTTAATTTCATAAACGGAATTATATTCTGGAAACTATAACCAGAACTTGTTTGCACCAAATTATATCAAACGCATTGCACGGGAGCATGTAAAATAATCAATCGTATGTATGTAGAACTTGTAGAAAGCACTATAATTTTTATTAGTCGATTATTACTCTTGACAATGGTATTTTTCAATACCAAATATATAGCATATACAAAGTTCAACTTATATTGAACCCACTATATACTAGAAAGACACATTTAGCCACGGAAAAACCTATAAATAATTCTTACCAACAACTATACTGATACTCATGAAGTTATGATCTATGTTATGGATATTCGATCACATATTTATGTTTGCCTGCCTATATATACTAAACCAACTATTAAGATATTTTTTAGACTATGTGATTCAGATTCCTTTACCATAAATATGTATGATATGTAGTTTATGCAATGACAAAATTATTTATGAAGATAATACAGTTACAATGTTTTTAAATATAGAAAAATTTAAGTGTATTTTTCATCTACATACATTCAATTGTATAACCAAAAAACTAATATTATGAAAAAATTACTATGAGACTAACTATGTAAAATATGTAACATGAAAATATACTCGCTAAGACCTTAGCATGCTAAAAATAAGTTTGAATTATAAAATTTTAGTGTAAAACACGCGCAGTCCAAATTATGATTGGACAGGCAGTGTTTAGACCCTTGTACTCTAAGCTTTTAGTCATGAGTAAATACAGAATGTATCTTCAAAAATAAGATTTCGGCTCGAACTGCAATATTACACAAGTACAATGGAACAAGCAGGGTGGTTACAGTGCGGCTGAAAAAGAAGAAAACATATAGTTTTTTCTCTCTTTCTAAATATGGTAAACCTCAGTTCTTTTTCGTGAGTAACTCTTTATATTTATTTTGGTGGAATCTTGGAGTGAGTCATGTGTTGAGCTGAATATTGTAGTTGTGGTTTGTTAATTAATCGGGGAAATCATTTTCTCAATAAAAGAAAGAAGGCCTAGTGATGGCTAAACAAGTTTTTTTTTTCCGGTCTCTATACCTTCTCATTTGTGGAAAGCTGTTCAAAACATAGTATGCTTCTTTGGCTATGAGGTTGGAATCGGTCCAGCCAACTCTTGTCTTCCTTACTGATCTGATTGGACAAATATTGCTGGGTTCGATCCATTTTTGTTCCCATAATTATGATGTCCATCTAACCTGCTAATGAACAAGAATCATTTAGACAGAGGCGATAGTCTATCAAATCAACAGTAAGTCGCTAGTCTTGCTCATAATCAAAATAAGCAATCATGGAGACTGAAAGATCTACAAAAATAATTATTTTTTATTTTTGTTCTTGCGTTCTAGTGCATTTTAACCAACAAGATTTACATCAAAGGATTTGAATGATGTCCAGCCATCATTTTCTTACTCAAGGTTGCGATATTTTAGGTGGCATCAGATTAACTTATCTTTTTTGAAGTATGGATAACATGTTTGGTAATTGGCAGACGGAACTAAATATAAAGTTCATGACTCTTATCCTGGTTGGGACTATGGTCCTATGTTGACGATGTTGGTCCCTTTTGCTTTGTAGAAATGATGTCTTCATAGGAAAAAATTGCTTATCATGTGCAAATTATATACTCACTTTGATCCAAAATAAGTGTCGCGGTTTAAAGTGGGGTTAGTTCAAAATTGCGACGCTTATTATGAGTACTAGATTTAGGGGTGCGCCTTGGCGCACGACCCCCCGAGCCCTGTTTTGACGACACGTCATACATAATGCTAATAATCAACGGGTGTAAATAATTATACCCATATGTAATCTCGAGGACAAAACAAAACACATAATAAACACAAACATATTCATGCAGCTACTAAATGGCATGCAAACACCAACGTACTCGTGATGACACATCCTACGATCAAATGAATTATTTAGCTCAGTCTTTAAACCTATGTTCCAACAACATGCTTGAAAAACCTACTCATCTGACTGATGAGATTATACGTAGACCTCGTCGCCCTTCCTCAGGAAGGAACGAACATCATCACGACACTGTGGCCTCCCACGCGCCAAACACAGATGACACTGCATTAAACAAAGCGTCAACCGGCTCCAGAAACACTTTCGAGAGAGCAAATTTATTAGTACTACACACAGGCAATTCGTACACACGTTAAGGCAGCCGGCTCAATAGTAACATCGTTTCCACTCTTATCCCCTTCAGCTTCATCTTCCTCACCCCAACCATCGCAATTACTTCTCTCAGTAATGGCTACACCGGCATTTCCTGCACCGGCCAACGTCTTGTCCTCACGGGCTGTCATTCCGGCTGCACGTTCGGTTAATATGATTAATTCGATTCGGTTTATACGGTTTTTTTATTTATACGGTTTCAATACTTCGGTAAATATGGTTTTATACGAGAATACGGTTTCTGCGCACGGTTAACCGAAAACCCAGAAACCGAATATTTTTTTTATCCATATTCTTCAATACAACGATTCATCTTCGAATTTCCTGCATTTGTCGATGTCTTTTTATCTAAATATCGAGAATAATACATAACAGAAATCTTATTTTGGTGACACCGTACAAGAAGGCATCCATATCTGATAGCATGCAGTGGTGCACACATGTGTGTATTACAGAACAACAATCATGCAATGGATCTGTAAGTTCGTTTTTTTCGTCGTATTCGTCCCTTATGTGACGCATCACTTATATTACATTTTTGCTGAGCTAACATAAGTTACATTTTATTTTCAGTGACCAGACACCCTTGGTCAAACGCAAAGGTCAGAGATTGACTTCTTCATCCCTTGCATCTTATGAGTTCAGCTCAATAGTTCAGCACAAAGCTTTTGAAGCTCGGAAGGAGCGACTGCAGTCTGCAGCAGCCTGTCAGTGTTCAACTGAGAGGATGACAACACAACATAGTCAGAGAGGAAAACAAAAGCTATACATTGATTTTTTGAACTCTACATGTCGAAGAAGCACCCCAAACCGTTGCTCTTGCGATGTTTTGGTGCACTGCACAAGATACTATTTTTAAGTAAGAGTGTCTTGTACAGTGTGACCAAAATATCACACCAGCTACGAGAACAAAAAACTACAACAACAGCTAACAGTATCTCCAGCATTCCGCTCCTTTCAATACTGCCGGCTCCTCGAGACGGCATAAACAACAGTTTGATATATGCCTACGCATACACTAATTTGCACGTGTAATCATACTGTCTATCATCTCTCATCCATACCATAGATACGATGATGTCTTGCGCTTGGAACTCTGTGTAATCTCATTTATCTTTTCAGAAATATGAGCAAACCATCTAAACGTAAATTTAACCAAGGATGATCATCCATTCTTCTCATTGACCGGTACACCGACCAAATATCATCTTGCATTTTTAAGCCTGTGAGTTATTGATCTAAAAAGTCACAAGGTTAAAGCAGCCCACATTGTTCATGTTCCAATCTATTGCGACGACCGTGCAATAAGGTTGGTACGGTTAGCGACTTTGCGAATCCTTGTTCATTCCGACTCCAGGAGCCGGCAGCGATCGGACGGTGCGGAGGCACGGAGCGGGGAGGATCGGACGGCCAGAAAGCCCAAATCAAACAGGAGGTCCCTATTAAGTCCCATGATGAAATTCAAACTCATGAAAATATTATCTGACACAGTGTAAACAAACGCTTAAAGAAACGACCCTAACCCTAAACCCACATCAGCCACCGACGTGACATCACCAAGGTCATGACGACACATCAGCAGTCAAACGCATCTTCTCCATCTTTCTTTAAACCGCTGTCTCCTTACCTTGCCGACAATACCAACTGGTCAAACGATGGGACTGCACAGAAACCCCCGCCGCATAAAACCTCGAGAAGGAAACATGAGCATCATGACGTCTGCATCGTGGCTAAACCAAACACGTGCACCAGCTCATGCATAGCTCTTTTGAGGGAACATAGCTGAGTGGTACCCACACCGACATTTCCTACACACGTATCGCCCATATCTTCTCCGGCTTCGCTACCCTCACAGCGTCAGCTCGTCGACCTAGCGAGGCGTGAGAAGAAAACGCAACCCTTGTCCGGCCCAACACGTCGACCCTTATCCGGCCCCTTCTCCGGTTTCACTACCCTCACAGTAAAATGGAGAAGGTGACCAGCAGAAATTGAAGCCTTGCACCGCTCATTTGTCCCCCCAAGTCAGAAACTGTAGCCTCGCGGCAAAGATTATATATGAGTAGATAAAAGGAGGGTCGATAAGAAATGACAGGCAGGTCAGAAACGAAGTCGGCATAATGACGACACGCCAACTAGGACACGAAAAATCGAAACCAAAATTTTCAAGTTAGGGGAATGGATAAGTTGGCGAAGATGATAAATGGGGCAGGTCTAATCCTCTGTTCAACCGTTTCCTGTCAGTAACATAGCGTGGTTCGTGCCATCGCTTACGTCAGCTTAAGCGCGACGACTCAATGGCTAAACGTTCCATGCTACGACTCGACAGTGCCGAATCCACCTTGCCGACTCCATGTTTCCACAACCTTATACGAAAAAGGACTCACGGCAAGACTGTTTCCACTGGAGAGGCGAGATTCGCAACGAAGACCGGCCATTTCTGGATTCGTATTGACACGGTGATGCATGTAAAATGCATACATGAACTTTGCACTTTAATTGCTTATATTCCAATCATATTTGCATCATATAAGGGTTATATCAATGTTTTATCATGATTTTGGGAATACTTCATAGTTTTCCATTTATTTGGAATTAACCCTGCACAGGCAGAAAACCCTAGTTTTGTATTTTAATGTTTCAGGGACCCAAACGTCAACGAAATCACCTGGAAATTTACGGGCGTCAATATTTGGAAGGAAGAAGGACTACGGAAAAAGGAAGCAAGCAAACGGAGGCCCGAGGGCCAAACGGGTGGCCCACGCGGCCAGGTACTGTGGCCGCGTGGGACCCACCCGTTTGGGCCTCGTGGCTCCGTTGCCGTCGATCTTCGCTCCACCGCCTTCGTCTTGACCTAAAAACGCCTATAAAAAAGGTCCCCCGTCGTTCTCTGGAAGGAGCGCCGCACAAACACAGAAACACCGAAACGGAGATCAGGAGCTGCAGATTGGAGGGGGAAAACTCCGGCGGGGCGCTGCCGGCGTGGTCTCCATCTTCTCCATCGACTTCTCCACCGTCTCCATGATGAAGAGGGAGTAGTCCACCTCTGGACTATGGGTTTGTGGAAGTAACTTATGTATCTCTCCTCTCTTGAGCTTCACTAATTAGCACCGTATGAGCTGCTGAACATGATTACGGTCACCGTTGTAATACCTTTGTGGTGGATCTTTATGAGTTAATATATGTTTGAGATTGCAATGTTTGTTTCAGTTATGAGTATAGATGCATATTATGTACCCCGTTCTTGTCTACTTGTTTTGATCAAGCATGTTTATGAGAGCGTGTGTGGGGGAACGTGTGCATTAGTTGGAGTAACGGGGGGTGGCTAGTGCAGTGAACGTGAGAGAAAGTTCTGCGATCCACTTTGGTATCTTTACCTTACTTTGTTACCTCACTAGGGATAAACTAAAATACCATGCTACCGGGGATGTGGGCGTGACCATTGCCACTACTCCATGACTAGATCTAGCATGTTCTTATTTTCACTTCATGTCATGATACTTAATGCTATACTCTGAGTTATCTTAATTACTGAGGTGTTATGATTTAGTTCGCATCTTGGTGGAGTATAAGAGAGGTTAATAACCAAAAGATCTCTATGTTAGGACGTGATGCCCATATATCTAAGTAACTTGTTATCAAACCCTGTGTTGCAATCTCATATGTTAACTTGTGTGTTCCATTGTCTACCACTTTATAAAGAGAGAGTGCATTTGTGAAACCATGAACCCCAGTCCATTTTTAATCATAAGAAACACCTTTCCAACACCATATACCACTTTTCTATTTTCAGCCATCATTAAATCCGAAAATACAAAAATACTTTTCATCTTGCATACATCATTCAAAAACCCAAAAATATCATTTACATTGCATCCACCATCATTGCATATTTATTTCTTGTTTGCATTGCATAACTATCCTGATATCATTCTTACACCTTGTGCTTGACAACCACAGGTGAGGTTGAGGACCAAAACATCTAACCTTGTTTTGTAGGTAACCAAAAGAAGGATAAGAAGATAAATCTACCACTTCAGATTCCCCGAGAGTTCGATATTAAACCCTCGAGTCACCCCTCGTGGGGAAAACTGTCTTCCACTTACTATACACTCTGCACTTGGAGTCTCAACCTAATCCCGTTTATTTGTGCAGGCATCAAGACTTGCTCTTCGGGATCATCAAGACGTTTTCTGGCGCCGTTGCCGGGGAATCGTAGCTGAGAGATTTATCCAAGGGTGTGCATCATCGCATTCATCTCACAACAAAGTCAACGTCACCAACTTGTGCTAACACCTAAGCTTGGGGAGGTTGCACCTACGTGAGCACCATCTTATCCATCTTTACTTACAAAGCAATTTATTTGTTTTGTTAGTGTCATTGCATATCATATCATATTTATTTCAGTTTTGCATAAAAAATTAAAAATACCAAAAAAACTTGCTAAAATGGGAGAAAGAACTAAGCTGTGTGACTACACAAACACTCCTAATGATCAATTTATCACGAGAGCTATTGCCACACCTAAGATAAATGCTGAGAGTTATGAAGTAAGTCCTAGTTTGTTGAACTTGATAACTAGGGAACAATTTGGTGGTAGTGCTATGGAGGATGCCTCTATGCATCTTCATGACTTTGTTGAAATATGTGACATGCAAAAGTTTAAAAATGTGGAAAGTGATATCCTAAAACTGAAGTTATTTCCTTTTTCACTTAGAGGAAAAGCTAAAGAGTGGTTGCATTCCTTGCCATCTGGTAGTATTAATTCTTGGGATGATCTAAAAGAAGCTTTCATTAAGAAATATTATCCCCCTGTTAAAATTTTGCAAAATAGAAACAACATCCTTTCTTTTAGGCAAAATGAAAATGAACATGTTGCTATGGCTTGGGATAGGATAAAACTTATGCTTAGAACTTGTCCCTCACATGGAGTTAATGAATGGACCATATTACACTCTTTCTACAATGGTTTAAACTACATGTCTAGAAACATACTTGATTCTGCTGCTGGAGGTGCTTTTATGAGTAAGACTATAGTAGAAGCTAAAAATATATTGGAAAGCATTTTACAAAACTATAGTCAATGGCATACTGATAGGGCACCTAATCCTTCTAAGAAAGTGAACTCTATTGAAGAAACTAATGATTTGTCATCTAAAATGGATACTATTCTTGCTTTGCTTAATAAACCTAGTGTTGAAAATGTTCCTTTGCAAGAACTAGTTGGAAACAATTCTGAAAATATTGATGTCAACTTCATTAGGAACTATGGTAATAATGGGTATGGTAACAACAATTATAACTCTTATAATAAACCCCCATATGTGCCAAATAAATATGCTTCTAGTGGTAATGTTTCTAGTGACTTGGAAAACACCATTAGATCTTTTATATCTACCCAAAAAGAGCTTAATAAGGAATTTATCTCTAAGTTTGAAAAACAAGATGCTTTGTTTGAAAGGGTAGATCAGCTTACTAAGGAAGTCTCATCATTAAAGAGCATCATTACAGCCCAAAAACATGAGGAAACAATAAAATATTGCCAAGAGGTTATCAATAAGTCTTGGGAACACATTCATGAGCAAGAGAGAGTTGCTAAAGAATCTATTGGGGTAATGAAAGAGGTTGAAGTTGAGGAAGTTAAAATGCTTAATGAAGTCAAGGATCCTTTGCTTGACTTAGAAAATTGTAGCTTGCATGAATTAATATCTATCTTACAAAAATTTGCAAGTGATCCTTCCATCAACACTAACCAAGCAGGTTTTGGTTCTTATATTGCTAATCATGTCTTGAAAGAAAAGATTGCTAGGTACAACCAAGAGGCTATGATACCACCTAAGCTTGGGGATATGTGGATACCTAAGGTACTAGTAACTATTGGAAAAGAGACACACCATGCCATACTTGATCTAGGATCTAGTGTCTCTGTTTTATCTAAAGAACTATATGAAGTGCTTGAATTGAAAAATCTTGAAAAATGCTCTATTGAACTAGCACTTGCTGATGACTCTATTAAACATGCTTTGGGAAAAGTAAGTGATGTTATGGTAGAGTTACATATGACTTTTGTGCCTGTGGATTTTCTAATCATGGATATGGGGAATAAAACCTCTAGTCCTATTATTCTTGGAAGACCTTTTCTTCGTACCACAGGTGCTATCATTGATTCAAAGGAAGGGAATGTAAAGTTTCAGTTTCCACACAAGAAGTGCATGGAACACTTTCCAAGGAAGAGGGAACCACCAAAGTTCAAGCTCCCTCATGAGCTTCGTCCACAATAAAACAACAAGTAAGAAGCCTAGCTATATGGCTATAAAGAAAGCGCTTTGCGGGAGGCAACCCGGTTATTTTTTGTGTGATTTTTCTTTGTGTCCTCTTGCTGTAACAAGAGATTTTGTGTCTAGTTAGGTTCTGGAGTTTTTAATAAAGTGCCAAGTTTTACCCTTTTTGGTTTGAAAAAGTTGCTTATAGCGTTCGGAGATTTTATTCCTGCACGAGTCAGTGCACGGTATGATTTTTAATTCTTATTCTGTAACTCCGAATGAGCTCATATTTGAACTGTAGTTGCAACTTTTCATCCTCTGTATGCATGAATTTTTTCGGAATTTTTCGAGAAAGTTTGGTAGGGTAGAAAAATACGTTTTGCTGCTGCTGTTTTTCTGGACAGATTCTGTCCCATTTTGTTTGATGCATGCTTTGAGCTTTTAAGTTGAATCTTTTTGATCCAATTGAGTTTATGAGTAGGCATACAACATTATACACTTTCTGGACATTCATATGAATTTTTGTTCAAGGATTATATGCAGCAAGGAACCTATTTGTTTATCACTATTAATGCACCCCACAGAAAAGAGATGGGAGAAACGGTGTTTTGAAGTTTTTTCACAGGGATTGGAGGAGATGCACCAAGAGCTATCCAAGGATGGTGAAGACCATAAGCTTGGGGATGTGAAGACAACCCCGCTGGACCTACACACTCTCGGTTTGCACACGTCCAACTTCTGTTTTTCGATCGAAACACTTTATCGCATAAACTTGGAGCGTCGTTTTTGTTTTTGTTTGAGTCTTGAGAGACCACCACACTATCAATTATATATGAGAGAGCTACTGGAAATATGGGTTGAAATATGTTGGATGCTTTTATAAGATTGGGAAAAGGGATGTTTGACTTGATTTTTAATGATACATATAGTTGCATGATTCATGAGCTTGTTTATGAGTAATAGTTTGCAAATTCTTTTTGTAGAGCTATCACTTATTCATGTTTTGGTGCTGATTGTTATTTACTTGGTTTAACATGGATTAGTTAGTTCTATGGACACTCATGCATGCATCTAGATGGTCAACTTTCTCCCTTTTGCTAGCCCAAAAACTCCAACAAGCAAAAACTTGTTTCCAACACCTTCAACCAAAGTTATTCCAGTGAGTCCACCATATCTACCTATTGGCTTTATGCTATTCCGAGTATGTTTAACATGTTGTTTGTGTTATCTTACCTCTGAATGAAAATGTTTATGTTATTGATTGCAATGGAAAAAATTGGTTATATAGCTCTCACGAACTTGATGCACAATGTTCTTTTATTTGCATAATAAAACTTGACCCATTGTGATTAAGATTATGATGTTTGTGGCTTGATAAATGTTGGGTTGGAGTTAGCCCATATGTGCTGTCACATGCAAGCTTTCAACATGCTCTTCATCTCATTTAGTTGATATCATGTACTTTTGTTATGGATGCTATCATGTGAAATGAGGTGGAAATGAAGTAGTTTAAATGAGTTTGTATAAATGGTTAGAGAGACGCCTGGGCCGCTAATCTAAGCCATGCATCATTCATGGTGGAAATTTACTTACATACTATGGTGAACCTTCTGTGATACACCTTGCAATAAAAAACTATTCCAAATGGTAAATAAAAAGGGTGTTGAGATTGTTCATTTTGTTTGTTTGTCTTGTCATTTTGATATGGGCTTGTTCCATATCTTGGGACAAGAGGTACCCCAGTTGACGCTCTTGATGATACTATTATTACTTACAATGATATAATTGAACTTGCTTTGTTTCCAAGTTGAGTAACATGGTGTAGTACTTGTATTCAAGGGGCATGAGACATTCAACCTTTACTTTATCAAGCACACTACTCATATTTGCTTTCACTTTAACCTTAATCATTCAAGATGCTATGATAGGGGCAATGAGAGCTTGACACCAATGAATACCTTATTGCAATCATTAACTTAAGTAGAAGAGTTTGGAAGTTGGATGAAACTTATGCATGCTTTACCTCTACTCACATATACATCTTTCCAAAGTGTACACCTATCATATTCAGATTTTCATCTACACTCTATGACCATTGTAGGATGTTCTACTTATCATTATGCATACATGTGTTCCATATTACTTGCTACTATGTTACACTTTGTGAACTATCAATGAACATCCTTGTCTTGAATACTTGATATCACTTCATAAACTATTTGCATATTGCTACTCCTTTGAAGAATGAATCATTTGACTATATGTAGCAATAGTAATCATCTTTGATATCCATTGTTAAGTATTAAATTGCAAAGTCCATGTTAGTTTTATCATCTTCATACTCGAGGACGAGCATGGATTAAGCTTGGGGATGTTGATGCATGTAAAATGCATACATGAACTTTGCACTTTAATTGCTTATATTCCAATCATATTTGCATCATATAAGGGTTATATCAATGTTTTATCATGATTTTGGGAATACTTCATAGTTTTCCATTTATTTGGAATTAACCCTGCACAGGCAGAAAACCCTAGTTTTTATTTTAATGTTTCAGGGACCCAAACGTCAACGAAATCACCTGGAAATTTACGGGCGTCAATATTTGGAAGGAAGAAGGACTACGGAAAAAGGAAGCAAGCAAACGGAGGCCCGAGGGCCAAACGGTGGCCCACGCGGCCAGGTACTGTGGCCGCGTGGGACCCACCCGTTTGGGCCTCGTGGCTCCGTTGCCGTCGATCTTCGCTCCACCGCCTTTGACCTAAAAACGCCTATAAAAAAGGTCCCCCGACGTTCTCTGGAAGGAGCGCCGCACAAACACAGAAACACCGAAACGGAGATCAGGAGCTGCAGATTGGAGGGGGAAAACTCCGGCGGGGCGCTGCCGGCGTGGTCTCCATCTTCTCCATCGACTTCTCCACCGTCTCCATGATGAAGAGGGAGTAGTCCACCTCTGGACTATGGGTTTGTGGAAGTAACTTATGTATCTCTCCTCTCTTGAGCTTCACTAATTAGCACCGTATGAGCTGCTGAACATGATTACGGTCACCGTTGTAATACCTTTGTGGTGGATCTTTATGAGTTAATATATGTTTGAGATTGCAATGTTTGTTTCAGTTATGAGTATAGATGCATATTATGTACCCCGTTCTTGTCTACTTGTTTTGATCAAGCATGTTTATGAGAGCGTGTGTGGGGGAACGTGTGCATTAGTTGGAGTAACGGGGGGTGGCTAGTGCAGTGAACGTGAGAGAAAGTTCTGCGATCCACTTTGGTATCTTTACCTTACTTTGTTACCTCACTAGGGATAAACTAAAATACCATGCTACCGGGGATGTGGGCGTGACCATTGCCACTACTCCATGACTAGATCTAGCATGTTCTTATTTTCACTTCATGTCATGATACTTAATGCTATACTCTGAGTTATCTTAATTACTGAGGTGTTATGATTTAGTTCGCATCTTGGTGGAGTATAAGAGAGGTTAATAACCAAAAGATCTCTATGTTAGGACGTGATGCCCATATATCTAAGTAACTTGTTATCAAACCCTGTGTTGCAATCTCATATGTTAACTTTGTGTGTTCCATTGTCTACCACTTTATAAAGAGAGAGTGCATTTGTGAAACCATGAACCCCAGTCCATTTTTAATCATAAGAAACACCTTTCCAACACCATATACCACTTTTCTATTTTCAGCCATCATTAAATCCGAAAATACAAAAATACTTTTCATCTTGCATACATCATTCAAAAACCCAAAAATATCATTTACATTGCATCCACCATCATTGCATATTTATTTCTTGTTTGCATTGCATAACTATCCTGATATCATTCTTACACCTTGTGCTTGACAACCACAGGTGAGGTTGAGGACCAAAACATCTAACCTTGTTTTGTAGGTAACCAAAAGAAGGATAAGAAGATAAATCTACCACTTCAGATTCCCCGAGAGTTCGATATTAAACCCTCGAGTCACCCCTCGTGGGGAAAACTGTCTTCCACTATACTATACACTCTGCACTTGGAGTCTCAACCTAAATCCCGTTATTTGTGCAGGCATCAAGACTTGCTCTTCGGGATCATCACACGGTAGCTTCAAGGCTCTTCGACCTTTTGTTTTTCCCCATTACATCCATCTCCACTATCCTTCCTTGCCTATAACTATCTCGCAGGTTCGGTCTCACGCAAGAGAAACGATGCGCCGGGTTAGAGAGGATGTTTGAACACTAATTTTCTCTGCTCTACTCTGTCTCAAGACGTCACCGATTAACTTTAGTCATAAGATGATGGATCACCTGAGTGGCGAGGCTGGTCAGAGGCAGATAACAAACCAAGCGCAAGAAGTAAGACAAAATAAGACCCCAAAAAAACTAACGACCACAGGACTATACTACAAAAGCAAAGAAACAAAAGAACACGGATCGAACACACAAGTAGCAAAGCTCGTTGCGATTACAACTGTAAAGCCGGACGGCACCAACACACACCAAACGTAAAAACCGTCTTAATATCACCTACCGTTAAAAATAACAACAACATTCAAAATAGACATAGCACTGATCATATAGCTGAAGCAATAGAAAATAAATACATAATTAACGATCATTCTATTTATAGTCCAACAATTCCTACCATCCTACTATCCCCAAATTTAAAATGAAGCAGCAACGGAATCATCCACCGAAAGGTCGTGTATAACTGACGTAACACCTCCAACCCCGAATCCATCGAAATTATATCGTGAACCAAAACGTATCTCAGCGTTTGGAGAACCCCTCATGCACCGCTCTAATCTTAGCACCTGGGTACACCACCATCGATCCGGCGCGCAAAGAGTACGCCAATCCTCATGAGCTTCAACACCCTAGCGTTCAGAAGAAAAAAATCGACGAACCTTTCATCAAACATTGTGGCACGGTAATCATTGAAACAAATTTCTTTGAGGTGAAAGTCGAGGCACTAGATGGACCCTACCATGATTAATGCCGGTAACACCTCGGTTGTCATCACATGTTCCGATACCTGCAAGATAACAAAAATGCCATGAGATTCGTAAACCGACCACCTTCTCCTCCATTCTATCGTCACACCGGCTTCGCGCCTTAGCGTCGACATGTCTACAAACTAAGTAAACAAAATCCTAAATAGACACCCTGGATAAACATAAGTAATCACACTAACTAATGAACACAGTTTACCGAGATATTTCATACTGTACTATCATAGATATCTTGCGTACGTGGCACAGTAACTAACGACGATGGAGGGCCGTGGTTACAAAAACATGGAGAAGGGCTTAAGAAGAAAATCAACAACCTCATGGTACCCCTTGTTGACGACGCGTCATACACAATGATAATAATTAGCGGTTACTGATGCATGTAAAATGCATACATGAACTTTGCATTATTTCTACTTATATTCCAGTCATATTTGCATCATATAAGGGTTATATCACTGTTTTATAATGATTTTGGGAATATTTGACATGTT
Organism: Poa pratensis; assembly: GCA_947311845.1. Classification (NCBI taxonomy): domain Eukaryota; kingdom Viridiplantae; phylum Streptophyta; class Magnoliopsida; order Poales; family Poaceae; genus Poa; species Poa pratensis. Next base: position 23,479,873 of record CAMZMU010000087.1, read on the forward strand.
TCCTATTTTATGGAATTAACCCTACGCAGGCAGAAAACCCTATTTCTTTCCTTTTATGTTCCAGGGACCCAAACAACGTCCAAATAATTTGGAAATTTACGAGCATCATTTTTTGGAAGGAACAAAGCGTGGGAGCAAAGGAAGCAAACAAGAGGAGGCCCGAGGGCCAAATTAGGTGGGCCCACGCGGCCCCTGTACCTGGCCGCGTGGGACCCCTCCTTTTGGGCCTCGGAGCTCCGCTGTCGTCGATCTTTCCTCCACCGACTCCGTTTTGACCTAAAAACGCCTATAAAAATTATCCCCCGACGTTCTCTGGAGGGATAGCCGGAGAAACACCGAAACAGAGACCTGGAGCTGCAGATTGGAGGGGAAAACTCGGCGGGGCGCTGCCGGCATGGTCTCCAACTTCTCCAACGACTTCTCCACCGTCTCCATGATGAAGAGGGAGTAGTCCACCTCTGGACTATGGGTTTGTGGAAGTAACTTATGTATCTCTCTCTCTCTCGAGCTTCACTAATTAGTACCGTATGAGCTGCCGAACATGATTACGGTCATCTATGTAATACCTTTGTGGTGGATCTTTTTATGAGTTAATATATGTTTGAGATTGCAATGGTTTTGTTTCAGTTATGAAAGTAGATGCATATTATGTACCCCGTTCTTATTTACTTGTTATGATCAAGCATGTTTATGAGAGCGTGTGAGGGGGAACGTGTGCATTAGTTGGAGTAACGGGGGGTGGCTAGTGCAGTGAACGTGAGAGAAAGTTCTGCGATCCACTTGGGTGTTTTACCTTACTTTGTTGCCTCACTAGGGATAAAAAGAAATACCATGCTACCGGAGATGTGGGTGTGACCATTGCCACTACTCCATGACTAGATCTGGCATGTTCTTATTTTAACTTCATGTCATGATACTTATTGCTATACTCTGAGTTATCTTAATTACTGAGGTGTTATGATTTGGTTCGCATCTTGGTGGAGTATAAGAGAGACTAATAACCAAAAGGTTTCTATGTTAGGACGTGATGCCCATATAATTATAACTTGTCATTAAACTGTTGTGTTGCAATCTCATATGTCAACTCTAGTGTTCCATTGTCTAGCACTTTATTAAAGAGAGAGTGCATTTGTGAAACCATGAACCCCGGTCCATTTTTAATCATAAGAAACACCTTTCCAACCACTTTTACCACTTTTACATTTTCTGCCATTATAAAATCCGAAAATACAAAAACACTTTTACATCTTGCATTCATCATAAAAAACCAAAAAATATCATTTATCATTGCTACCACCATCCTTGCATATTTATTTACCACCATTGTATGTTTATTTCTTGTTTGCATTGCATATTATCTTGATATCATTCTAACACCTTGTGCTTGACAACCACTAGGTGAGGTTGAGGACCAAAACATTTACTTTGTTTTGTATGTAACCAAAAGAAGGATAGGAAGATAAATCTTCACTACTGATTCCCCGAGAGTTCGATATTAAACCCTCGAGTCACCCTCTGTAATATCCCAGCGTTTAGGAACTAACGAAGGTAGAAATAGGAATTTGTGCATCTGCATGCATGCATTTGCAAAATCCGAATAAATTTTTCGCAAAATAAAACTTATGTTGGAATCAAGTTAAGTCTTAGATGTTTGTGTTGTGCAACTATAGAATGAAACTAGATAAATTTTAACATGACCTTTATGTGTTTTGCTTGTGTTGAGATTTGAATTTCAAATTCAAATAATTGAATTTGAAATTAAATTCAAATAAATTGCAATAAGTAAATAAACAATCAAATAATGATTGAAATAATTCAAAACAACAAAACTAAGTATTACAACTCATGAATTCTTGTATAGACAAACAAATCATTTTATTGATTAATTACAACAATACAATGTCTTTACAAATTTTGTTACAACATAATGAAATACAAAAAGGGAAATTACAAATATTTCCTATTCCTAAACTAAATGTCTTGTATTTCTTCTTCTTGATCTTCATTCTATAGTTGTTCCTGCAAAACAAAAGAAAAGCAAAAACAAAGGAAAACTAATACAAAGAGGGGGTTAGGATTAGTATTACTCTCAGGTTAGCAATAAAGTGTATTGCTAATTGCATCATTGAGTTGATTAGGCAACTTAGTGTAGTATCTGTTCTAAATCAGTATGTTTAAGCCTCAGTACAACATCATAGGCCACAAATCCACTTGGCAACCAAAAATAATCACACAAGGAGGGATAATACCAACCAGCCGCAGCACCAGGTTAATTGAACATGGAGGCACACAAGCAAGCAATCAGCACAGTCACAAAGGCAGTCACCCTGCTGCTTACAGCACAGCAACCTCACTGCCGAGGGATAAGAGCAAGGAAGCAGCCGTAGGAGCTAGCAAAATAGAACCATTTCTCTCACAGCAAGAACCAGCTCGAGTTCATCAACCACAACACACAGTTAATCACCAAACCACAAATCCATCTACTTTTCACCACTGAATCCTTGCCAAAAGCAAGAGCAAGATGGGATAGAAGAAGCAAGGAGCATAGGAGCAAGGAGGGGAGGCCAGAAGCTCAAGTGAAGCATCTGGAGCTGGAGGAGCAGGCCAGCAAGGAGATCAAGAAAGAAGTCCACAAGATCTGTTGATCAAGAAAGCCACAAGATCCACAAGCACACCACACAGCCATCACCACACCTGAGCACAGGTTGCTACTTTATTTCTAGCAAAGTTACCTGCTAGATACATAGGAGTGGGTGTAGTGAAATTTTCCCTCAGTCTAGCATAGTGATGCTATGCTAAGATCATCACAGGGGAGTAAAGAATCAAGCACATCATCTGTTCTTATCAAAATGGAGCCTCAGCCTATGCATCATGGGCAAAGGGACAAACCCATTAAATTTAGCAAAGGCATGCAAGTGTTTCTTGCATAGAAATCACAAGCTATAGGATCACAATCCAGCACTGGTGTTGGGCACAAAACCCACATAGGGGAGAGGCACCACAAGCACACTTTTGCACAAAAGCACCACTGAGCAGTATAATCAAATTTGCCTATGCCAAATATATCAAGCAGCTTCTGTGTAACTCAAATTGAGGCTTCACAGCAAGTTAAGCTAAATAAATTAGCTCAAGAAACTCGGTTACACTAGCACAGGGCACCAATTGAGCACAAACCAGAAGAACTAAATAATCAGAGGCATATTTCTGAACCTCAGGTTCAGAATAACCAATTGGACAGCACCATTAACAGTAACAACAGAGACCAACACAGCCACAACACCTACAGAGGGCAGAAAACCCTAGCATCTCAATTGCTGTTCATCACAAAGCAAGGCCTTTGGCCTGGGGTGGAGAGAAGAGAATGGAGAGGAGTATACCGGACGCCCATGGCCATAGCTCCACGGCGATAGGGCAGTGCCCGTGTGGCCAGAGGAGAAGGGACCACGGGGACGCGTTCTTCACCATCACCACCACGGCGGCACAGGGGTGAACCCTGCACCGAGCCATGGCAGGACACCGGAGCAGAACGAGCACGGCGGAGCTCGACAGCACAGTAAACCTAGGTTCGGGTTTAGGTCGAGCACGGCCGCATCCGGAGAAGAGGAGTAAATCGCCGGGGTAGAAATGGAGAGGGCGGCGGGGCGCATCTACTTCGCCTAGCACGGCAGCGGAGACCGCAGGAGTTGGCCGGAATCGTATGGCGACAGCGGCGGCGACCAAAGGCGCGGGAGCAAGAACAAGAGGAGAGAGGAGAGTGCGAGAGGGCTCGGTCGGTCTCCGACCCGAGCCAGGCTCTGGTTCTGGCTTGGTTCAACCAAGTTGAACCAGGGGCAATTCCGTCATTTCATTTTTACAGAAATTTTATCAATAAGAAAAATTCTAAGAAAAGGTTTATTTAATACAACTAGAAATATCATGCTGTAAAATAAATGAAAATATTCATAATAATTTTTGAACTTAAAAGAATTGTTTTGTGTTATTAATGTATCTTATCTTGATTTAAAATAAAAGATATACTAATATATCTCTAAAAATTATTTTAAATAAGATTTTAAGTTTGAAAAATTCAAACAAAAATTTAAATAAATTAAATAATAAGTATATTTTTAATTTCCTCTTCTAATAAAATGAAATTATGTTACATAAATAATTCCTCTTAGTATTTAATAAATCAAAATCAAAGTTTAATGAATTAAATACTTTCTCCAACCCTCAAATATTCCTTAAAAGGAATTTAAATAGGATAAAATTACTAAAATTCCAATAATGAAAAAATGCAAAGTAATAATAACACAAAGAAATTATTGGCATATCATTCTTATGCATAATAGCATCATTTGCTTCTTTAAACATTGTCCTTACCAGACAATGATGGTATTTTGTAGAGCAAGGAAGTCAAGAGCCACGCCCGACATCAGACTCCACTACCTTTCAGTCTCAAGGCAAGTTCATTACTTGCTCATATCCGTTGATGTATCTGTTAAGAAACTATTTGCAAAATCCTTATATACTATCATCTCTACCCGAAAGAAAAAGCATAAAACCCTATCTTCACAATAATATGACTATTTGGTTGTCTACTTAAGTGTGGATATCCTATTATGGTTGGCAGATGGAACCATGGAATGATGTGGTTGGTGGAGGTTCCATTTGCATGGGAAAGTATTATCTAGGACTTAATCACCAATGCCGTCAGTGTTCTTGCGCCGTAAATGACGCGTTAACCATAAGACTTGGAATGGGACGGGAAAATCATCTGTGACCTTCTTCCTTTCACATGTGAACGGACAGCCAGAGCCGTACGCTGTAGATCTTGTGCGACTACATGCACATGGGTGGGACCCCTTAATGCCCACGGACTCTGGTGTCTAGGATGGTCTGCAAGGGGATGCCTAGGTATCTACCGTGAGGGGTAGAGCCAGGCAGGGGCGGAGCTGCATGGTCTTACCCTGATGCACATGCATCAGGGTCCAAAATTTTTTTTAGCCTTACTTACTGTACAAAAAGGAAATATGCATCAGGTTAGGCTACTAAGTGTGCATCAGGCATTCCAAAGTGCATCACGGTAACATTTACTCCAGCTCCGCCCCTGGAGCCAGGGGTGATTCTGCTATGCATGAAGGGGGTGGGCATGTGAGGTGGTGGAGAAGCACAGTGAATGGTTTGGATCAACAGCCGGGCCCCACACCAAAGAGAGTGTGGACAGGAACGTATGCCTGGTTGTGCAACAAGGTCTTGATCTCTTATGGGTAAAGCAACGCACCTCTGCAGAGTGTAAAAAAGTGTGACATGTTACTCCCTGTTCCGGGAAGGAGCTGCGAACGCTGCAGGAAAGGTGGCTCCATGAAGCCCTAGCACCTGTGAATGGATGACGGGCATAGTTTTCAGAATAAAAGAAACCTCTTGAAGAAATGTTTTCAAAACACTTTGCATTAGCTTGAGACTCTTTAGAGTCTAAAGCTGTAGATAGTGCATAAAACTTTCCACCATATACAGTGAACTTGTTGAGTAACGCTGGTTACTCATTCCTTCCCTTTTGACCTTCTGCTTAGACTGTGAAGAACTGGACGACACAACGCTGAATCTCATAGGAGGCCAGGAGGACATCTACTATGAAGAACCCGACCTTTCAGGCGGAATAGAAGGAGTGGATTACATTATCCGCTATGGAGCCAGCAACGAGGAGGAGTCCGAGTAGAGTAGCTTGGACTAGTAACCATTATATAAGCACGGTCGAATCGAGCAGCTGGAACTTATATTATAAGCTGTTGAGTTCCCGTGTATGCACTAATTTGCTTCTTGTTCGTTGTTGTAAAACTTTAAGTATGGGGTGACCTCATGTTGGGATCATCTCCACGTTTGGACCACTTTGTTTTGTAATAAATGGTTGTATGATATTTGGACTCGCAATGTTTCTGTTGTACCACTCTGAGGGATGTAATATTTGCGGAACGGTGTTCTGTAAGTGTTATGTCAACGACTTGCGTACTACAACATGCTGTGGTATGCTGGGTCACCGCACCCTCGTGGGGAAAACACGTCTTCCACTTACTACACACTCTGCACTTGGAGTCTCAACCTAACCCATTTACTTTTCACGCAGGTAACCACGCGAAGGGTCAGCAAAGTGTTTTCTGGAGCCATTGTGGGGTAACTACGTGAAGGGCCATCAAGACTGTTTTCTGGCGCCGTTGCCGGGGAGCGAAGAAGCAACACCGTATCAAGATTCCCTCGTCAACTACGCGCCCGTCATAGTAGCATCATTGGGTATCAAGACTGTTTTCTGGCGCTGTTGCCGGGGAATCATTTTTGAAAGGTTTATCCAAGGATATCTCACCAAGTCAACTTCATCACCAACTTGTGCTAACACCTAAGCTTGGGGAGGTTGCACCTACGTGAGCATCATCTTATCCATCTTTACCTTCAAAGCAATTTATTTTGTTTTGTCATTGTCTTGCATATTTATTTTCAGTTTTGCATAAAAAATTTAAAAACACATAAAAACTTGCAACAATGGGAGATAGAACTAAGTTGTGTGATTACACAAACGCTCCATAAGGAAACTTGAAAGCTGAATTTTATTTACTATTTTATCGCATTGTTACTATGGCACTTATGAATCGTGTCTCGCAGCATCTTGGTTTATATGAAAGTGCTTATGCTATTGCTCCTAAAGCTGTTGAAACTGCTGTGTCTGAGGTACCTAAAGTGGGATTTAAAATTCTCGTTGGTCATGTTAAAAGTATTATGAAAGATCCATTTACAGGGGATGGAACGAAGTCTGCACGTGAACACGTGGAGACAATTGAAGACATATGTGGTTTATTTAGGCTTCCTGGTATTTCTGATGATCAGGTGAAAAGGAAGCTATTATATTTGTCTTTATCTGGTAATGCTCATATTTGGTTCAGGTCTTTGGATGAAGAAGTCACTATTGAATAGAGCATTTTGAGGGAGGATTTTCTTAAATATTTTACTCCTAAAGAAGCTTATGAAAACCCATGTTATGATGAGTGTGAAACTAAAATTTCTATGATCCTATATGATAACCCTTGCTATTATGATGAAACTAATAATGCTCATTTACTTTTTAATAATGCTACTAGTGAAGTTATGGATAATAATGAGGAGTGTTGCTTAAGTATGCTATATGATAATGCTTTAGATGATGGTTCTATGCTTATTTATAAACCTCCATGTTTAGTTGTTACTAAATTATGTGAGGATAAAAATGATATACTTGTTGTTTGTCATGGTACTCTTTCTCATGAGAGTCCTACTTTGTTCTTGAACTCTCCTGCTTACACCATAGAGGAGAAATTTGCTTATGTTGAGAAATACTTATGTGGTTTGCAATTATCTTTAGTTCAAATCTTTGTTGCAACCATCATATTAAACTTGATATTGATCTTAATAACTATTTTGAAAGAGGGAAGCATGCTAATGAATTCCAAAATAAATTTAATGATCCTCTTTATTTGCCTAAATTATCTAAGTTGAATGATTCTTGTGGTTATATGGTTGAATTTGCTTCTACTACTTGCAACTATTATGAAAAGGAGGTGATAAGAACCCTCTTTATGTTAATAATAATTATGGGCTGCAAGTAACTATTGTTAATATGCATTGGAAAACTTCTATTTATTGTGATTCATTCATATACAAAATGCCAATGCATAGAAAGAAAGTTAGACTTCGTTGTTATTACTTTTGTGTTTTGTTTTTCTCTCAACTAGGGTTCAACTTGACTATTATTTTGATTGGTTTGAGAACACCATGGGATCCTGGTATTATGCATGAACACTTTCCAAGGAAGAGGGACACATCAAATTTCAAGCTCCCTCATGAGCTTCGTCCTCTATAAACATCAAGTAAGAAGCCTAGCTATATGGCTATAAAGAAAGCGCTTTACGGGAGGCAACCCGGTTGTTTTTATTTGTGATTTTCTTTGTGTCCTCTTGCTGTAACAAGAGACTTAGTGTTTAGTTTAGTTTCTGGAATTTTTAATAAAGTGCCAAGTTTTACTCATTTTGGTATGAAAAGTTGCTTATAGCGTTCGGAGATATTTTCCTGCACGAATCTGTGCACGGTATGATTTTTAATTCTTATTCTGTAACTCCGAATGAGCTCATATTTAAACTGTATGGCAACTTTTCATCCTCTGTATGCATGAATTTTTCGGAATTTTCCGACAAAGTTAAGTAGGGTAGAAAAATACGTTTAGCTGCTGCTGTTTTTCTGGACAGATTCTGTCCCATTTTGTTTGATGCATGCTTAGAACTTTTAACATGAATCTTTTTGATCCAATTGAGTTTATGAGTAGGCATACAACATTATACATTTCTGGACATTCATATGAATTTTTTCAAGGATTATATGCAGCAAGAAATCTATTTGTTTATCACTACTAATGTGCCCCACAGAAAAAGAAATGGGAGAAACGGTGTTTTGAAGTTTTTTCACAGGGATTAGAGGAGATGCACCAAGAGCTATCCAAGGATGGTGAAGACCATAAGCTTGGGGATGTGAAGACAACCCCACTGGACCTACACACTCTCGGTTTGCACACGTCTAACTTCTGTTTTTCGATCGAAACACTTTATCGCATAAACTTGGAGCGTCTTTTTGTTTGTTTAGGTTAGATTTTTATTTTGTGAGACCACCACACTATCATTTATATATGAGAGAGCTACTGGAAATTTGGGTTGAATTATGTTGGATGCTATTATAAGATTGGGAAAAGGGATGTTGAGTTAATTTTAAAAGATACATATAATTGCATGATTCATGAGCTTGTTAATGAGTAATAATTTGCAATATTTTATCAAGAGCTATCTTTTATTCATGTTTTGATGCTAAATGTTATTCTACCTTGTTTTAACATGGATTAGTTAGTTCTATGGACACTCATGCATGCATTTAGATGGTCAACTTTCTCCCTCTTGCTAGCCCAAAAATTCCAACAAGCAAAAACTTGTTTCCAACACCTTCAACCAAAGTTTTTCCAGTGAGTCCACCATATCTACCTATTAGCTTTATGCTATTCCGAGTATGTTTATCATGATATTTGTGTTATCTATACCTCTGAATGAAAATGCTTATGTTGTTAATTGTTGTGGGAAAAGTTGGTTATATAGCTCTCTCGAACTTGATGCACACTTTACTTTCATTGCATAAATAAATATGACCCATTGTGATTAAAATTATGATGTTGTGGACTTGACAAATGTCTTTGGTTGAGAGTTAGCTCATATGTGCTGTCACATGGCAAGCTTTCAACATGCACATCATCTCATTTAGTTGATATCATGTACTTTTGTTTATGGATGCTTACCATGGGTGAAATAAATGGGAAATGAAGTGAGTTTAAATGAGTTTGTATAAATGGTTAGAGAGACGCCTGGGCCGCTAATCTAAGCCATGCATCATTCATGGTGGAAATTTACTTACATGCTATGGTGAACCTTCTGTGATACACCTTACAATAAAAAGCTATCCAATGGTAAATAAAAAGGGTGTTGAGATTGTTCATTTGTTTGTTTGTCTTGTCATTTTGATATGGGCTTGTTCCATATCCTGGGACAAGAGGTACCCCAGTTGACGCTCTTAATGATACTATTATTACTTACAATGATATTTAACTTGAACTTGCTTTGTTTTCCAAGTTGAGTAACACATGGAGTAGGTACTTGTATTCAAGGGGCATGAGACTTTCAACCTGTACTTTGTCAAGCACACTACTCGTATTGCTTTCACTTTAAACTTAATCATTCAAGATGCTATGATAGGGGAATGAGAGCTTGACACCAAGGATTACCATATTACAATCATTGACTTAAGTAGAGAAGTTCAGAAGTTAGATGAAATTTATTCATGCTTTACCTCTACTCATATATATCTTTCCAAAGTGTCCACCTTTTATATTCAGATTTTCACAATACTCTATGACCATTGTAGGATGTTCTTACTTATTATTATGCATACATGTGGTCCATAGTACTTCTTCTCTTATGTTACACTTTGTGAATTATCATTGAACATCCTTGCATTGAATACTTGATATCACTTCATAAACTATCTTGCATATTGCTACTCCTTTTAAGAATGAATCATTTTACTCTATGTAGCAATAGTAATCATCTTTGATATCCATTGATAGTATTAAATTGCAAAGTCCATGTTAGTTTTATCACCTTCATACTCGAGGACGAGTATAGGTTAAGCTTGGGGATGTTGATGCATGTAAAATGCATACATGAACTTTGCATTATTTTACTTATATTCCAGTCATATTTGCATCATATAAGGGTTATATCACTGTTTTATAATGATTTTGGGAATATTTGAATGTTTCCTATTTTTATGGAATTAACCCTGCGCAGGCAGAAAACCCTATTTCTTATTTTAATGTTTCAGGGACCCAAACGACGTCCAAATGACCTGGAAATTTACGAGCATCATTTTTGGAAGGAACAAAGCGTGGGAGCGAAGGAAGCAAACAAGCGGAGGCCCGAGGGCCAAATAGTGGGCCCACGCGGCCCTGTACCTGGCCGCGTGGGACCCCCCTTTTGGCCTCGGAGCTCCGTTGCCGTCGATCTTTCCTCCACCGACTCCGTTTTGACCTAAAAAGCCTATAAAAATATCCCCCGACGTTCTCTGGAAGGAGCGCCGCAGAAACACAGAAACACCGAAACAGAGACCTGGAGCTGCAGATTGGAGGGGGAAAACTCCGGCGGGGCGCTGCCGGCGTGGTCTCCATCTTCTCCAACGACTTCTCCACCGTCTCCATGATGAAGAGGGAGTAGTCCACCTCTGGACTATGGGTTTGTGGAAGTAACTTATGTATCTCTCTCTCTCTGAGCTTCACTAATTAGTACCGTATGAGCTGCTGAACATGATTACGGTCATCTATGTAATACCTTTGTGGTGGATCTTTTTATGAGTTAATATATGTTTGAGATTGCAATGGTTTTGTTTCAGTTATGAAAGTAGATGCATATTATGTACCCCGTTCTTATTTACTTGTCATGATCAAGCATGTTTATGAGAGCGTGTGAGGGGGAACGTGTGCATTAGTTGGAGTAACGGGGGTGGCTAGTGCAGTGAACGTGAGAGAAAGTTCTGCGATCCACTTGGGTGTTTTACCTTACTTTGTTGCCTCACTAGGGATAAAAAGAAATACCATGCTACCGGAGATGTGGGTGTGACCATTGCCACTACTCCATGACTAGATCTAGCATGTTCTTATTTTAACTTCATGTCATGATACTTATTGCTATACTCTGAGTTATCTTAATTACTGAGGTGTTATGATTTAGTTCGCATCTTGGTGGAGTATAAGAGAGACTAATAACCAAAAGGTCTCTATGTTAGGACGTGATGCCCATATAATTATAACTTGTCATTAAACTGTTGTGTTGCAATCTCATATGTCAACTCTAGTGTTCCATTGTCTACCACTTTATTAAAGAGAGAGTGCATTTGTGAAACCATGAACCCCGGTCCATTTTTAATCATAAGAAACACCTTTCCAACCACTTTTACCACTTTTCCATTTTCTGCCATTTAAAATCCGAAAATACAAAAACACTTTTACATCTTGCATTCATCATAAAAACCCAAAAATATCATTTATCATTGCTACCACCATCCTTGCATATTTATTTACCACCATTGCATATTTATTTCTTGTTTGCATTGCATATTATCTTGATATCATTCTACACCTTGTGCTTGACAACCACTAGGTGAGGTTGAGGACCAAAACATTTACTTTGTTTTGTAGGTAACCAAAAGAAGGATAGGAAGATAAATCTTCACTACTGATTCCCCGAGAGTTCGATATTAAACCCTCGAGTCACCCTCGTGGGGAAAACACGTCTTCCACTTACTACACACTCTGCACTTGGAGTCTCAACCTAACCCATTTACTTTTCACGCAGGTAACCACGCGAAGGGTCAGCAAAGTGTTTTCTGGCGCCATTGTGGGGTAACTATGTGAAGGGTCATCAAGACTGTTTTCTGGCGCCGTTGCCGGGGAGCGAAGAAGCAACACCGTATCAAGATTCCCTCGTCAACTACGCGCCCGTCATAGTAGCATCATTGGGTATCAAGACTGTTTTCTGGCGCTGTTGCCGGGGAATCATTGCTGAAAGGTTTATCCAAGGATATCTCACCAAGTCAACTTCATCACCAACTTGTGCTAACACCTAAGCTTGGGAGGTTGCACCTACGTGAGCATCATCTTATCCATCTTTGTCGGCGGGGATGGCCCTCTCTGTCTGACTGTGCATCGATCCCGTCGACTCCCTGGAGACGGCGGGTCTAACATTCGTGAAATGAACCGTCAGAGGTAGTCTTTGCAAAGAACAGAATAAAATAAATAAAGCTATTATGGTATATGTAAAGACGAACGTAAATAAATAACGATCCATGGTCTCAAAAGACATGTGAAAAACAACATATAACGCAAGCTACAATGTGAATCCTCACACCAATGAGCCAGCCCCTCCATTCATGGGGTTGGGATAAGGAAGGTGAAGCCGGAAGGGATAGGGTGGAAATGATGTTACTACTGAACCGTTGGTGCCTGGTTGATGGGAGAGTATTTGAGGATGATGATGATGGTGATGATGAGTACTTCCCCGGCAACGGCGCCAGAAAACAGCTTGATGGCTACGTGTTGGTGAACCCCAAGATGAAGGTTATGATGTAGACAGCAGAAGTTTTCCCTTGAATAATCTACCCAAGGTTATCAATCCAGTAGGACTTGACGATCTATAGGAAGGTTGTTGATGTTGACTCCCCCTGGCGCTAGGGAGCTTGCACCAACGTGGAATCTGCACAGACACAAACCAGAACTTTGCCCAACACGAAACAGAGAGGTTGTCAATCTCTCCGGTCTTGCAGAAACAAAGAGTTAAACGTATGGTGTGGAAAACAGCAGGAAACACAGCAAGTAACAGGAAACAGATGATTGCAGCAGGTTGTGTAAACAGTATGAGGAAATTGGACCAGGGTCCACAGTTCACTAGTGGTGTCTCTCTCAGAACAGATAACTAGCATGTTGGGTAAACAAATTACAGCTGGGCAATTGACAAATAGAGAGGGCATAACAATGCAATACATGCCAAGATGTCTACTATGAAATCTAGTTGGCCATTACAACAAAGTACATAGACCGTTATTCCAACCGCATCTATGCCTAAATAATCCACCTTCAAGGCAGCATCCGCATCCTGTTTTGTATTAAGTTGCTAACAATAGATTATTGCATGAAGTAAAGTGTGTAATGTAATCAATACAAGTGCCCTTGGACACTGCACCAATGTTTTATCCCTAGTAGCAACAGCACATCTACCATCTTAGACCTTTCTGTCACTGATCCAGATATCTAGAGACTGAACCCACTATCGAGCATAAATACCCCCTCTTGGAGTCACAAGCATCTACTTGGCCAATGCATCTACTAGCAACGGAGAGCATGCAAGATCAAGAGCACATAGATAAACAACTTGAATAAACATGGTATCAATATTCATCGGATCCCAGCAAACACAACATCTAGCATTACAATAAGATGATCTTGATCATGTTAGGAAGCTCACAAGATCTAAACATGGAGGCACAAGGTAGAGAGACAACCATCTAGCTACTGCTATGGACCCGTAGTCCAGGGGTGGACTACTCACGCATCACTCCGGAGGCAGGCATGGTGATGTAGAGCCCTCCGGTGATGATCTCCCCTCCGGCAGGGTGCCGGGAAGAGCTTCAGAACTCCTCCGATCTGAGATTGACGATGACGGCCGCGACGGAACTTTTCGTGGAATATGATCGACCGTAATAGGGTTTTCGCGTCGCGGAGAATATATAGGCGAAGAGGCGGCGTCGGTGGCCGAGGGGGGCCACCACGCCATAGGGGGGCGAGGGCCCACCCTGGGCCGCGCCCTAGTGTGGCGTGGCCCCCTGGTGGGTCTGCTCCGACTCCCCTTTGGACTCCGTGATCTCCTCGTGATATTATTGACGATGTCTTTTGTTTCGTCCAATTCCGAGAATATTTCCTTAATAGATTTTCTGAAACCAAAAACAGCAGAAAACAGGGAACTGGCACTGTGGCATCTTGTTAATAGGTTAGTCCCAGAAAATGCATAAAAATGATATAAAGTGTAACCAAAACATGTAGCAATTGATATAATAACAGCATGGAACATCAAAAATTATAGATACGTTTGAGACGTATCAACCGTCTGGCGAACATGTGTACGACCGCCTTTGTGTGTGCAACAATAAATTTGCTGTCGAAAGTGTTTCGCAAGCTGACTGACCCTTTCTTTAATGGCGTGTGGGAAGCCGGCTAAAAGTACGCTCAGCTTCGTTAATCCCTACACATGATATTCGTGTGTGGGCAGACGATTCGAGAGTAGTAGCCATTATCTGTGACGTGTTTTATGTGCACCCCGCCGATTCCAGGTTCCCGTCTTAATGCACAACCCGACCCCGCCGACTCCACGTTCCCGTCTTAATGCACCGCCTGACCCCGCCGACTCCAGGTTCCGTCTTAATGCGTTGGCTTCTCTGTCCTAATGCACCGTCCAATGACGCCGAATTCATGGAGTCGGCATAAGAAGAGAACGAAAAAAATACAACCTCGCAGATCTGATAACGGTAACGCGAAGCGACTGCCCGAAGCTGAATACGCACACAAATATATCGAATCGCCGCCCGTGCCGACTCCAGGGAACTAACGACCTCACTCGGTCATCCAATACAGGATACATGAAGACTAAACCTTGGTGCCCTAACTAAGACCACAGCTGTATTAATTTCACAGCGTGGTTGCAACGTTTACAGAGAACCAACACCTAAATCTATTCAATTAACCCGTACATGATCATGTGAGGAAAACCGACGTCATCGTACATACGACTTCTATCATGTCAGTTTTCATTTCCACTGAGTTACCGGAGGAACGCAGTTTACGCCGACTCCATGGAGTCGGCTGGATCGACGTGTAGTAAGACGGACAAGACCAGTCCTGCCGACTCTAGGGAGCCGGCGGCAGCGGCCGTGTAGTTCCTTTATTTAAAAACTCTATCCTAAAAGGTTAAGACTATATTCATTTTCTCGAGGATTTATTACGATATATCTGCTGAGAGTGGGTTAGAATTCCACGGATTCCAACGCTAACAAAGTTTAAAGACATTCATGCAAAAAATAGATCAGAGAGCCTCACCTGGACGTAAAGCTTCTCCGTGAAAGGAAAACATTTAAGGAATCGGATAATGCCCAGCAGATTCGGACCATTAGAATTCACCGCCAATATCTTCACCCAGCATAAAGACACGGACAAATTGATAGGGAGCATTCTCTGGTAAGCCAGCAAAGATGCAGGAAGAAAACAGTACAGATTGTCAGCCGACAGAGAAAAAACATATATAAGAAAAATAAGAACAAATAAGTGAAAGAAGAAACAGATAGTTGATTACTAAACCTCAATAATCACAGGGCCAAGAACCAGACGGGAGAACTCGGTGGACACGTACCCCAACACCGTTAGCCTCGGCGCACCAGTGACTTCTATTGATGTTGGACCCAGTGGATCAAGCAGGATCAACCTTTCGAGACAAGGCACATTCCCAATAACCACCTCATGAATCGCCTCAAACGGTCTACTATTACACCAACAAGACAGACCAATCGTCCGAACACTCGCTGAAGCGATATGGAGGGTAGTAATGCCATAAACATACTCAAGCTGAAGAGCCTCTAAAACAATACATCCGACGAGTAGATGCTCCATGTACGTACTCGTGATACAAACCTCATAAAGGACGAGCTTTGTAAGACAGGGAAGAATACGCACAGGGTTATCATCGATACAGTGAAAACAGCAATTCACTAAACTAAAACTCTGCAACGTGGCCGCAAAGCGCATCACGGAGGACGGTAACTGTGGTAGCGCCCGTCCACCCACAAACTCCAACATCTCGAGATCATCTAACGCGGGGGATAGGAACCAACCATCCACCATGTTAGAGAGGTCCTCGTCACGGCGGAAAACACCTATGGAGAACCACTTGGAAGGGTCAGGGTGGGACGCGAGTATCTGCGAAACAACTCTTATGCGTTCACTATCCTCGTCACAAAGTCGGGAATCGATGGTAAGATTGAGAGGGACTGAACACCAGATGGGCCGCCACCGCCGAGAAAGAACGGTCGTCAGCAAGGTGAACTTAGTGGGAAGCAAAGAGACAATGATACGCAACATCTCGTCGGGAAGACGGTAAGTATGATCCAGCATTCTGTTATCACCAAGCACGATCTCTAATCCAAACACAGAAGACATACCATGAGAGCATCTATGACTGTGATGAAATCTAGCAACGGAGCGAGAGAGCGAACGAATAAACATTTAAGAATATATCACTGTTCTACACTGGCGGCAAACGTCAATCACAAGACTATACCACGTTCACGATCGTAATCATGATTTAATATGGCAAAAAGGATCCGACGCTGACCTAACGAAGCTGTAGGGGTGTACAAAGGGTTGATAGGAGAGTTAAATGGTTGCACGATCGTGGGAAAGGTTCATGAACCAACCCAGACAGCAAGTTATCACGTCAATCTAGAAGTGGTCCCACTTTAATGAACGAGTTACACGAAGATCTTAAGCCAGATTCTCATCCAACATATCGACCTCTCATCTCTCGTAACGAAGGGGGACGCTTGCCGACTCAATGATCGCCAGTGTCCGCCGGTCTATCGTCTTCTATCCACTCAAATGGCAGAATGAACTCCACCCACATCCTGATTGATAAGGTACAGCCGCAACAAAAAAATGTTGTCATCGGACGCTCAGAAGTAACCTGCATCGTGTATCTGCCGCATCCAGGAAGCCGGTGAGTTCCAATTTTCTACATTCCCACTGCCCCATATGGGCATCTGTCGTCCGGTTGGATTCTGCTCGACCGATATGGGCATCTCTGTCTTAATGCGTTGTCTGAGCCTACCGGCTCCCTGAAGTCGCCGTGACAAGCGTTTCAATACTACAGATCGCATTGTTTTGCCTGGTTCCTCTTCGACGTGCATTATTCTCCTCCTTTTGATCTTGTCATCTCAAACAGGCATCATAACGATGGGAAATAGCCACCACGTCCTTGGAAAAACGATCGCATGTTTTGAAGTGTTTGGCGAGTCGGCTGGCGCTTTGTTTGAATCCTAGTAGTGTGTTTTTACTTAATTTTACCTTCTAATGCAAAGCCCAGGACACGAAAAGATAATTGGGTATTTAGACGATGGAACCGTCTGCACGAAACTACACGAATCCGTGTGAAAACGTCCCGTCATCTGTCTGTGTTCCGATCGTAGAGGACGGCCGACGAACGATCTCCCTGGACCACGTTCATTGGAAGACGATAAACGAATCGACAGCAAGATTGATATAGGTTTTTTGTTGGTACTGGTCGAGTCCCGGGAGTCGGCAGGACTGGCATTTTACGTCTCACTGCTCCGACTCCAGCGAATCCAGGGAGTCGGCAGGACTGAACACCGAAAAGAGAGCCAATCCCGCCGACTCCAGATAATCCAGGTAGCCGGCTTCCCACTCGCCGTCATACGATTGTTTCGGTATGTTGGTCTCATTGATTTAGATATTTTTTTCGTGTTGTTTCTATGGTTGTAATCCCGGGAGTCGGTAGGCCTGACCTTCTCCGTCTCACTGAGGTTACTGGTCGAGTCCCGGGAGTCGGCACACAACGACAAGAAAATATTCGCATTCATAGAGATAACGGAAGTAAAAATCACATTCCTCGAAGGTTACAATGTGTAAAATATCGATCAAACTATTCATCTTCGTACCCTCATTCATCTGTTACATGTCCATCAATAACCTTTGTAACCCCAATCGTATACACAAAGTCCAAGTAAGTAGACATCACAAACCAGACCTAGGACGAAAATCAGCACGAATAAAAGAAATCACCTCTGAACACGGAATGACATGTACTGAGACGGTATTCTTAAGTCGTCGGACTGTTGGTGCTGTTCTGGTTCCTCACATGAAAGTCGTCTTCACAACGATGTTCCATCACGGACTCTCGCCGACTCAACAGACATTCCATCTGTCAAGCCGGCTCAAAGACATCCTTAGGCTCAGGCGGACAATTGACAAATCGAGTTGGATTCAGTAACGCACACACGGGTTTTCTTTCTTAACATTTAAAACAGTTGATAATGGTTGTTGGAGGGCACTAACAACAATCTTCTAGCCGACTTAAAAATGGCTGATCAAAGATGGATTAGGATACATGGCATGAAAATACATTCAGACGGAGATATGGCGGTGGTGGTGGCGTCGGCGTGACCTTCTCCGTCTCACTACTCGTCGACCCCGCTGACTCCTTTCCGCCGAATACAGCGAGTCGGCAGGACTGACCTTCTCCGTCTCACTGCTCGTCCACCCCGTCGACTCCAGGCTGTCGACTCCAAGGAGTCAGCAGGACTGACCTACTCCGTATCACTGGCAAAGCTGTGATGTCAGATGGCCTAAAATAAACATATTCCGTGTCGCTATCCAAGAACCTCTTCAACCAACAAACCAACAAAAAAATATTCCAAAGAAAACCAGGAAAAGCAAGAAATAAGACGAAGTAAAATAACAGCTCCCCAAAACAAAAGGAAACCCGCACATATAAACAAATAAAATAAGGAAACAAATCAAGACGGGGAAAAAATGAAAGTGACACGAGAGCGATACCGTCTCAAAAATCAAAGGAAGAAAAAAACCGAATAAAAAGGACGACCCGTGTGCACCGCAAAAGTAACAAACACTAAACAACACGTATCCACCACACGAGAAGGGACAGGAACAAAGTACAGAGAGAAAACAGGGGAACAAAAAAAATCCAGATCCGAAAATCCGACGTTAACCAAAAGAATGGCAAACCAATAAACCGACGACCTGCGAACAAGCAGAGACAACAGAAAATAAATAATAACGAAAAACAGATACAAAGGCACAACAATAAACTACTAAATAATACGGATCCAGCACACGACCAGCAAGATAAACAAATAAGGAAGAACAAACAGATTAACACGGCAGGAAAACACAAACTAATCTCAACGGAACCAACCTTAACGGTAAGAACAACAAACCACTAAGCCGACCAGCTCCAATGGGGAACCGGCAACGCCCACCAAACAGGATAACTCACCACCTAAATAACCGGAACCCAAAACAAAAACACACACGTCTGAGATATTCCCTAATAAGAGACCGACCTGCAAAAGCAACGAACAACTAAATAATACGGATCCAGCACACAACCAGCAAGATAAACAAATAAGCAAAGACAAACAGATTAACACGGCAAGAAAGCACAAACTAATCTCAACAGAACTGACTTGAACCGGAAGAACAACTGACCACTAAGCCGACTAGCTCCAACCGACCAGTAAGCCGACCGGCTCCAACGGGGAGACAGCAACACCCACCAACCAGAATAACTCAACACAGAACTGACATAAACACGAAGCCAAAAAGGAAAAAAAACACCCACTCGTGAGATATTCCCGAGTAAGAGAACGCCATGCAAAGAAAAAAACAAAAGCGGTCATAAAACTAATATAATAACACGAAAGAAACCAAACAGCAAGAATATAAAAGAAAATAGCAACAAACCGATCTGCGAAAACAAAATTGTGTCAAAACAATCAACAAACAGTCATGAAAATACGAAAACACGAACCGGGGAACCAATGAATAAAACATACCATTAGATTAGGTAGATCAAAAGCACGGTTGATCCATACGTGAACAAAAGCCAGCGCCGACGAAGAGGAATGAAGACCCGACACATCCTGCACCGCAACCCGAAGAAGAAAACCGGAAGAAAGCCGGCGACCTGCGAAAAAACAGAGCAATAAACAGGAAACAAAGATGAGAAACTCAGAAAACAAAAAGAACAAACAACATAGCAGCAAACAATAAACGGACACGAATCCAGCACACGATAAACAACATGAACAAAGAACGACGAAAAACAGAGAGAGCAAGACACGTTAAGAATACCCAACCTGATCTCAACGGGAACAAACGTGGCCGGAGGAACAACAAACGAACACGCTGAACCTCGAGAAAAGCATGACGGAGCAAGAACAGGGAGGAAGAAGGAAAGGGGGGAAATAAGAGCTGCAGTAACCTTCCGATCCAGAAATAGCCTATATACCCCTTTCCATGACACTGTATTTTGGTCGGTAACCACTCGCAACCAATGGCAAGCCGCCAGCGAGACGCGAAATTGGGCCTTCTGACTACCAGCACAGTGCAACGTACCCATCGACGAAAGGAAGGAGCCCACCTCGGACGGAAAAATCGGGCCCGAATTCTCCCTGACATCACGAACACTGTGACGTACGCGAAATACCCAGCGTGCCCAAACATACTGTAGAAAATACGCAGCGGCGACACACGCAAGGGAAACATCGGCGCCGCAACGTCCCGAGCAACCGACATGTGGGCCAAGGAGAGGGAGGGACCCGCGATCAGCGAGGGAAAGGGGAGAGGAACACGTAGCACGATCACTCTCCCGGACGGGCACGCCATGCACTTCCTAAAACCTAGAACGGTAAATGAACAAAATCAACCAATGAGAGAAACGCGCTCGGAATCTTTGGCACTGTTGCCCGTCCGCCACACCGATTAAACACGAACCGTGAGGCTGACGGGCGGGCCCTCGGGCTACAGCGGTGATCCACGTAGGATGTTAGCGAGAGTGGGTGCAATATGGCTGGTACGGTTAGCGACTTTGCAAATCTCTATTCATTTCGACTCCAGGAGCCGGCAGGGATCGAACGGAGCGGAGACACGGACCGGGAAGGATCGGACGACCAGAAAGCCAAAATCGCTGAGGAGCCTCCAAGGGTCTCACCGTTTATATCTTTAGATTATTTGTTAGATGTAGACGTTGCAGTGTCCATACTTGGCATATCCTATACGAACTAAATATGAAATATCAAATAGGCTGTGTGCGTCTGAGGTGCAGACGCCATGTTTAAATTCTTGTGCGGCATTATCGGGTTGAGTAGGATAAAGAAAACAAACTACACCGACTGCTCTCCAAAAGTAAGATGAAATGCCAAATGCTAAATGCTCTCTTGACACCGATGTACTTGCTACGTACCTGTGCAACCAACTCCTTTTTTCTTTTCTGGCTCTAAGGAACGACGCGCAATGCCTCTACGTGTTCTCGAAAGTAAGAATAAGTAGAATATATCGACGAGCGCCATTTCTAAGAATTATACTCCATTCCCAATTAAGAGACGGCATGGCAAACAGGAATGCATATGCAGCTCGATCACTGAACCAGTCGCAGAGTCGCATGGCATGGCCTAGGTGAGAAGAGAGGGGTCGGGAATCTGTTGCGCGCATGGGAGAGCCCGCCGCCTCCGCCGCGCCTTCCGCTCCCTGCGTCCCCTCTCCTCATCACGGGTCTCACGCTTGCATTGCATCCGCACCGGCGCGCCCGCTGCGCATAGAAATAACCCATCTTGCCCTTATGGAGCTCCACTGACCCGAGCCCGAGACCCGCGACGGAGCTCGATCACCTCAGGCTAGCTCCGGTAACAGAGGAGAGCGACACATCGGCGGCAAGGATCGCAGCTCGATCACCTTGCTACCTCGAGCATTTAATGCGGATGTGCTTTCTATAATCCTCCCACACGCCCAGCGCTTTGTTCTACCGCACCCCATGTGGCCGCCGTGGCCCGGGCTTCCGCGCCGGCCCGCGTGTGCGTATATATATTACCGGGCCATGGCGCGAAAGCAGCACACACTCCATTGCTAACTACTCGCACGGAGCTTTCTAGATTGGTTTAGCGGCTGCTAGCTTATAGGAACCAGTGGTAGCTAAGGTAGGTAGATACGTGATCGATCGATCGATCCTTGTCATGGCGTTACTGCGGGAGCCGATGGTGATGTACGACGGCGGCTTCGAGCCGGAGGCGTCCGCGGTGGACGCGATGGGCTACGGCGGCGGCGTCGACGCGGCGGCGCTGTTCGACTTCGCGGGCTACGGCTACGCCCACGACGAACCGGCCGGCGCCTACGTGCCGGACGGCGCGGGCTGGGCGGGCTCGGGGGCGTCCGTGCTCACGTTCGACCGCCCCGCGTGCGCGCAGGCGGCGCCTGTGGTGGTTGCGAACGAGGAGGAGGCCGAGTGCGACGCGTGGAACGACGCCATGGACGAGGACCAGGCGTCGTCGTCGACCATAGGCTTCGACCCTGTGTCGGGCTGCTTCAGCCTGACGCAGAGGTCCGGCGGCGCGCACCGGCCGTTCGGGCTGCTGTTCCCGAGCACGACCGACGCCGCGGCGCCGGTGCGCGTCTCCACCCAGAAGCGGCCCCACGCCGTGCGCATGCAGCCGGACGCGGAGACGCCGGCTGCTAAGAGGCAGTGCGGCGCGAGCAGGAAGACGAGCAAGCCGAAGCCGAAGCTGCCGGCGCCCACCACCACCTCCCCGCCCAAGGACCCGCAAAGCCAGGTCGCAAAGGTAACACAGCTGCCGAAACTGACTTGTTGTTACTGCCACTGCTCGAAGACTTTGTGAATACGCTATTACCTTGGAATTTCGGTGGATCTGAACCTTCCGTTGCTCTGAATTGTGTTGCAGAACCGGCGGGAGAAGATCGGCGACCGGCTCCGGACGCTGCAGGAGCTGGTGCCCAACGGCACCAAGGTGGACATGGTCACCATGCTCGAGAAGGCCATCGGCTACGTCAAGTTCCTGCAGCTGCAGGTCAAGGTGCGTACTTCTCTGAACCTGCTCTTGCTGTACTGACTGATTTATGTTAGTACGATCGACCGGCGTGTGGAAATCCTGACATGATCGGATCGCAGGTGCTGGCGACGGACGAGTTCTGGCCGGCGCAAGGCGGGATGGCGCCGGAGATCTCCCAGGTGAAGGAGGCGCTCGACGCCATCTTGTCGTCGTCGCCGTCGTCACAGAGGGGCCAACTGAACTGAACTGAAGTGAAACTAGCTAGAAAAGGAAAATAAACTATACTTAGCTAGCTCTGCATCAACCAAGACGTGGATATGGTAGAAATTAATCAACAGCGAACCACCTCGTTCGAAGATAAATAATGAGGCATATGCAAACGTACATCCTCTTGTTAATTGGCATCAGCATGTAACCTTTTTTTCTTTTGCTTGGGAGCTAGGTAGTTAATTAGCGTTACATAAGTACGTACCTGATGTAGAAGAGAGGTTTAACGTTCTGTTAATCCTATCATTTATTTTCATGTGTTAGAGTACTACTCCTGGTGGTACCCCTTTTCTTAAATCATACTCGATCATGTAAGTTAGTACTTAGTAGCTAGGTAAGATATGTAATGGTTAAGTAGCAATCGAGTTGCACGGCTGCAGCATGTCACTATGTTTTCTCCTCCTATCCTTGTTTTCTCTTCAGAGGGTCATCTCGACGTTTTTTACCTCACTTCTTTGTTTCATTATTGTAACACTGTTAGGACTGTGATGCAGTTGAATAGTGTATGCTAACTTGCCGGGTGAAGTTCACTATTCACGAGTCGCATGTACTCTCTCCGTTCCATATTAGATGATTTCCATTTATTCACATGTGGATGTATTTATATATGTAACATGTCTAGAAACATCCATATTTGCACAAATGGAAGTCATCTAATTTGGAATGGAGGGAGTAAGTTGCAACGTTTTTTTAGGACATGTATGGCCATTGTTGGTATGATGTACTCGCTCCGTTCATAAAAGGATGTCTTAACTTTGTCCAAACATGCATGTATCTACACACTAAAGTATGTCTAGATGCATGCATGTTTGGAAAAAGTTGTGACATCCTTTTATGAACGGAGGGAGTATGAATGAAAACAGAGGTGATGGAGGGTGGATTCTATACGCGTACCAGTGGTTTTCACAAAAGTAAGACACCCGCACTTGCGAACCTTTCAAAAACTGTGGATACACGGTGTGTGGGTCAATAATTAGTTTTATAAAATTAAGCCCCCCTGAAAAAAAAGGAAAAATATGCGGCTTTGCATTCTAAGCACAAAACAAAAGTGACGCCAGGCCAGAGGCCTAGCATCTTGGGCTGGCTGCAGATACATGATTGTACAGTTCGTTCGGCCTTTTGTTCTTCTGTTATTCAGCTCAAGAAAAAAAAAGCAGGGCGTGGAGGCTGATTAATAGACATCACCGCGTCGGAGCTTTGGAGATAAAGAGATTTGGTGATGAATTTGTGCTGTGCTTCGTGGGAACAAACAAATGTTGGATGATATGACTGCAAACGTAATGGGTCTGCATGGATGTTTCACACCGGCTCATCGACCCGAACTATTTGGATTAGTGATTCTTGTCCCAAATTGATGTTGCAAACAGGTATAAATAGGGTTGCAAAGCAGCGCTCGATCCGCCCCGCTTCCTAGTTAAAATACGTACGCTTGATTAGTTTTAGGATATCACTATTGATTGGCTCAGTTTGTAGTACGTCAGGCTTTGGCGGGCTTAAGCGGGACTCCGCTTTGCAACCCTACTTATACCCCATAATCATCCCTCGTCTCAGAGAGGTTGCAACACGCATCCACCAATTCGTTGCTCGACCTGAATGCACAGATCTCTCGCAACTATGGTTGAATAATCGTTGTTGACAACTGAAAACAAATTAAAGGGAGCTTCACCGAATTAGTAGATGGTCTTACTAGCGGTCGGGATCGCAACACACAAAGAAAACGATTGATTGTGCTTAAACCACATGTTTCCTGCCTACGTTGGGATGAATCCCAGCACTCTACTGGCTTTGTCTTGCACGTACACTGTTCGGACGACGTGATAGAATGTTTGTCAGCAATAAGAGGTTTGGCAACCCATGAGTAGCCTTAAGAGTGCGTATGAATAAGCAAGATTTTTTGGCTTCTATATATTCTCACTCCCATGCATCTTTTTTCATTCTGCGCATAGGAAAGACCCTTAGAGGTGATAAAAGACCTAAGAAAATAAAATAGCATTGTTGTGTCATGTCCATTCAAATCCCAGGCCGTTAAATTTATACAAACTTTTATTGTATAATTCTATACGATTAAATCCTACAAATTGAAGAACCGCATAACCCTTTCTTTTCTTCCAAAATGCTAATCCTCTGATTTTATTATGAAAAAACATCGGGATCAAAAAGACCCTAAATAATGTGACGCTATGATGTCAAGTCGTATACGATCACTCAGACACTCACACAATAATTACATAATTATACTCTTTTAGTTTTGGGATGGATATCTGCCTCCTTATCCACTCTACCTTGTCTTTTTTTTGGCGAAAAGGTCAACCGATCAATTTATCATCAATAACGGTACAAAGAATTCCACAAGTAATAAAAAATACAAACAGATCTTCATACCTCCTAGCGACGACTACGAGCATTGAAGCGAGGTGAAGGTGCGCCACGTTCTCACCCCTCCCTCACTAGAGCGGGGTAAATCTTGTCGTAGTAGAGCTTGTTGTAGTAGACTCGGTGTGCTAAGGCCCCCAAGAACCAACGCACTAGAGCAGCAACCATCGTCAAATGATAAAAACCGTAAATCGAAAGAACCACACCTACAACCACACAAACGAGCATGAAAACAGACAAGATCCAGAGAGATCCGCCGGACACACAACTCCACACGCCCTCCGCATATGCTAGGCGTACCACCGGAGCAAGGATAAGATGAGGACGACCTTATTCTGCATTCAAGATGTCGCCGCCGCCACACCATTCCGAAGAAGACACTGGAACAACCTAAAAAAAGGGACGGAAACCTTCCCGCCGACGAGGGGCCGCGGTCCGCCGCACTTCCGAGGCAGGAGGACCGGCAGCTTCGCCGGCGAGAGGGAGGAAAACCTAGAACGCTTTTTTTAGATACCCTGTACCTTGGCTGAAAATGACGGGACACCGCCATACTCCTTTCCCGCCAAATTTCGCTTTGGGTGACCGCCAAACCATTGTTTCGCGCGCGCCACCAAACCAGCTCCCGACCGGCCGAGGCGCCGAGCACACACGCTAAGCGGGCGCACGCGTGCGCATGCACGTGATGCCGGCGGGCCGCACGCACGCTGAGCGTACATGTGTTTGGAAGCAGACAGAACGACGCGGATAGGGAGGCCGGCGGGCAGAGAGGGAGGCCGGCGGGCGGCGCAGTGATTAAATTCCCGTAGTAATCAACGCCGGGCTGATCATCTTCCAAAGCACAATCAAAACGCCGGGCTGATCAACTTCCAAAGCGCAACCGTCGGCGAGAGATTTACGGGTTTAAAGCAACGAAAAAATAGCACGCTATTTCCCGGTTAATAGCACGATATAGCTTATTTGGAGAGGCTACGCTATATTTAGCCTAAAGTTGACGCTACGGCGCTATTTTCGTCTTATACGCTCGAAACCACACTAAACATGATAACGTTATAGCTACGCTAACAAAAAATCTGAAAATAACGTTAGGTGATGATGATGGCAGGAAATCTGGTGGTTCTTCTAGTTATTCTGAAGATGATGTCAATGATTCTGATTAAAGTTTAAAATATTTATCTTTTAGTTTATTACTTTTTCATGGTTTTAAGCCTCATATTTGTATTCGTGCCATGGATTTGGCCTTGGCATTTGAATATGGTTACCTGGTTATGAATGTATTGTTTCTAGAAAAAAAATTAGTGCTGAAATCCCTAATATTTGGGCTATTTCTTACAATTGTTTCATCACGCTATTTTATATGTAACTTCGCTATATCACGCTATATCTTGTATAGCTTCTGGAGGAGGACCACGCTATTTTTGATAGCACGCTATTTTTTTTCCTTGGTATATACTGTACGTGGAATTAATTGCTGTAAATGGAAAAATCTGCAGGGATGGCAAGTGGTGGTTCCGCGATCCAACGAATTAAACTAGCACGGAAGTGGAGGGCCGACTTAATCTAGGCCTGGAATTCGAGCCGAGCCAAGCCGGCTCGGCTCGACTCGTTCAAGCTCGGTTAACTAGCGAGTCTGACTCGGCTCGACTCGTTCAACAAACGAGTCCAGAACTGGAACTCGGTTCGGCTCGCTAAACTCACGAGTTTGCTCGTTTAACTCGTTTAGCTCGGTAAAACTGTTAACATGCATTATAATAGATTGTATGCATATTTTTTCTAATTATTTGGACTTGTATGATGCAATTATCACAACAATCTATACAATACGACAATATCAAGTAATATCTAGTCGTTAAATTGTGATAATCAGGTAAAATATTTCACGAAAGACAAAAATAATGTAACGATTTATTTTTTACCGAGTTAAACGAGCCAAACGAGTAGCTCGAAACTCGGCTCGTTTAACTCGAACTCGTTTAGCGTCTAAAATGAAAACTCGGCTCGGCTCGTTTAGCAACGAGTTCGAGCCAAGTCGAGTCGAGTTCCGAGCTACTCGTTTAATTCGCGAGTTTCGAGTTTTAATTCTATCCCTAACTTAATCCCATCTGTCAACTCTCAATCAATGGATAGATCCAAGCCGATCAAAAAAAAAATAGCCAGCCGCAATCGTATCAGCTCCACTCTCGACACGTACACGCACGCTCTCGCTATCATCCCTGACTCGCAATTAAGGAAGCCAAAGACCAAGTTGATCCTACCACTAGTAGAACTAACAGCGTGCATTAATGGCGAGAGCACGGATGCGGACAAGTCCGTAAGATAGAGTTGCATTAATCACAGGGCGTGCACAGGCGCTTTAGACGGGGGCAGCGAGTTAATTTGTTGGTGTCACGGCCGGACAAGCGGGATTAGACTAGTCATAGTGGGGAGTAATATTGAGTGGTAACATAATTATGTTACTACCTATTGTTACTATCTCTATAGTGGGTAGTAACTTATTTGTGGTGTCATGCATGATAGCATTTATTAAGTTGTAGACTCATTTTGCCTTGGGGTGTGTGATGTTCCGGTAACTAGCTATGTTACTTCAACCTCCTCTCTCCTCATTAATTACTTGCCACATCATCTTTTTTGCCTATGTGGTATTGAAGTTACTAACAATGTTCCTCCCACTATGACTTGTCTAAGAACAACAGGGAGAATTGCAGATTAGCCAGCATCCAGGCCCAGGGATTAACGGTATCCCATGCGTCTTGTCCCGTAATAATATCTCTTCTCTCTAGGTTTGCCGTCTAGGATCCGCCGATATGGCAGAGTGTATATAGGCACGGTAAACATTCCGTTGAGTCAGTTACCATGACATACGCGCACGTTACTAGGCGCCAGCAAGGTAAACCCACGGGCTGTCAATCGTTGATGGAAATAAGCTCCAAGTTTGTGAACAATCTAGTATCAGATCGCATCCTGCGCCAGTACGTCTAAGTAAACTTGAATCCGAAGTAACCAATTGGTATGTGCCAGAATTTAACCCCCAAACGGCATAGCGTGGGATAACAATTTACCAAATAGCTATAAATGTAAAAAAGACTACAATTGTAAGCAAGTCCCCATGGATTAAAAGTGTGTACGACATATGTAGAAATAAACCAATCTAATCGACGGCGGTGGGTTTACGGTTACTAGTCTTACTCTAATAGAAGTTCTCTACATGTTGTACCAAAATTTGTGTTATATTTTCAAGGTTATATCCGTAAATGGCATTATATTCTGGAAACTATCAACATAACTTGTTTGCGCCAGATTATATCAAACGCATTGCAGTATGTACGTAGAACTTGTAGAAAAACACTCTAATTTTTATTAGTTGATTTTTTTCTCTTGAGAATGATATTTTTCCATACCAAGTATATAGCATGTACCAAGTTCAAATTATACTGAACCCACTATATACTAGAAAGACACATTTAGCCATGAAAAAACAATTAAAAAATCTTACCAACAACTCTACTTATACTCGTGAAGTTCTGATATATATTATGTATATTTTACAAATTTGTTTGCCTGCTCATATACTAAAATAACTATTAAGATATTTTTTAGACTATGTGATTTAGATGCCACTACCATAAATATTTATGACATGTAATTTAGGCAATTGCCAAATAATTTATGATGATAATAATGTTACAATTTTTCTAAATATGAAAATATATCAAATGTATTTTTCATCTACGTACATTACAAAAGTATAAGCAAAAATTAATATTATGAAAACAATTGCTATGTGATTAACTATGTTAAATATGTAACAGAAAAATATACTCGCTAAGACCTTAGCAGGCTAAAAATAAGTTTGAAGTATAAAATTTTAGAGTAAAACTATATTTATTTCAGTTCGCGCAGGGTCCAAATTATGATTGGGTTGGCAATGTTCTGACCTTTGTGCTCTAAGCCTCTAACCGTGACTAAAAACATAAGATATGTTTAAAAATAAGATTTCGGCTATAACTGCAATATTACAAAAGTACAATGTAATAAGAAGGGTGTTTAGAGTGAGGCTGAAAAAGAAAAACAGCTAACTTTTTTTCTGTCTTTCCATGTATGTTAAAGCTCAGTTGTTTTCGGAAGTAACTCTTTTATATTTCTTTTGGTGGAATCTAGGAGTGAGTCATGTGTTGAGCTTAATATTGTAGCCGTGGTTTTGTTAATTAATTGGGGAAATCATTTTCTCTCTAAAAAAAGAAGGCCTAGTGAGGGCTAAACAAGTTTTTTGATGTCTCTATACCTTCTCAGTTGAGGAAAGCTTTTCAAAACATAGTGTGGCTCTTTGCCTATGATGCTGGAATTGGTTTAGCCAGCTCTTGTCTTCCTTATTGACCTAATTGGACCAAAATTGCTGGGTTTGAACCATTTTTTGTTGCCGCAGTTGGGACACTATCTTGCTAATGAACAAGATTTACTTAGATGGAGGCGATACTCTATTAAATCGATGGTAAGTCGTTAGTCTTGTTCGATGCTCCTAATCGGGTTGATACGGTGAAAGGAAGCAAACTACAAGACTCCTCTCAAAAAAGTACTCCCTCCGTTTAGGATTATCAGTCACTTCTCCAATTTCTCTAAGACCAAGGCAGCGCGCTATAGGGTGAGTTATAGGAAATAAATTCGTTTTAGGTGCCTAATTTTGTGCTAATTCGATGCAGGTATTAAAGGTGGAATCCGAACGATTGTAAGGGCAATTAATTTTTCGTGTGCCTGCCAGCTCTTTCTAAACCAAAACGACATATTAATTGCTAATTGCGCCCTATGAAAGGATAAAACCTGGTTTTGGAGAAGTGACTAATAATCCTATATGGAGGGAGTAAGATGAAATGCAAAATGTTAAATGCTCTCGTGACACCAATGTACTACAGTACTCCTTTTTTCTTTTTGCTCTAAAATAAGGAACGACGCGCAATGCATCTACGTGTTCTCCAAAGTAGAATATCCACGCCATTCCTAAGAATTATAATCGATTAGCAATGAATAGAGGGCATGGCAAACATGCACGCATATGCAGCTCGATCGCTGAACCAGTCGCCGTGTCGCATGGCCTAGGTGAAAAGAGAGGAGCGTGGGAGAGCCCGCCGTCTCCGCCGCGCCTTCCGCTCCCTGCTTCCCCTCTCGTCATCATAGGTCTTTACGCTTGCATCCGCACCACCGCACCGGCGCGCCTGCTGCGCATAGAAATAACCCCTGCTTGCCCTTGTGGAGCTGAAACAAAGCCGGCTCAAAACTGGAGCTTCGGCGAACCACGCGGGCGAGCGCTCTTGCTCGCTAAGAGCGAGGTGTAGGAGCTCCCGAATTATGTCCCGAAGAGGTATACCCCATCGTCATACCTCGTCCTGGAGAGGTTGCGACCCGCAACCCACCAATTCTCGACCCGAATGCCCAGATTTCTTTTTTTTAGATAAAGAATGCCCAGATTTCTGGCAACTATGGTTGAATCAGCGTGCTTGACAACTGAAAGTAAATCAAAGGGAGCTTCACCGAATCAATAGATGGTCTTGGCGGTCGGAATCGCAGAGCACAAGACAACGATTCCTGCCTATGTTGGGATGAATCCCTGCACTCTATTGGTTTTGTCTTGCATGTACACTGTTCCGACAACGTGTAGAATGTTTGTCAGCAATAAGAGGTTTGGCAACCCATGTGTAGCCTTAAAACTGCGTATGAGCAAGATTTGTTGGCTTCTATATCAGTCTCACTCTCCCAGATAAAGTTACCATCTTTTTGTTACAATTCTAATCATATATCTTTTGTTTACCAAGCAACTCTAATATTGCTTTTTCGCATCAAAAATAAATACTGGAATTGCTACCCTTTTTT
Organism: Poa pratensis; assembly: GCA_947311845.1. NCBI lineage: Eukaryota > Viridiplantae > Streptophyta > Magnoliopsida > Poales > Poaceae > Poa > Poa pratensis. The sequence goes on from CAMZMU010000087.1 coordinate 23,511,154, forward strand.
TTAGGGAATCTAGTATTGGTACCTGAAAAGAAAAGCTGTTACGCTGCTGAAGCGAATGCAAGAGCTATTTATGGACGTGCCAGGCCCACCAGCCTCGTCGTTAGGTCCAACTGATTACCTTGGGCCGTCAGCCCAGCTTTAGCTTAGACTAAATTAGGTCTTGCTATTTCTCATGGTAGAGAGAAAAAAAATCAAAGTCGATACTAAGAACCATCTAATCTAATCAAAATATTAAAATTTCTGTAATTGCACAGAAACGAGAACATCTTCACCAAACAACTATAAATATCAGCTAAGAATACCTGAGAAATAGTCACTTCGAGACCAATTTTCCAAACAAGAAACATGCGTTAGATTTTCTACTCCCAAAAAAAATGCGAGTTCACAAAAAAAAAGATGCATTATGCACATATAGAAACATATGGGTAAAATTTCTCAGTATTTCCATGGCTTTTAATTATCACCTCCGAGGGTCTTTTCTATGCACAGAATGAAAATAAAATAGCATTGCACTGTCATGTCCATTAAAATCCTTGGAGGTTAAATTAATAGTACAGTATAATTTTTTCTTGTATAATTCTGTATGACAGAATCCTACAGATTGAAAACCACGTAAAAAAAATATTATGAAAATCATCTGAATCAGAAAGACTCAAAATAATCTAACGCGGTGCTACAGGATTATGGGCCGCACACTCATCACTTACACACTAATTACATCTTTACTCTTCAATTTTGGCATGGATACGGGCCTCTGCACCCATGCTTATTAAAATGCTTTGCTTAGTAGAATGCATGCAACGCAAGCAAAATAAAGTAATCAGGCCATCGATCAGGGACGTGCCGATACCGCCCAACTTTCCTGCGGAAGCACCGTCCTGGCGCTATGTTCACATGCCATTATAATTGTTGATTATTACTAGAACCCTATACCGCGCAACATGCTTGGGCCGTTGGGCGGGGCACACGTTCTTTTCTAGGCTCTCCAGACCCAGCATGCAGAAAATTGTCAGGCTGTTTGACCATTTTGACGCTTGGATGCCACTGATGCAGAAAAATAAAGGCTCTATTCTTACACTGGCACGGACGTCACTCACCACCATCTTGTTTTGTTTACCTAACGATAAAGGAAATTAATTCTCGTTTTTGTTTATGCCTTGCAGTGCGCCGCCCAATGATTCCGGTGGCGACCGTACGTCCCCGTTTGTCAAAAGGAACAAAACACGCTCCCATCTTATTGCAGCTGACAGAGAAGCATTTCTCATGCGTCCTAGGTTCACACAGCCACGTCCCAACGTCCCAAGCAAGGAACGAAAAAAAAAAGGTCTAGTGTGTTATGCGTCCTATTGCAGACTGACCCTCATGCTTACACCAAATTGGACAGGTGGGAAAACTTTGTAGTATTATTTTGAGAGAAATAGCCAACTTCCTACTTTATGGTCGGCATGGATGCTGGTTCACATCTTAAAAGTGTGGGTGATTAGGCTATTACGCAATTGTATGATTGGTGCTAGAATAACGTGTTAGTGCGCGTGTTCGCGTGTTCCACCCATGCCGGTTTAGTGTGGTTTGCGTAAGGTCGTGGCGCTGACCTTGGATGGTTGGCAAAAAATGGCGGGAGTACGGAACCCAGCTCGGTTTGGTGGGTGCGGGGAACCTAGACGGTGACTCCATAGATCAGCGATGTGGTTACTCCAAGCGGTGGAGCGGCGACCATGTGATACGTGTGAGGCACTGCCATTGAACCAGTTGACCAGCCCCCCCCCCCCCCCCCCCCCCCCCCCGACATGTGAATAGCAAGAAAAATTTGGCTAAACCCACTGCATTTTGGCATGTTTTGGTATAAAAAATAGTGAAATTTGGATCATCCCCCCCCCCCCCCCCCCCCCCCCCCCCACAATGACGCGGCCCAAGCTCCGCCACTGATGTCTAGCAGGCGAGGTAGAGGCTCCGAGGTGTACCGACAATGTGGTGAGGCACTTAGTTGTCGCGGCTTGCCCCCTTCTTCGGCTTGGCATGAATGCGGACACTTCAATGTGCTGATTTTCGATAAAGGGTGAATTTTATGGACGGGTCGTTGTGCTGATGATGGTTTACAATGAAATTTTATTATGATTAGGGGTGTGAGGAAGTCAATTCGTGTAGCATTACGGCCTAGCGGATGTCGGAGCAACGACCCTAAAAGTTAGTGATGGTGGGCTGATAGTGCAATGATTGGAGTGATACCGCGGCGATGGCAACCTCACCAACGCTATTGTATTTATGTGTGACTTCGATTGTGTTATTGACTTGTTGTCATGTTTTATCAATATAAACCATGGAAATCTTTTGTCGTGGTTTTTAGTGCAAAGGACAAGTTAGAGTAGCCATAGAGACCATAAAGAATTAAGGACTTGAAGAAGTAAGAGCAAGTATACATCCATTAACTGGTATCAGTTTGATATTAATATATTTTCTTCATATAAAAAGTATACATCCATTGCCATCCCACATTCACTCATGAACAGAAAAGGCTTTCTTCGATGTTATGGACATGTTGTACTTTCTTGCATGGACAAACACCGGATTTTGCAGTCCTAAAAGGACAAACATGAAAAATTGTCAGGGACCCTTTGAAAAAACATTCGGCAGACATCAACGCCCCCTCCCTCTCCATCCCCATACCTGCAGAGCTGCCCCCGTATCTTGGTGGTCATATTCTCCCAGGTCCCAGCCAAGCTGTGCAAATATGCCCTGTACACATTAGTCATTAGTGTCAGCAGCACAACAGTGGCACGAACCGAGTAATCTCCACACATACGGCTGGGCGGCTGGGTAGCTAAGCTACAAGTACGACTCTCCAAGACTCCAACGACCCAACAGCAATAAGAAATACAGTATCCCACTAAACGCTGCAATTCTCACGGCTCCAGGCAGAGGACCGGGAAGAAGAGCAGATGGTTGGATCACCGTACCGTCTTCGGCATCGCCGGTTGATGGACACGGCGCCTGCAACGCCAAGCAGTGATCCAGGTACAAGGAGTTTCTGCTTTCATTGTTGAAGTTCAAGAGATATGTGTCAGTATTCTTGATTTGTTGCGGGTGCTTGTGTTCTTGCAGCAGGACATGGACATTCAAGCTCCAGTGGCATGCCTATCATGGTCTCCATCCTGGTGGTCGTCATCATCTGCACTCTTTGCTACTGCGTGTACTGCTGGAGATGGAGGAAACGCAACGGTGAGCTCTAGTTGATTACTACTCATCTTGCTGGTTAATTAGTATAGGTATAGTGTTAAATACTAGGTAGCTAACTGAGGGAATTGTTTGGTTCTTTGATTCTGCAGCCGTGAAGAGGACTGAGATGGCGAGGCTGAGGCCACTGTCCAACTCGGACTTGCCAGTGATGGACCTGACCACCATCGCCGCCGCCACCAACAATTTCTCCAAGGAGAACAAGCTCGGCGAAGGCGGTTTCGGGCCCGTTTACAGGGTACGGCTAGCACTCCAACACAAGCTATAGCTAGTTCTGTTCGCGTGCCACCGCATTGACTAACGTGATTGATCTTCAGGGCGTCCTGGACGGTGGCGCGGAGATCGCAGTGAAGCGTCTGTCGGCGAGGTCTCGGCAGGGCGCGGCGGAGTTCCGGAACGAGGTGGAGCTGATCGCCAAGCTGCAGCACAGGAACCTGGTGAGGCTTCTGGGGTGCTGCGTGGAGAAGGACGAGAAGATGCTCGTCTACGAGTACCTCCCCAACCGGAGCCTCGACGCATTCCTCTTCGGTTCGTCAGTTTCCTTTCCCTCTCCCCTTGGTTTGAACTCCTCGGTTGTTAATTATTTACTATCGGGCAACACTCCTGTGTCCGAGATCGGTAGGATTAATTGGAGATTTTGCATGGTAGAGTGAAGATTGGGTTTGATTTGGTCTGACACTTGGGGCGTGCTTGCACATGGCTGAACCAAACTACAGCTCTTGGGTTGTGCAACCTCTGGACGTAGTTTACTGATTTTGAGTCAATTAGGTCTAATGAGGCTATCAAATCGATGCAAAATAGGTCAATAGGAAGCCTAAGTAGCATGGACATTCGTGCAGCCCATGTTGCTTCATGGCTATAACCTTGCAGCACTTCTACAGTTGCAAACTCTGTGAAAAGTTACGGAGAATTTTAACTTGATGGAACCATTAGGTACTGCAAAGACCGCGCACCTGGACTGGAGGATGAGGCAGAGCATCATCTTGGGGATCGCTCGCGGCCTGCTCTACCTCCACGAGGATTCCTGTCTCAAGATCGTCCATCGGGACCTCAAGGCGAGCAACGTGCTCCTGGACAACAAGATGAACCCCAAGATCTCCGACTTCGGCATGGCCAAGATCTTCGAGGACGAGGAGATCGAGGTCAACACCGGCCACGTAGTCGGGACGTAGTGAGTGCCGCATTCTCATTGCCGGTTTACTACTCTGACAGACATACTGTAGGTGCTAACCTGAAGTTAATGCAGCGGGTACATGGCGCCGGAGTACGCCATGGAGGGCGTCTTCTCGGTGAAGTCGGACGTGTTCAGCTTCGGCGTCCTGGTGCTGGAGATCCTCAGCGGCCAGCGCAACGGCGCAATGTACCTCCAGGAGCACCAGCACACCCTCATCCAGGAAGTACGTAGTTCTTCCCAACATCCGTTAGTTAAGTTCTGTCAGAAAAAATGCAGTGTGTTGTCTCAACTGAACTCTTTGTTTGATGGTGTTTGCATGCGTGCAGGCATGGCAGCTGTGGAACGAGCACAGGGCGGCGGAGTTCATGGACGCGTCGCTGGCACCCGGCTCGTACGCGAAGGACGAGGCGTGGCGGTGCTACCATGCCGGCCTGCTGTGCGTGCAGGAGAGCCCCGAGCTCCGGCCGACCATGTCCAGCGCCGTGCTCATGCTCATCAGCGACCAGGCGTCGCTGCCGGCGCCCGAGCGGCCGCCGCTGTTCGCGAGGCCGAAGAAGGCGGCGGTCTCGCCGTCAGGGTACTCGCTGGGGACCGGGACGACCTCCAAGACGCAGTCCGTCAACGACGTGTCCATCACCATGATCCAGCCACGATGATAAAACAAGTGCTTTTTTACGTGGTGACGACCGGTGAGACGTCCACCACACTCCACAGCTCCACGCAAGATGATGAAGATGAAGAGAAAAATATATATTAGCATCGACATGCAGAAATGTCCATCGACAGTAGGCAAAGATTAGCTGTTCCATTCTTTCAGCCAAAGCTGGCTACTACAAACCAGCGCTCTGTAGATAGTACTGTTTCAGTAGTAGTAGCATCTTGCGAGGTTGTTACTTGTCGCTGCACAGGGAATGACAATGGAGAGAAGCTTCTGCGTTTGGAAGTTTCGCACCATGAGTCCATGACATAGACAGCAAGAAGATGCTTCGAAATTACTTAGAAAATCTTAGAATCCCATGCATATGAACGGTGTAAATGTGAACTGAACCTGAGTTTTTGTCTAAAGTTCAAGATGGATGATACGTGATTGATGCTTGCGAAAGAAACAGAGACCTGAAAAAACAGGACCTGGATGCTGAAAGGAGAGCATCCGGTGCCGACTTGGACTTGCTTTGTCACAAGGTCAAGGAAATTCCGCAAGCATCCAACTGTCCCAAGCATGCGCACCCATCAGGAGTACTAGATTAGAAGAACACGTATTACTCTCCTTTGTGTTTAGCCAACTTACGTCTACTTAACGACCTAATGACGCCATGGTCTTGACGTACACAAACCGCACCTACTCCAACTAGCAGTCATTCACACGAACAGATATATGCTAATCTTAAGTGGAAAGGTATCATGACTACTATCTACTAGTATTAACTTTAACCCAGGCGGCTAACAGCTAGCGACCCGGCCCACTCATGCATGAGTGCCATCATTTGCTCCGACTTGCAAGACCGTAGTTCAGACACATGTTTGATGTCTCATACGTAGATGAGAGCTACACCTGCTCAGTTGCTGCTTTCAGGTGGACCGCTATGAGGATTCGTGGTAGAAAAAGATAATCCTGGGTCTTGCGGTGCATGCATTTTTCTAAAACTTAGCTACTACAAAGATATTAGTAATAGTAAACTTCAGAAATTCAGAAAAAATCTCAAGCATTTTTTTTAGATAAGGGGTTTCCCCGTTTCTATCATCAGGAACCATCATGTTTGTAGCTACAAGAAATATAAATTAAAATGGACAGAAAAGTAAATCAACATGCGGCTGCTACGGAAAGTTGCTACGACAGAACAACTATCTTCCTTAACATCTCTAATCGTTTTATTCGGTAGCAGAGTAAAGCAAAATATCCAAAGTTCCTCATTTCTTTTAATGCTTCCAACTCCCAGCACACTATTTTCTTCAGCTCGTTAGTCTTCTTCCCATCGGTCTTCATCCACGATTTGCTCGAAAGATCTCACTTTGACAATTGCACGAACAATTTGGCTCCCCAATTGATCAGATCTCAACAAAAACTGGAGAGAGACCATCTGATCTCTGATCTCACTATTTTCTGGTCATCTGATCATCTGATCTCACTATTGTCAAGGAAAATTGTATTAACGAGTTTTAAAAATTCATAGCATATGAAAAATCGTGGATGAAGACCGTATTAACGAGTTTTAAAAATTCTAGAAAATAACCTGGATGATGGTGTATCCCGTGAACGTACTAAATATGAATTTAAATACTTTGTATTATAAGCTACGCAAAAATGACAAAATCTAGTAACATTTAGAGATTTAAAAATACATACTTAGATCACGCTCTTGTCATTTTTTGCATGTTTGTGGGATACACCATTAGCTACATCTGATTTTTTTTCTGATTTTTCAATCCACTGCCTTGATCCACTTGGCTACATCCGCCCCTTATCCAGCTAAAGGAATTTATCTTTTTTATTCATCATTATTCTATTTATTTTGATTTGACCTCCATACTTCGATCGAGATATTGGACATAGAATGCCCCTCTTTAAAAAGGAAAAAAGGGAGTAATCAGATGTGACACGAAAAAAATGAATCCTTTTGTAGCTCATCATTTATTGGCCAAAATAGAAAAGGTAAATATGAAGGAGGAGAAAGAAACAATAGTAACGTGGTGTCGAGCATCTGTAACTCGTAAATACAATTTTTCAAAAAATAGCAGAGCACTGAACCTTGTGAGTCAAAAATCTCCACTCATGTTGGCTATGTTGTGCTAGAATGCTAGATTAACTCATTTAGAGTAATATATGTATTTACCGGAGAGTGTTTTCTTTTGGCTCTCGAGTTCCAGTGCTCACTCTATTAAGAAATCGAAAATCATATTTATAAATTTAAAAAAATCTAAAAAAAAAGGATGTAATCAATGCTATATCTCACAACCGTGCAAAATATGCATACTTAGATCCACTTTTTGTAATTTTTGGAGTTCAAAATACGAAGTATTTGATATTGATATTTTATATGTTTGTGGGATACACCATTCACTAAATCCGTTTTTTTTTAATTTCATAAGTATGATTTTCGAAATTATTTAAATGGAGGGATCACTGGAACTCTCGGGAGTAAAAATCTCGACTCGTGTATTTACAATGAAAAAAAAAAAAGTTGGTGTGCTCTCCGTCTATGCTCTACAGTCTACACCGCCCAACAATGAGACCGCACCAGGGAAAGTGACGCCTATAGCGGTAGATTAATTTCTCTTAAATTTTTCTACTCCCTCTGATCTGGATTAATTGACGTGGAAGGTGAGCTACGCCAGTAGAAATTTGTGTACTGCTGGCGACAATAAAATCGGATTAGGAAGGAGTAGTGATTTCTGAACAGATGGAGTTTTTCTTTTTTTAACGAATGGAGATGTTCTTGCTGAGGTAGCAATAGCATATCATCAGCAGCCTGTTCATCTAGGAGTTCAGACTAGCACATTCCAACTAGGCCTAGGATCGGAGTATTAGTTAGGCCGCATGGTGCAGGCCCATGCCCTTGGCCCAATGTTTTCTCACACCTTCTACATGATTCGTCTTTTTTTTCAATGTTAGGGTGATAGCATTTATTTTCTTTTTTTTACTGAGTTTTACTATATCGGGTTTTTGACCGTTCGAGCATCTGCAACCTTTGCTTAATCTGTACAGCCTTGCTCGAGGCTCGTAACAAGCATGAGAAATATATTCCATACAGTTAACGAAAATCTTGTATCTTTATATGACGGGCCATAAAAAAAGAGCAATTTCGCGAGTCAATATAATGTCTCTCTATCCATATTTATTCTATCTTTATATGACGGGCCATAAAAAAAGAAGTATTATTTTTAGTGGAATGTCAGGATGATCGCGCCTAGTAGCCACATATCAGCTGCGCTCGATATGCGGGATTTGTCATATTAATATTGTATTTGATCCGTATTTGGTCCCATTGTATGGAAGCTTGGGAGATTTAGCACTTTGGGTGCAACTTACCAGTGGCGGAGCTATGTAGCAGTCAGGGGGGACCGCCCCCCCCCCCCCCCCCCCCCCCCCGGCCCATGATTTTTTTTGCTAAAAATCAGTGTATTTTGGCCCATTTTTGTAATCTTGTTTCTTGTTGTTCTTCTTAGTTTGAAAATATTGTTCAACAGTTTTCTCTGTTTTTTTGCTATCGTCGTCGTCGGGCAGCCACCACGTATGGCCACAGATCAGCGAGAGCCCATTGCTAGAACCACGAGACCTTGTGGCCGCAACATCTTCCGATGACGACGACGAAGGAGAGAGGGCCTCTTTGATTCGTAAGATAGGAAAGACAAAGGAATATGAAAAGTATATGATTGCAATGTCATGTACACTTCAATCCTATAAGATTTGCTATGTCTCAAAGGTTGTTTGATTCCATCAATGGAGTTTTAAAAAAAAGCTTGTAGTGGAATTTCTATACGGGAAGTAATACAAATGATTGCATAGGAAAAAATCATATAGGATCCAATACTACAAATCAAACAAGCAAGATAGGAAATTTTCCTGTAGGATTGAATCCTCCAAAAATCTTATACTATTCCTTCGAATCTAGCCCAGATTGTTGCGGTTGTTATCACACAGGAATAAACAAGATGATTGAAACATGGTGTCGTCGCGTAGCTCGAAAGAAAACAGCCGGAACTAGAGCAGACGACTGAAGGACTCTCCAGCAGGAAGTGGGGTAATTTAAATAACAACAAGCAACGAAGCATTCCATCTCGCTTCAAACGCCGGTGCCTGCGCCCGTGACTACCCGACAGGTGTGTGACGCACAAAACAGAACCGCGCGTGCCTCGCGCTGTGCTTTCAAGACGGCCTCGCCCGCCGTCGTGTAGGTGTCCCCGTCGCTCACGCGCGCCAGGTGAGAAGCGTCAACGTCGCACGCAGGGTCGCATGTCTTTTGTAAGTCTGAGGGCAAAGGCTTTAGGTAGCCCGTTTTTATTTTTTTATTTGAAAACGTTTCAAAATATTCGGAAAACAATTACCTGGGTGTAGCCAACTCTATGCACTACGAACGTGCAAGTTTCCAGTGTTAAATAGTACCTCACGTTTTCGGATCAGCAAAAAAGACAAATCCAACAATTTATGAGAAAAGAAGTTGCAATGTTCACGCCCCCAAGTCCTGCATAATTGTCATTGTTGTTGAGTCTAGAATACAATGTTTTTTGCATCGAAAATTTTACACGCTTATAGTGCATAGGATTGACTACATTATGATATTTTTTGACTGGATAATCTTGTGTATTTTAAAGATTTGAAAGTGTGTATAATCACATCCACACATTTATCTTTTTTTTGTAGCTCAGTACATAGTGTATTTCAAATTGAGATTTTCCACGTTTGTCAAATACATTATTGATAACATGCATGGCCTTTTCAGATTTTTAATTTTAAAAAAATAAATATAGCACTGGAACTCGGGAGCCAATTTTTTCACTCGGATATAAATCAGTTGAATCGTGTCCACGCTCTAAACAGATGAGTCGTTTGACAAAACAAAAAGAACACGCTCGCTGTAAATGCTCAAATAAGCCGGTAGACAAAGAGAAGCTTTGCAAAAGGCTGCAGTTAGTTTGCCTTTTGCCCTCACCGCCAGGAAGAAGACCATTCATTATAAGAACCACGCCATCATGCATCCCCTGGCGCCAAAAACAGCACAAAGCGTCCCCTCATCATACCGCCCATACCCTGATCGATCGATCGATCACTGATCACTCCCAAGTACCACGCTCTCACTCGGGTACTCGGCCACCGCAACTCTCTCAAGCTAACCAGAGAAGCTGCGCACGCGCGCCGCGACAGTGAGGGAGAGACGATGCCTCGGCCGGATCACCGCTCTCTCCACCTCCTCCTCTACGTCGCGGCGGCCGCCGGCATCTGGTCGTGCATGCCTGCCAACTGCGCCGCCGCGGCATTGCCGGACCCGGCGCCGCTCGACCCGGGCCTGTTCATGCCCTCGGCCACGCCGACGCAGCCCGGCGCCGCCACGATCCCGGCGTTCCCGGAGCAGTCGAACGCCGCGGCGGGGGCCTCCTCCACGTGCCCGCTCGACCCCAACCCGCGGCTCCTCCCGGCCGTGCTGTCCTCCTGCGACGCCGACGGCGCGCTGCCCGCGAGGCTGCGGTGCTGCCCTGCACTCGCCGCGTGGCTGTTCGCCGCCTACGCACCCACCGCGCTCGCGTCGAGGCCGGCGAGGTCGGCGTCGGCGGCGCCCGTGGACATGCCGGTACCGCCAGACGACTCGGAGGCGTGCGCGGGCGCCGCGGACCGCGCGCTACGGTCCGAGGGCGCGGCGCCGCTGCCGCACCCGCCGGGGGGCAACGGGACGTGCGACGTGGCCTTCTGCTACTGCGGGGTGCGGCTGAGGCGGCTGGCGTGCGAGGTCCAGCCGACGGGCGCTGGCCAGTGGGCTCCGGCGAAGGCGGCGGCCAGGAGGCTGGAGAGGGACTGCGCGCGGCCGGGCGTCTGCTCCAAGTGCCTCCGTGCTCTTACCACGGTGAGAGATCTATTGAACAGACATTTCATTAACTGAGTCATTCATTTGCAACAACAGTTCAGAGATAGATCCTCCTCCGGCCCGAGTCTCTGATCAGTTCGATCTCACCTTGCAATTAAGCTTGTCCTCCACCTTGCGCATTTTATCGATTACACATTTTCATCTAGACAGCAGCAGCATGTGCCAGGCCACTAGGCATGATTTCATTGTCCATTCTGTTCATGGTTGGCTGGATAAGATTTTGAGACATGGCTTTTTTTTTTTAGAGCCTCTCCTAAGCATACAAGGAGTATCTGTTCGGACACACAGGAACTCACACTACACACACCACACACGCACGTCCTACCTATGTGTCTAAACTAGACCTACAACCTATATCCCTAATACGTTCTGAGAGACTTGCCGAAGACTGCTGCTCCGGGACCGACGGGCACGTCTATCTCGCCTGTGGCGCGCGGACGTTGAGAGGCATTTGCAGACTTCACGCACTGTTCAGTAAACAGTGTTGATACAGTGTCGTCGTGTGAACAGTGCAGCTGTGAGAAAACACCCAGAAATCCGTCCCCGAGGATCGAACCCGGGTGGGCAGGCTGCTCACCAGCAGACCTTGCCATCGCGCTAGGCCGCGCGTCTCGACATGGCGTTGAATGCAAGCCATGGTCCTCGAGCATGGACAGACAGCACCTACGATGTGGTGCCGGCTTTGGTGTGCGCCAGTCGGTGGCATTATTGGCCGCGACTGGCACGAGATGATGAGATCTCAAGTCCGTAGGGTCTGGAGAATGATGGGGCTCCGTTCCCATTCCCCTACCTCATTGATTGCCTTAGCATTTGGTCCGAAAAAATAATCTCTCAGTGCCATTAGAAAGACCGAATCATTAGCTCTCTGGACTAAGCAATGCCACCGTTCTGCGATCATGGATTTGGTGTACACGACGACTGATGAGAGTCTCAAATGTTGCAGATAAAGGCCGGGTCCGGCGGTGCGGCGGCGTCGGCGAAGCTGCAGGCGGGGGCGTCGAGCGAGCGGGACTGTCAGCTGATGGGGCTCATGTGGCTGCTGCAGCGCAACGCCACGCGCTACGGCGCCGCGGCCACGGCCGTGATCTGGGCCCTGATGGCCGCCGACGAGGCGTCCGCCGCGGGAGTCGTGGTGGCTGCGGGGCCGGAGGCGTGCTCGCTCCGCGTGGACGACATGCCGCTCCCGGCCGAGTACGCGCGGCGCAGCGAGGCCGGCGCCAGGCCAACCGCGCTCCGGCTCGTCCTGCTTGCCATGTTCAGTGTCGTCTCCTCACTGTAGCACGCCGAACTCGTGATTGGATTTAAATTTGTTATATACGGTCGTCCGGGTTCTTCCGTTTTGCGTGACATGGTGCGTACCGTGCGGTACACAACAAATTCAACAGTAGATTAGCAACAGGAAAACTCTGAAAAAGTTAAGCATGTCAGTATTAAGTTTCAGTGATCACATCCCTAATACAAAGATTCATCCATCATGGCAATTCAGGTGATCGAAAGCAGGGGCCACACCAAATTTATCCAAAAATGAAAAAGGGAATTACATTAAGCAATGGAAATACACTTATGTTCAACACAACGGGACTAACTACTAAGATACCCGCTTGACGCTTCGATAAGCAACTCGTATCCCATGTCATTGATAAACTGAGCCACAAATGAACTGAAACAACAATTATGGAGCACATACGTTTGGACACAAAGTATTTTACATACTACTCCCTCCGTTCCTTAATATATGACGTTTTAGCTATTTCATATGTTGACTAAATACAAACACAAATGAGTGAACATACACACTTAAACATGTCTAAATACATGTGGATATATGTGAATGTGGAAAAAAAGCTAAAACATCTTACATTGTGGAACGGAGGGAGTACAATTTTTCGAAACCACGTTTTTGTAACGCTTGAGCACACAATACCATAGTTTACAAATACTTCAGTTCTAACAAAAAAGTGGTTGGAGTTTCAAAAATAAAAGGTGGTTGGGAGCTCTTTTTTCAACACTCTAAAAACATCTGTAGTTTTGACAATACCACCGTTTTTAATACAATAGTTTCTATCATTGCCAAACACTTCAAAGTATTTAAAACCATAGTATTTTTAGAAATTGAGATATTTCTCAAATACTAAGAAAAAACAGTGCATCCAAACACACCCTAAAACCACTTAAGCATGTTGGAGTTGCCAATGTATTAACTCGAACATCGTTATTTTGTGTCTTATTTATTTTGCACGTTTTCTGTGGAAATCAATTCATATAGATAAAACCTACCCTCTCTAACTAGTATAAAAAATATGTTTGTGCAAACAACTTAAGACTCATGTATGGGTAGGAGTACATGCCTTATGTTGATTTTTTTTCCGAAATGTTTTACTATTTTTTTTTGAATTCCCTAATATGTCAGGAGCATATGGGATCGGGAGACGTCTTGAATTTCTGTCTAAATGTACACTTTTATCTTTTTAGTCGACTATGAAATCTTAATTTGTTGTGTGCTTCACTCGACGCAGAGAGGATATTGCCTCCTTTTTCGAAAACTAAGTTGTGCCAAAAATATCAAGCAAACTGCACAAAATAGTCGCATGGTACCATTTGGGCCCGCACGCTTGATTGCCGCGCCTAAAATAGCATATCGGGCTCAACGTTCTCTGCCCTAGGTCATGGGCCAGCTCAAAGCAGCCCAAAATGTCCACGTATCTGTACTGTACGGCCATCTCCTCTCCACTCGTCCACTCGCCACCGCCCACAGCCCCACGTCTCTTCCGCTCTTCCCGACGCCAACGCCGCACGTCTGCGCCGGCGCCGTCATTCGCCGGAGAGCCCAACCCCTCCACCCGCGCACACGAGCGCCTCGTCCCGCTGCCGCATGGCGCGCGCGCCCCGGCGAGTTTAGGGAAGCTCTCCTCCTCCGCCGCCGCGCTAGTTCCTCGATCCTTAACCCCTAGAACAGTGAGCACCGCCACCGGAACACCGGATACCTCTCGCTCAGCCCATCCTCAAAACTTCGCACAGCCGCGCTCCCCTGCGCCGCCTCCCTCCCCGGTCCTCCCCGCCGCACCACTACCAGGCACCGGGTCTTCCATCCCCGCTCGAGACCCCCTCTAGAAATTTAATGGTATCCCTCTCCGTGCCTGCCAAACTGGGCGCTGCGGCGGGATACGAAGGGTACCTGCTGGACGGCCGCCCCAATGATCGCCTCCTCCTCCGCGCAATCATGGCTTAAGGTATTCCGCTCCGTACTCTTCACTTGCTACCTTACTTAAACCGAACCCCTTCACTGCCTGAGGTGAGTCCGCTCCCCTCCCCTCCATTTCAGGATTGCAGCGAGAACCATCTAGCCAGCGCGATCTCCTTGGATTTCCGGAGGGGGCGCTCTAAAATGGTCTGTTCCAGAATGAGGTACTGTTTTGCAGAGATTTTGCTGTCAGTTTGTGTCCGCACATGGCTAGGGAGTAGCGACTGACGTTGGGGAAATTAACTGGATTTGTTTGGGTTGCAGGTTTAGGAATGCTCTTGGTTCTAGGCTCTTCCGGTGGTGTTCACGTGATAAACACACGTCCGTGCAGAAGCTGTTGCAGGTGGATGGGGTGTCTGAGAGATCGAAGCTCCTGAACAAAGTATGGGAGTTGATGACACTTGTTTGTTTTAACTTCCTGCATCAGTATGTAGTTTGGTTTTGTCTATTTCATCTTTGTAGACATTATGGCCCTGGTATAATTGTTTCTCTTTTCCAAGTTCTCTAACTAATATTTGCATGTTTCCAATTTTTTTGTTTATGGTAACTGTGTTCACAATGACAACGTACATAGACTTGCAAATGCTGCATATAACTTTTGATGATCGAAATTGGTTCCTTTTTATGCATGGAGTATGCTAACTAAAGATCATATCCATATAATATGAATTTAAAAAGGATACAACATTGTGGATTTCCTTAAGCTCAGTTGATGACTCTATTTAGTGGTCCCTGAATTGTTCCTATTTGCGCAGTTGTCTGCTTGATGCTTCCTCTGACTAATGATACCCAAAGCTGTTACCATTCAGTTTTAATGTTGACAAATAATGATTCACAGGTACCTGTTTTGATGGGCTATAGTAACACACAGTATTTAATGGAGCAAGAAAGAGTCCGCAGGGAATCTGCTACAGAATTGATCAGTGTCTTGAAAGAAATTGACTTCGTGGAAATCTCGGCAAAGTTCCCATGCATAAAAATCGGAGACTCATCACCAATTGCACTATATGATGATTCTGCTGATATGGTGTGCAAAGAAACCATGCTTTCCGGGAACCTCGTGAATTTCATCGTAGAATCTGGTGGAAATTTGGAGATGAATAGCGAATTTTCTGACAAGTGCCACCCATTAGGTCCCTCCACAGAAAATGTAAATACTCTCCCAATCAGTGAAGAGAGTTCTCCCATCACTCAGAATATTGATCATGAACCACCAGTTGATCGGGAGGTTTGCCCTGAGTCATTAGCTGATGCTACAACTGCTGATGGTAATATCTTGGACAAAAGTAAAAGGTGTTTGCCTGGAGAACCAGCTGTTGTTAGGGAATCTTGTGTCGAGTCATTAGCTGATGCTACAAGTCCTGATGGTAATATCTTGGACAAAAATATAAGGTCCTTGCCTGGAACAACTAGTAGGCAATATCGCAAGTTAGAGGAAGGTGGCTTCCATACGGTAACAACAGTAGAGCCACTTCACTGTTTCTTCCGATTTTTATGAAATTCTTCTCATGCAATTTATTTCTCTTTGTAGATCCGAAAATTGTTGCAGCATTTCCCCCGGACGTATGCAGATCTACAAAATCCCCAAGGTCTAATAGAAGATGGGCAGTACATCATGTTCTGTGGAACTGTTACATCTTCCAAGTAATTCTATATCTACATATAAGAGTTTTCTTGGCATCTTCTTGTGCGCATAAGCCATGTGTTAACTGTGCTTCAGTTCAGCCTGTAGCTCCTTCCACCGTCTTCTCATAAAACTATAAAAAGCATTGTCACATAGCATACATCCTTATCCCGATTTGGCTTTACAGTAGCTGTCTTCATGTCCTTTGGATAATTAATACTGTACATTGTATATTCATTAGTGGTTAATGATTATGCCTTTTAAATTTTTGGAACAAAGTAGTAGAACTACTATCACAACATTGTTTCTCTTGGAGTTGGCCTGTTGTAGTAATAATTATAACATAGTTAATGATGTGATAGAGCCATACGATTCATAGAGACCGGGATTAAAGTTTAGAGAACAGAATTGGTATTGAATTTGTCAGATTACTTAGACATTTAGACTTAAGCTGTGTTAGGCTTTTGCATCTGTTTGGTTGAGCCATTTTGACACATTTTACTGTTTGGCTATGTGCTTTCGGTATAGTCTGTGAAAAGGGTCGTTAAAGTCGCTTCTTGGCAAACAGGAAAGCATAAGAGATATGTAAGATTCTGTGACAACTTTAGGACATTTATTTCCTTGTACTCTAGAATTCAGCACAATACAATTCATCAAGCACAAACTAGCCCAGTGGTCCGTACATAGACAAATTTAGATGAAGAGCTAGAATCGGTACAATATTTTCTGAAGTCTGGAAATGAGTTCATGAGAATAAACAAATGAACTCGAGCATGAGCAAGTAACTTTGAACTCATAACCTTTTTTATGATGCTTACCTAATTTCCATTGGCCCTCCTTGAATCATTCGGGTGCGACCTTGTCAAAACAAGTTTATAAATCAACTAGTCAGAAAGCCTAATGTTCTCTTCCACTATCACTAATTCAAATAATTTCTCAGCATTCCAGCAAGCTTAATTGTAGTGCCGCTCTAAGGCAGAGAACCTGTGTTACATCTTTTTTTTAAACCCTGTGACCTTGGTCTTTGCTCAGGAACGTATCATATGATAAATAAGCGTGGGTGTTGTGTGCAGGAAGCTATTTGTAGATGTTGCATATTCCTGAGAATGTAAAAAGGCAATCAACTAGGTAGCACAAAAATGAAAGACAATATTTGATATTATCTGAAATTCCTGCTGCTTCTACATGTTGACATATCTTTGGATAATTATGTCATGTGCTGATTTAAATTGGTTATTGAATTTCTTTCTTGCTATCGTTTTCCTTGATGTAGAAAGGAGCACCTATTTTAGATTATATTTCCATCCTTGTAAATATGTTATTCTCTCTCTCAGGGGAGTCAAGATTAAAAGTACTTTAGGTCTTGTTGAGGTTGTTGTTGGTTGTTCAATAGTTGAGACCGAGTCAAGCTCTTCAGCTATAAGTTGTAACTCTGGTGCAGAGCAAAAAAAGAGGATTCATTTGCACCTCAAGAAGTTCCTTAGCGGCGCACGTTTCTCTTCTCCATATATTCTTAAATGTATGTCATCAAAGCACAAAGAGGGGGATCTTGTTTATGTCAGTGGTAAGGTTGGTAAACTGAAGCATTTCTCTCTGTTACATGCTACTTGATGATCCTTTCGCTGGTGCTTCCTGTATACTGATGCATGTTTGCAGCATGGTACTTTGTTGATGTTTTTCTAAAGTTTTGTTTGATAATGTTATGGTAAAATGACTAGCCATCACTTTTGCATATGTACACTTCTAAAGTTCTAATAATGGTGTCTCTTGTGTGTGTAAAGGGCCAGGGTTGATGTTGTATATGATTTATACCTTTGCGCCGATTCTGTGCATGCAGGTCAAGAAGGTACTTTCTAATGGGCATTATGATTTGAAGGAGTACACTATTGACATGCTCGAAGAAGGGCAAGAAAGTACCCTGCTTGACAGGAAACCATATCCTATATATCCATCAAAAGCGGGACTGGACGCAAGTTTGTTGGGAGAGTCCATCTCTAGGTCAGTGCAAGCTTTGTGTTCTCTTTTTTGTTCTAAATGATTGTTGGGATCTAATTGATGTCCCTCTTAAGTCCACAATTAATGTGATTATATTTTCGTCAAATGTACTCAAACTATTGGTTCATACTAAAGTATAATTTGGTCAACTTTTGTAAGTCATCTGAAATAAAATGTGTAATCGTGTTCTCAAATGTTGATTGTGTTTGTCATGTGGAACTGGGTTTATGGCCACCACATGACCACACTAAGGATGAGGAGAAAGGAGGCAGCAACTCGATCCTCAAGCTAGGATCCATACCAATCTCTCTAGTTTATTTTCAATTTTGTTAGTGTACTACCTATCTTTCAAATTTTGTTTAAGATTTCCTTTTTTCAAATCCTGTTTGTAAAAGCGGATACGTTTAACCAACTTCTATCAGTGAATCAATCAAATAAACCTTAAAGGAGATTAGACTTCCAACTAGGCACATGACGGTGTTCTTGAAGTTGAATGGTTGTTTCTGGATTACAATGCGAAGAGCTAATATATAGAGGTGCATAACTTACATTATGTTGGTACTTAAAGGAATGACTGCAAACTTTAATAATGAGCCACATTGACCCTGGTGTGAAATGCATGTAGTTGCACATTATATTCCTCCTGGCTATATAAGAGTCCTAAATGTTTACAGGGCCTTGAAGATGCTGACTCGAGACATTGATCCTATTCCTCCTGAGGTTCTTGCTGAGTTCAACTTGGCAAATCTTTTTGATGTAAGAAGCAATACCACTAATTATACTTTACACAATAGAGTTACGTGTATTGTGCTAGTCCTTTGTACTGATCTTCGACAACTGTATAGACATACATGACATGTTCGGCCACTCTATTAAGTGGTGCTAGACATGCACTTTTTTATCTCCAGTTTTGGAGCATTCAGTTGTGGAAGAGTGAGCAGTTGCTGGATTTTCTTACCAAAAACTAATATAGCTGTATTTTATGTACGCCTTGTCACCTGTCTGCCCTCTTAAAGACTGTACTCATTCCTACATACCATTTTTTGGTTGATTTTAGGCTTACATGGGGATTCACAAACCTAAGAATCGAGATGAAGCTGATTTTGCTCGGCGAAGGCTTATATTCGATGACTTCTTTTATCTCCAGGTATCATTATTTATTCCTGACATAGATTTAGAAGTAGTCAAGGTTTTCGAGTCGACGAGTCGTTCAGGGGTAGCGACTCTTACTAGTTGTGACTAGTCAAGACTCAAGGTCGACTAGTCGACATGAGTAGTTTAGCAATAGGTACTACAAAATTATCATATTATATGTATAATTGTATATAACTATATACTTACTAATAGTCTGTAATACAAACCGGGCGGAGGGAGAAGCGGACCAGCAGCCGGCAGAGGGAGAAGCAGACCAGGGAGGAGCCGGTGGAGGAGCAGCCGAGCAGGTCAGGAGCCAGGCGGCGGCGCCGGCCGCTGGATCTTGGGGCAGCGGTGGCCAAGGGAGAGGGTCACGAGTGCCAAAGCAGTTTTGGCTCGGGTGAAAAAAATTGGGGCGATCTAGGTTTCACGGGGGAGCTGGGCAAACAATATTGGAAAACATATGACGGGCGGGGCCAACTTTAAGTCTTCGACTCAAAAACCTGGACTAGTCAAGACTAGTCGATTGAGTCGTTCGACTCAACCAATTAGTCGAGTCGAGATGCTGAGTCGACTTTATTTTGTGACTCATCGACTAGTCGCTCGACTCAAAAACCATGGAAGTAGTAGCATCATATGATTCGGTAAACCACCTTGCTTAGATGACTTAGCTTTTTAGTGCTACCTTGGAATTTGGATATTGCCATCTCCTTTTGCTAAAGAAAAAGGTTCTTTTCAGCATTTCTCCTTCATCAAACTTCAATATATAATCAAGATTTTAATCTTTTGCTTATAATTCTAGTCTAATTATGGTGTCATCTTTGTAAGATCTCCTTGCACCTTTCTAGAAATTTCAGTATAATTTGTGTGCTTGTTTAGTTAGCAACTTGCTGGAGGAAGCTTAATATGGTTTGTTGATTAAGTTGATTTGAAAATAAATGAATGTTAATATCTGCGTGATTCTAAAGTTTGAGGGAATGTCATGTCACATTTCTTCAGTTCATTATTATTGTTCATAAGACATTGGTTTTCATAAATGGGCAACTGAGCCTGTGCCAGTAACAAAAACATTTGTTATTCTTTCAGTTGGGAAGACTATTTCAAATGCTTGAAGCAGTTGGTACGCTGGTTGAGAAGGAAGAATTGCTATCTAAGTGTGAAAATCATGAGTTAAATGCTGTTGGTGTCGATGAGTGGTCTCCTCTTGCGAAGAAATTGTTGATGGCTCTTCCTTATTCACTTACTGCTAGTCAGTTAAATGCTGTTAAAGAGATTATATGGGATCTCAGAAGACCCGTTCCTATGAACAGGCTCTTGCAAGTAATTAAATTGCATTCTTCTTGTTTTGTTAACTAACTTTATCGTTCTTGTTTCTGGACATTTTTTTATTACTCCGCCCATTTGAAAATATAGGGTACATTTTATCTTGCGCATAGACCGAGAAAATGCAGCGAGTAAAGTACCCTTGGTCATTAAATCTTCAGTGCTTTATTCAAAGCATGCGTGTAGGGAATACAAATTAATTCTGGACACTTCTTAGGTGTATGGATGGAACTACACACTTTCTTTGCATTGGAATATGGAACACGCGTTATATTCGTGAACAAGAAATCCACCTTATGTTTTCAAACAGAGTAATGAGTTGCTTCATATGACTGGTTAACTGCCTCGTATTTTCTTCTCAATCTTCTTTGTGTTAGAGAGTTTATTTGAGGTAGTTAGACATAAATGTTTCAACTGAAGTGTTTTATTCCATTCATTCCCACCTTGCCTTGTTATGTGTAAATGACCAAGTACACATTAAACATCCTTCTGTTTAAAATTCCAAACGTGATACTACAAAACACTTGCATTTATTTCTGTACAAGCTCTCTGTCTTGTCAATCAGGGATCTCATATGAGTTTTTCTGTACACAGACTAGATGTGCTAAGATTGAAGCTTATATGAATATTTATATAAAGTTGTTTTTGTAACAGGGGGATGTTGGTTGTGGCAAAACTGTAGTTGCTTTCCTAGCATGTATGGAGGTTGTTAACGCAGGATTTCAGGTACACTCTTCAGATTTGACATCCTTCTGCTCTGTTATTACAGCATATCAAAAGATTTTTATCAACGATATACAGCTTGTTGGGGCATATTAGATGCTAGATCCAGATGGGACCTAGAAGAAAACAAATTATCATCATGCTTGTGGCGTTTTCCTTATTCAGGAGACATCTTTCTGGTGTATTAACCATATAATTTTTTGTAGGCTGCTTTCATGGTTCCAACTGAGATACTTGCTGTTCAGCATTATGAACACCTAACTTCATTGCTCGAGAAGTTTGATGGAGATGAATGCAAACCAAATATTGCCTTGCTAACTGGTTCAACTTCCACCAGGGAGTCGAGGATAATTCGAAATGCAAGCTATTATCCCTAGTCCCAGCACTTTTCAAGTTTTGGCATGCATATTTTCATATCTTTATGTGCTATTGTGCTTACATGACAGGGTCTCAAAACTGGAGAAATATCGATGGTCATTGGAACACACTCCTTGATAGCTGATAAAACTAATTTTTCAGCCTTACGTATCTCTGTTATAGACGAGCAGCAACGCTTTGGTGTTGTTCAACGAGGAAGGTTTAATAATAAGGTAATTTACTGAGCACTTTATTCACATAAAATATTAACCATGCATGTACCTTTTGTGTGTTACTTTATTCCTCACCGAGATGAAATTTCTGCACCTTGTTCATTACAATGGCTATGATATCCTAATATGTATTATATCAAATAATATCAGATTTTGATTTACATCTCAAATACTGATACGGGACTAGTCCTTCCCTCCGGAATTCGTCCAGAACTTAGCTATTTGAAAACCTGCATAGTCTGTCCAAATACCATGACCACTGCCCATTAGGAAAAACATTTTTGTGCTCGAATTATATCAACATGGATGCCTCCTGTCTATTGCTTTTACTGCATCCTTTGGTTAATTTTGTTGTCGATGGATATTTGAAAAGTTCCATAGTCTGTTCAAATGCCACAAGCATTGCCCATTGTGAACAAAAACAACAGTTTGTGCTTGAAATCATTGCATGAACATAACTTTCTTCTGTCTGTTACATTTATTGCATCCTATGGTCAGTTTTGTATTGTATGTGCCATTTTTTTCTTTGAACTCATGGCATGGTTGTGGTCTTTCTGCCCTGTGGATGCTTATTTGCTGTATGCTGTCATTTGTCAAGGAATTTTTAACTGATACCTCTATTTGAAAACAGAAGTCATCCTAGAATACATGTGGTCAACTTTCTAAGACTTTGTTACGTTAAAATTATTTTAGTAGACCTTTCATCAGAAGTACTCCATATCATCACATTTAAAAAACTTCTAACACCAAACTAGAAATGTAATGGTGAAATGTGTGTAGCAAGAGAACAGATTAGTAGTTACCTTTGACGTCCAAATTTCCTTTGTGGATTTCTGCCATCCTATTTTTTCTTCAAATTTAGCAAGATAAACATTTGATTGTTAAGCTAATTTGTTGCAACTCGTTACAGCTGTATACTTCGTTATCAAAGCTGAGTAATGACAATAAAACCGAAGATGTGGCTTCTGATTCTGAAACATTTATGGCTCCCATGTTCTTGCTATGTCAGCTACCCCAATTCCAAGAACACTGGCCCTTGCTTTATATGGGGATATGTCTCTTACTCAGGTAATATATTACAGATAAATTGAGTTCTCTAGGTAAATTATGTCTGCTATACATGTAGGGTCATTACATGGGGTACAAGACCACAATAAACAACCCCCCACTCTGTTGACAAGAAAGTAAAATAAAGTAACACATCACATGAGTAAATATAGAGTAATGCAAATGACAGTTGGTAACATACTCTACTCATACAGAACCTTGTCCTTCACAGAGTTCTATTTGGAAACACGATAGTTTAAAATATTGTTCCTTGCATTGTTTTACTATCTTTCATTTCTCGCCAGTATTTGAAATATTTAGCACGTGACATATTTACAATCAAAACCCACTTCTCGTGCAGATTACAGACTTGCCTCCAGGAAGGCAACCCATAGAAACTCTTGCTCTTGAAGGAAATGATGCTGGGTTTGAAACTGTCTTCCAGGTGATGACATAGTTTGATGTATATTTTATTTTGCTGTTGCATTTGAGTTTTTTTTGTCTTTGTTTGCATCTAGATCTAGTGCCCAGTTTTTTATCGTACTTTTGGGTGTGCATCTTGCAGATGATGAGGGATGAGCTTTTGGATGGTGGCAAAGTGTACCTAGTTTATCCTATCATAGATGAATCAGAGCACCTACCACAACTTCATGCTGCTAAAGCTGATTTTGATTCCATAAAAGAAAAGTTCGAAGGTTATCCATGTGGGCTGTTGCATGGCCGCATGAAGGGCGTCGAGAAGGATGAAGCTCTGGGCAGTTTTAGATCCGGGGAAACTCGTATTCTGCTGTCAACGCAAGTTATTGAGATCGGGGTCGATGTTCCTGATGCTTCTATGATGATTGTCATGAATGCTGAGAGATTCGGAATGTCTCAACTGCACCAGTTAAGAGGGCGGGTTGGTCGTGGGGGAAAGAAATCGAAGTGTATATTCCTGTCCTCCACTTCTAGCACATTGCCACGGTTGAAGGTGCTTGAAAAGTCATCCGATGGATTTCACCTAGCTAATGCTGACCTGGTGATGCGTGGCCCGGGCGATCTGCTTGGCAAGAAACAGTCCGGTCATCTTCCAGAATTTCCAATAGCTAGACTGGAGGTTGATGGAGGTATTCTACAAGAAGCGCATCTTGCCGCAGTGGTAAGTTCTGCCTCATCCCCAAACCTCCCATTTACTCTCTTTTTCTGGAAACTACTATTTCCTACTCATCAGACTGAACTTACAGCAACTTCTTTAAAAACTTGCAATGCAGAGTGTTTTGGGAACAAGCAACGACCTAGCACTATTTCCACGGCTGAAAGTGGAGCTCAGCATGAGGCAGCCGTTGTGCATTCTTGGAGATTAACCTCTCCTGTTCTCCGGACCGATAATGCAATGGGACCCTGCGAAGCTGGCATATATGTAGTATAATCAGCCTAAGTTTGCATTGTATTTAAACTACTTGTGGTGGCAAAGCTGGCATGAACCACGCAGTTCATCCTGGCTGGATGCAGCAACGCTCCTAACTGTTCTTGTCATATTGTGTAATCAAGACATGGTTGATGACGAGACCAGTTCTTTTAGTTCAGGCTAATATTTTTCGAGGAAACTGTGTCTTTTAATGACTTGTCTTTTGGAGGTTTTTCTCTAGTTTTCGTTTTTTGTTCTGAAGAATAGCAGTGACGAGGGTTTAACTCATCAAATCCCATGGTTAAGGACCTAGGGTTGAGATTACGGGGGAGAGAACGTGGTAGAGTTGGTAGTTTCGTCGGCTGACAAGCAAAAGCAGGGATTTTACCCAGGTTCAGGCCTCCGGAGAGTAACACCCTACTTCCTACTTGTCTGCT
This sequence comes from Poa pratensis, assembly GCA_947311845.1. NCBI lineage: Eukaryota > Viridiplantae > Streptophyta > Magnoliopsida > Poales > Poaceae > Poa > Poa pratensis. Next base: position 23,535,635 of record CAMZMU010000087.1, read on the forward strand.
ATTGATTTGAGGGTATATGCGAGCTACAATGGAGTCCCGGCGAGATGTCGATCTCGCTAGGGTTTTGGTGGTTCGAGTATTGCGTGTTCTGCTATCGGCGGCCCTCCCAGCCTTTATATAACAGGCTGGGTCCCGGGAGTTCGCAACCGACTCAGATTACATGTAAGGAAAATCTAGACCGACTATGGCTTCGCCTAACTTGGAAGATACTCCAGCTTCTTGAGCCTTCTTTCATGGGCTTCATGTAGGCTCTTGATAGTTGGGCCTAGTCGATACGTGCACCAGGTACCCTCACGGTAGGGTACCCGAAAGGTATATCCCTGTCAGTAGCCCCCGAGTACTTGTCTGACTCGAAGAATCGGGCATGGACTCATTCATCTGTGCACGTCATATATTTTGTACATGTTTATACAATTGGAATTCCTGTATGAATAGCACATTTTGTCTGGCTATGTCGATTATTTCATCGACTATGGTTTTTGCTTATGATAATCAAGGGATAATAACTTAGTAGGCCCGGTACACTCGACGGATCGGGACCGGTTAACTGCACATTTGGGCAAAACCTTACTAGCTTTTAATCAAACTCGAGTCCTCGGACTCGAATCTGGAACAAACTGGTCAGACTCGACTCAGGCCGTTGAGGTCTTACTGAATCTTTCTGCAGTATAATTTTGAGATTACCCAACGCGTCCGTCGGGATTTTTCATCATGTCTGCTGACACGGAAAGTTTTAAGGATTAACACTGCTGGAGCGGTCCTAGCCCAGCTCGACAGATCGGCGGGTCTTACCTTTGCACTTATGCATGCAGCATCCGAGATATTTTGCGGCGGACGCAACTCGGGAATTTATCGTGTATGATTTTGTGTTACATTGTGCTTATCAGCTGAGTCGAGTCGTTGTCGACTGATTCTTTGCCATTATTCTATCGGGTGCGCGACAGCGCTCCCGATGGGAGTAGCCCCCGAGATTGTGCTTTATTGTTCGCAATGGAGGATAATCTCAAATCTTTTTATCCTGTATATTTTCAGTCGAAGAATTTTTTGATACGCTCCCGATGGGAGTAATACGTTTCAGTCGAAGAAACTATCGAGTGCCTTTATGTCTTGTGTTGCGTAATTTGCAATTTCACCCTCGAAACAACTGAGGCAGTCGAAGTACTGGCTTTGTCGTAAAGTTTGAATGACTCGACTTTCCTATCAGGTATGAGACCTGAAGTGACGTCAGCAATGACGCATGCCTCGACTGCAATTTCTGACAAGCGATGCGTGCTTGGTATGACTGATGGGACACGACACGCTTGTGGGCCCGTTATGCAGTGCTGACCGAGGGGCGGTGCCGTTTGGACTGGATTTGACCGCTCTGGTGCGATTTTCACGGGGTGTGATGATGGTTCCTAGATTCCCGTGCGTAGTGGACGGAATAGCCGCGAAGGTTGCTCTCCATGCCCGCCACGTGTACGGCAGGATTCCCGTGGAGCACACGATCTTGGATTGACGACTGTGATTGATTTTCCTTTGATGGTAAATATGCAGAGGGCGGAGCTGGGTAAGTTTACTTGCCTTTCCTCCGCCGCTCTCCTTCTTCCTCTCGCATCGCCATAGCCTGACATCCAAGCTTTTGCCAAACCACGCTACGATGACGAAGCCTGCCACTTGGAAGGGCAGGAGCGCTGCGAATGCCTCGGCGGACAGCGCCGCTGGCGGGGCCGCCGCCAGCGGTTTGAAGAGGGAGAAGGGCGCCTGGACCAAATCTACGGTGAGCAAGCGGATGCTCACCGGCCTGAGGAACGACGGGCTGATCCCGGCGGACCCGACGCAGGTTCGCATCCCCGGCGCCGAGGTAATCCCGCGCCCAGGCCCCAATGAAAGGGTCTGTTTTGTGGATTTTGTGAACAGGGGATTCTCCTTCCCTGTTCACGATTTTCTTCGTGCGCTGATGCACGTCTATGGGGTGCAACTGCACGATTTCACCCCCAAGGGCTTTTGCACGTTGCTTGCTACTTCGTGCTTTGCGAGTGCTTCTTGGGCGTTGCGCCCCATTTTGGGTTGTTTCGACGCATTTTCAATGTCAAGCGCCAGCACAGCGTCAAGGGCCCTGGCGGTTTTGGAGTGCAAACTCGACCTGACGTCGAGTACTTCAAAATTAAGTTTGTTGAGTCTGTGCAAGGGTGGCGCCAGAAGTGGTTCTACATCAAGGATGTGACCACGGGCAACCAATCGTTCGGGTTGCCTCCCTTTAATGCAGACGCCACGGTGGCGAAGAGGCCGTCCTGGATTGCGCCACTGACCGGAGCCGAAGCTGAAGAAGCTGACATGCTTTTGGAGAAGGTTTTGAAGCTGCAACCAATGTTGGCAAGGAGGTGACTGGCATCCATTTGCTGGCCACCTTTATCAAAAGGGGGTGCAACCTCTCCGAGCCCGGGTTCACGCCATGTGGGCATACAACGGGGTGTCCGATCCAACCCGCTCACTTGCGGAGGAGCTGTCCGTTAGTGAGGTGAAAAAGCTGGTGAGGACTCTTACCATACTGACTGACGACGAACCGTGCGAGACGGAGTCGCCAGTTGCACCTTATGAAGCCAGCAACCCTCTACCGGAGGTAACACTCGCTACCATTTTGTTAGTTGCTATGTTATGCATGTGTATGTTTATTTCTTTTGCTATTTCCATGTGCAGGGACACAGAATTTGCGAGTCAATGCCTCCACTGCCAGAGAGTGGCCCAGTGCCGAATAATGAGCCACTCGAGGCTGGCTCGGATGATGAGGTGACCTCAATCGCCACCGCCCATACTCCAGAAGCTGATGAAGGCGACGCTGAGACGCAGACCAATGATGGTCAGCAAAAGCGGTCGCGCGAGGAAGAGGACACGGCTGACTCTGAGGAGAAGGAAGGGAATGCGACGGAGTCGACCATGGCCCCGCTTGAAGTTCCTCCAATCCGCTCTCTTCCTCCGCGCCCGACGAAAAGGTCGCGTCCGAGCGTAGGCGTGCTCGCACCTGGTCGGATGGTCGACCTCACTGAAGAGTAAGTATTTCGTGCACTACCAATTTTGACTGATGAATTTTGCCGAGTCGGGTACTTAGCATGTGTGACACAGTGTATCATCCGATGAGGACCTGCCACCGCACCTATGGTAGAGAAGAGCAGTGCGGCATCGACGGCGCGTAGCCAGCCGCAAGAAACCCCAGCAGCCACTGCGACTGCGGCTGCCGCGGACACATCCGTACCTCCAGAGCCTGAGGTTGCAGCTGACAAAGATGAGACGGCGGCGACAGGTGCTCCTGCGTCGACTTCCGTCTCCGTAGATCATGTAAGTTTGTGCTTTTGTGTCGCAGTTGAACCACTATGGGTGTTGAAGTTGTGCATAGACTCGATGAATCTGTTCTGAACTTGCTTCTGCTGTATTGTAGCCATTTATGCAAGAGCTACTGAAGGCTGGCGCCCAGTATGTTCACATGGAGACGGAGGTCACCACCCTGCAGCATCAACTCGAAGCTGCCAAGAGTGAGTGTCTTCTTATGGGATACAACCTTTTTCAAGTTGAATCCTTTTGCGGCATGTTGACTATGTTTTTGTTTTGTGCGTGCAGAGTCAGCAGCTAACGCGGCGGAGAAGATGAACAACGCCTATCGTCGAGTGGCCGATCTGGAAAAAAGGCTGAAAACTGACGAAGATAGGGAAGGTCTGGCGATTGGTCGACTCACCGCCTGCAGCACCGCCTTGACTAGTACGCAGCCTTGCTTTTGCATTGGATATTACATTTGCGTAGAAGATTGCTGAACCTTACGTTGTATATTTTCCTAGGTGTGATGGATGGCCCTGCCGTACCCGGCAAGCAGAGCGTGGGCGCCTCGCTCGATGAGAGCGTGACCGTCACGGAAGCCGCCAGCGGGAGAGCTGGAGATATGTTGTCGAAGGCGGCGAGTGCCCTGGGCGCCCTTCACAGCAGTTTCTTTCCAATGATGAGCTGCCATTGACATTTGCAGAGTTGGTGGAGCTTTTCAAGCCAGAAGTGACTGCCGTTGCCGATTTCTGTCGCGAGCAAATGGTAAGTGGTGCCCAACTACTTTTCGCATGTTGCTCGTGCACAAAGTCGATGCAGATTTTGACATGGTGACGACGAAGTTCCCGAGAGTCCTGGCGGCAAAACTGTGGGGTTAGGTACTTGGATGGAGGCCGCCAAACAGTATGCTCAACAGCTTGTAAAAACTGTTGAAGACAGGGCCGCCAAGGTCCAGGCAAGGAAAGCCTCTTCCAAAAAGTCGATGGCCACCGAGTGATTCCTCCGTCGAATAGTTGTATCAAGTTAGGGATTTTATGCTTTGCTTGCTATATGTAAAGCGTCGAACATCGTATTTGTGCTTTGTCATGAGATATGAAATTCAGTAAGCGGGAGGCGCAGCCCCCGAGTCTTTTGCTTGATGTTTTTCCGCTTTTCTTATGTCATTAGTTGTTCTTAATGTAGACCCGAGCTCCTAGAGCAGCGACTGGTCCTGATGCGAGCAGCTCCACTCAGTCGCGTAGCGTGAATGACCAGAAAATCATCGACTATCTTCAGCTCAAACTTTCAAAGGTGACAAGCGAGCTGAAGAAGACGCAGGACGCATATACGGAGCTGCAGTCGAGGCCATCCCTAGCACGGAGCGGGAGACCTTTTTGCTTGAGGAGTTGGAGAAGGTGAACCTGCAGCTCGAATGTAAGCTCTTCTGGAAGCCGAGATCTGTACTTGTGACATGACTCGACTCGGTGATAATGTTGCTTTATTCTTGCGCATGTGTTTGTTTTGACCAACCGAAGGAGGAAGCACGGATACGAGAGCGGCTCGATGGTCAAGCGAGCAGCACTGAGTATGCCTGTATACGTCTCAAACGTATCTATAATTTCTGATGTTCCATGTTGATATTTACCAATTGTTACATGTTTTATATACACTTCATAGCATTTTTATGCATTTTCTGGACTAACCTATTAACAAGATGCCACAGTGCCAGTTCCTGTTTTCTGCTGTTTTTGTATTTCAGAAAAGCTGTTCTGGAAATATTCTCGGAATTGGACGAAACCTGGACAGGACCTCCTATTTTTCCAACACGTACACGAAGTCCGAAGGAGAGACGGAGGCGACCGAGGAGGGCGCCACACCTAGGGCGGCGCCCCCCCCCCCTCCAACCGTGCCGTGGTGGGGTGTGGGCACCTCGTGCACCGCCTCGCGACGCCCTTTGGACTATATATTGCCTCCGCGATGAAAACCCTAAAAGAATCGACGATTTCTCCAGAAGAGTTCCGTAACTCCGCCGCCACCAAAAACCCTAATTCGGGGGACAGAAGTCTCTGTTTCGGCACCTTGCCGGGACAGGGAATGCCCCTGGAGCCATCTCCATCGACGCCACCGCCATCTTCATCGCCGTTGCTGCCTCCCATGACGAGGGGGAGTAGTTCTTCATAGGGGATGATGGCTCATGCCGGTAGCTATGTGGTTATCTCTCTCTCCCATGGTGTGATCTTTATGTGATCATGAGCTTTGTAATCTAGTTGAATCCATAGATGTTACTCTTCATTATCTTATATGCTACTTGAGTGGTTTTATTAATGTAAACTCGGGAGTCACCTTTGTCCCACGGTGCGAAGTTGACAGTGTGTGCACCGTGCGTGGCTCTTAGGCTAAAGATTACAGGAATACTTATCATGAGTTATTATTTGTGTTGGATGTCTCTATGAAATTGTGGTGTTTGTCTAGTACTATTTTAGGGCGTCAAGTTGACAGTGTGGGGTTCCCTAGATGTGGAATGCGACTTTAAGGTGTGCTTTTATAGCCCTATGATGGCGTGAATCACACGCTCGTTGGGAGACCCCAAGAGGAAGGTATGATGCAGTTCAGCAGCAAGTTTTCCCTCAGAAAGAAACCAAGGTTATCGAACCAGTAGGAGCAGCAACTCTTCAGAAGGTTGTTGGTGGCCGCACGGCGCAACACGATCACCAACGTGGAATCTGCACACAACACAATCAAACTACTTTGCCCCAACGAAACAGTGAGGTTGTCAATCTCACGGCTTGCTGAAAACAAAGGATTAAACGTATGGTGTGGAAAATGAGTATTAAATTGCAGAGAATGAAAAAGGAACAGTTTGCAGTTTGTGGTTGTTTAATCAGTGTAAAAGAATGGACCGGGGTCCACAGTTCACTAGTGGTGTCTCTCCATAAAAGATAACTAACATGTTGGGTGAACAAATTACAGCTGGGCAATTGACAAATAGTGAGCGCATGACAATGCATATACATGACATGTTGACTACTATGATATTTAATTGGGCATTACGACAAATACATAGACCGTTATCCAACAGCATCTATGACTAATAATCCACCGCCGGGTTGTCATCCGAGTCCCCCGTTGGTATTAAGTTGCAAGCAACGGATAATTGCATTAAGTAAAGTGCGTAATGTAAACAAACACATATGCCCGTGGACATAGCATCGTTAGGTTATCCCTAGTGGCAACAGCACATCCACAACCTTAGAACTTTCTGTCACTGTCCCAGGTTAAACGGAGACATGAACCCACTATCTAGCATAAATACTCTCTCTTGGAGTTACAAGCATCTACTTGGCCAAAGCATCTACGAGTAACGGAAAGCATGCAAGATCTTAAATAACATATAAGATAGATTGATAATCAACTTGACATAATATTCAATATTCATCGGATCCCAGCAAACACAACATGTAGCATTACAATAATATGATCTTGATCATGTAGGGCAGCTCACAAGATCTAAACATGATGGCACAAAGTGGAGAGACAACCATCTAGCTACTGCTATGGACCCGTAGTCCAAGGATGAACTACTCACGCATCACTCCGGAGGCAGGCATGGCGATGTAGAAGCCTCCGGTGACGATTCCCCTCTCCGGCAGGGTGCCGGGAAGAGGTTCTGAACCCTCCCGAGCTAGGGTTGACGGCGGCGGCGTCTCTGGAACTTTTCGTGGATATTTGCTCAGGTACTTAGGGTTTTCGCGTCGGGGGGAATAAGTAGGCGAAAGGGCGGCGGCTGGGACCCCCGAGGGGCCCACACCACCCTAGGGCGCGGCAGAGGGGGGCCCGCGCCCTAGGTGCGTGTGGCCCTGGTGGCCCTCCTCTGTTGCTCCTTCGCTCCGTCAGGTGTTCTGGAAAAATAGGGACCCCCGTGTAGTTTCGTCCAATTCCGAGAATATTTCCAGACTAGCTTTTCTGGAATACAAAAACAGCAGAAAACAGGAACTGGCACTTCGGCATCTTGTTAATAGGTTAGTCCCAAAAAATGTATAAAAGTGATATAAAGTAGATGCAAAACATGTAGCAATTGGTATAAAACAAGCATGGAACATCAAAAATTATAGATACGTTTGAGACGTATCAGCATCCCCAAGCTTAGTTCCTACTCGTCCTCGAGTAGGTAAACGATAAAAACAAAATAATTTTTGAGGTGACATGCTACCATCATAATCTTGATCATATAATATTGCAAGGCACATGTAAATGAATGAAGTGATCCAAGTCAATGGTCTATAATTTGCTACCAAATAGATAATGAGTAAACAATGAATCACACAAGCTAAACGTTTTCATGAATAGTACTTTCGAGACAAGCATCAAACAGTTTTGCATAAGTGTTAACTCATAAAGCAATAGTTTCTAATAAAAGGTATTCAATCAACACAAAGGAAGAATTTAGTTTCAGCATTTGCTTCAACTTTCAACATATTTATCTCATGGATATTGTCAACACAAAGTAGTATAACAAGTCCAATACATTGCATATAACGCATGTTGTAACAAAGTTGACACTAGTGTTTGCTTGTGGAAGACAGAAAGAATAGGAAAACTGACTCAACATAAAAGTAAAAGAAAGGCCCTTCGCAGAGGGAAGCAGGGATTAAGTCATGTGCTAGAGCTTTTAGGTTTTTGAAAGCATATAGAGATTGCATAAAATATTTGATACTCCTCCCAACCTTGCTAACACAAGCCATGGCTAACCGAATCCTCGGGTGCCTTCCATCAATCACATACCATGGAGGAGTATCTATTTTTGAGAGGTGTTTGTTAATTGTCAACGAATGGTAGCGGGTGAGAACAGTATTCTACCTGTCAAACGGACTTTTAAGAGCGGCTCCCATGAAGGACGTTATTTCTACCAGCAAGGCAGATCATCCCTCTTTCTCTTTGGTTTACACACATTCAGGTATTTCACTGTTTGTCATTGCTTACTGATGAATCAGGGCAAAAGTGTGAAGAGAATTAATTGGTTAAAGTTGTAATTAATTGGGACTGGGCACCCCGTTGCCAGCTCTTTTTGCAAAATTATTGGATAAGCGGATGTATATGCCACTAGTCCAGGTGTAAAAGTCCATTCAACAAATAGAATAAAGAATAACCACACTAATTCCTCATGAGCTAGTAAACATTGACACAAAAAGGGAATAATAACATTTTGAATAATTTAAAGGTAGCACATGAAAAATTTACTTGGAGTGGCAAGGAAATACCACATATAGGTAGTTATGGTGGACACAAATGGCATGGATTTTGGCTCAAGGATTTGGATGCACGAGAAGCATTCCCTCTCAGTACAGAGTTTAGGCTAGCAAGGTTATGTAAGCAAACAAGAATATCAACCCGTACACCAAGTTTTATATGACAAACATATTGCAAACGTTATAAGACTTCATACCGTCTTCCTTGTTAACCAAACCCTGTTATTAGAAAATATCTAGACCTTAGAGATACCACCGATGCAAACCAAATTTTCAACAAGCTTTACGGTAGTTCTTCACTAATAGGCTTAACTCATGTGATGCACAATTTAATCATGATCTACTTGTTAACTCAAAACAATTGACAAGCATCAAGTTATCCAAATTAGTGATCTACAAGATTAAGCAAGTTTTTCCTTATACCAATTACCACATGCAACATTTTCTGAACCAACCAAACACCAATCAATTTATTTCATCAACTCTCCAAACAAATATAAGTGAAGCAAGAGAGTACTTTCTACAAAAGAAAGCTAATAGCTCTGACAAGAGATACATGAAAACAAGAGCTAAAAGCTGAACAGCGCTAGATATGAATACTCAACAAATATAAGTGAAGAATAGGAGTATTCTCATGAAAAAGCGGAGCGTGTCTCTCTCCCAATCAAGAATGCTAGGGTCCAGTCAAGCTTTATTGAAAATAAAAGTGCAATACTGAAAATAAAAGCACACAGACGCTCCAAGAAAAGCACATATGATGTGAAAGAATTAAAATATAGTTTCACTAGAGATGACCTGATAATTTTGACGATGAAGAAGGGGATGCCTTGGGCATCCCCAAGCTTAGACGCTTGAGTCTTCTTGAAATATGCTGGGGAGATCCATGGGAGCCTCCCCAAGCTTAAGCTCTTCACTCTTCTTGATCCTATTATATCATCCTTCTCTCTTGACCCTTGAAAACTTCCGTCACACCAAACTCAAAGTAGATCTCATTAGAGGGTTAGTGCATAATCAAAAACTCACATGTTCTATAAGACGCAATATGATTTGTTACTTTAAACATTAGCTACAGCCACTGATGTTATGTGAAGCTCTTCCACCCAAAAAAGAATTTCACTCAACACTAGTAAAAGAGAGAATGCAAAATAAAAAGGCATAATCTGTCTAAAACAGAACAGTCCGCAAAGACGAATTTTTTCAAGGCACTTACGACGCTCAGATCGAAAAACTCTAACTAATGAAAGATTCAGACATTCATAAAGATTACGCACAAAAATTTCAGATTTAATTAACAATCTGGTGATTTTAGGAATTTCGTACAGTGAACAGCAAAAATCTGTTTCTGCGCAGCAATCAAAATTAAGCATCGTCTTAACATTAGAGGCTACTCTTGGCACAACAATGCGAGAAAATAAAGATACAAAGGAGTTGCTACAGAAGTAAACATCCTCCTTGACTAATACTGAAAATAAAAGATAATGGGTTGCCTCCCAAAAGCGCCTTTTAGCTAGGCTAGAAGATTTTAATGATGCTCTCATAAGAATAAGAGTTGAAAAACAAAAGAGAGCATCAAGAGGCAAATATCAAACACATTTAAGTCTAACCCACTTCCTATGCAAAGGAATCTTGTAACAAAATAAATTATTGAAGCATAAAGCAACTAGCATAGAAAGATGAAACAAATATAGCTTCAAAACTTTCAACATAAAGAGAGGTGTTTTAGTAACTTGAAAACTTTTACAACCATATTTTCCTCTCTCATAATAACTTTCAGTAGCATCATGAACAAACTCAATAATATAACTATCACATAAAGCATGCTTTTCATGATCTACAAACACATAATTTTTATTAAGCTAAAAAACAGTAGGGTTATCAAACCCACTTTTGACAATAGTAGTATAATTAATATCATTAGGCAATATAGGACCATCATCAAGAGCATTATCATATATAACATTAGGGAGCACATTTTTACTTTCTGCAATTTCCTCTTTTACTTGAGTCAAGGAGGATGTTACTTCAAATTTATCAAAAAAGATATTTCAATAGAATCATGACATTCAACAATATAGCATTCTTCCTCCTTAGGTAGGCATGGAGGGTAATTATATAATGTAAGAGTTAAAGAGTTACTGTCATTAGAAGGTAGATCCTCCTTTTGTTCATCACTCTCTTCCTCTTTTTCATCAAATGAGCTTTCAGCTTCAGCAATTTCTTCTTCCACATTTTCCTGCAAGGCATTAGTCTCTTCTTTATGAGGAAAAATCCTCTTGACATGTTCAGTAATATAAGAATTTTCATCCTTATAGTTATCAAAACAATATTTAAGTATAGCAAGACTTTCAGATTTATAAGGGGCATCAATTTTATGCTCAAGATAAGAACTAATTTCAAGTGCACCCTTAAAGACAATAAATTCTTCCATCCTTTCTACCTCATAAGCATTATAGTAACCTTTAACATAAGAAGCTAAGGTTTCATTTTCATTACAAGCACATTGGAAAGGAAAGTGTTTAGACTTCCTATGACAATCAGATTCATTAAAGCAAAAAGATTTGCCAAATATATAGCATAAATTTCTAGCATATTCCTCTAGTTGATTTAACAATTTCCATAAGTACATCCCTTTTTGTGACAAGCGGTAATTCCTATAATATCTTCGTTCATCTTCCGTGGACCCACCTTGCCAACAAGATCTAGTTTCATAGAGATAAGCCATTGATAGCAAATAAACAACTAGACATAATAACAAACCGAAATAAACTAAATGCAAGTAACTAATTTTTTTGTGTTTTTGATAATTGAAAGCAAACAAGATAAAATAAAATAAACTAAGCAAGACAAAAACAAAGTAAAGAGATTGGAAGCGTGAAACTCCCCTTGCAGAAGACTGCTGTCTCCCCGGCAACGGCGCCAGAAAAAGAGCTTGATGGCGTGAATCACACGCTCGTTGGGAGACCCCAAGAGGAAGGTATGATGCAGTTCAGCAGCAAGTTTTCCCTCAGAAAGAAACCAAGGTTATCGAACCAGTAGGAGCAGCAACTCTTCAGAAGGTTGTTGGTGGCCGCACGGCGCAACACGATCACCAACGTGGAATCTGCACACAACACAATCAAACTACTTTGCCCCAACGAAACAGTGAGGTTGTCAATCTCACCGGCTTGCTGAAAACAAAGGATTAAACGTATGGTGTGGAAAATGAGTATTAAATTGCAGAGAATGAAAAAGGAACAGTTTGCAGTTTGTGGTTGTTTAATCAGTGTAAAAGAATGGACCGGGGTCCACAGTTCACTAGTGGTGTCTCTCCATAAAAGATAACTAACATGTTGGGTGAACAAATTACAGCTGGGCAATTGACAAATAGTGAGCGCATGACAATGCATATACATGACATGTTGACTACTATGATATTTAATTGGGCATTACGACAAGATACATAGACCGTTATCCAACAGCATCTATGACTAATAATCCACCGCCGGGTTGTCATCCGAGTCCCCCGTTGGTATTAAGTTGCAAGCAACGGATAATTGCATTAAGTAAAGCGCGTAATGTAAACAAACACATATGCCCGTGGACATAGCATCGTTAGGTTATCCCTAGTGGCAACAGCACATCCACAACCTTAGAACTTTCTGTCACTGTCCCAGTTAAACGGAGGCATGAACCCACTATCTAGCATAAATACTCTCTCTTGGAGTTACAAGCATCTACTTGGCCAAAGCATCTACGAGTAACGGAAAGCATGCAAGATCTTAAATAACATATAAGATAGATTGATAATCAACTTGACATAGTATTCAATATTCATCGGATCCCAGCAAACACAACATGTAGCATTACAATAATATGATCTTGATCATGTAGGGCAGCTCACAAGATCTAAACATGATGGCACAAAGTGGAGAGACAACCATCTAGCTACTGCTATGGACCCGTAGTCCAAGGATGAACTACTCACGCATCACTCCGGAGGCAGGCATGGCGATGTAGAAGCCTCCGGTGACGATTCCCCTCTCCGGCAGGGTGCCGGGAAGAGGTTCTGAACCCTCCCGAGCTAGGGTTGACGGCGGCGGCGTCTCTGGAACTTTTCGTGGATATTTGCTCAGGTACTTAGGGTTTTCGCGTCGGGGGGAATAAGTAGGCGAAAGGGCGGCGGCTGGAGACCCCCGAGGGGCCCACACCACCCTAGGGCGCGGCAGAGGGGGCCCGCGCCCTAGGTGCGTGTGGGGCCTGGTGGCCCTCCTCTGTTGCTCCTTCGCTCCGTCAGGCTTGTTCTGGAAAAATAGGGACCCCCGTGTAGTTTCGTCCAATTCCGAGAATATTTCCAGACTAGCTTTTCTGGAATACAAAAACAGCAGAAAACAGGAACTGGCACTTCGGCATCTTGTTAATAGGTTAGTCCCAAAAAATGTATAAAAGTGATATAAAGTAGATGCAAAACATGTAGCAATTGGTATAAAACAAGCATGGAACATCAAAAATTATAGATACGTTTGAGACGTATCACCCTACGCAGTGGATTGGTGTTCATTATCCAACGAGAGAATAATTCAGAGTAGTATAGTGAAGAGGAAATATCTATGTATTCAATTATATTATTATTGTTGAGAGTGTCCACTAGTGAAAGTATGATCCCTAGGCCTTGTTTCTAAGCATTGAAACACCGTTTACAACCAGTTCTGCTACATGTTTGTTTGCTGCCATTTTTATTTTAGATTGCAATTAACACTTATAATCATCCATATCACTTGTATTTTAATATCTCTTCGCCGAACTAGTGCACCTATATATCTGACAAGTTTATTAGGTGTGTTGGGGACACAAGAGACTTCTTGTATCTTAATTGCAGGGTTGCTTGAGAGGGATATCTTTGACCTCTACCTCCCTGAGTTCGATAAACCTTGGGTGATTCACTTAAGGAAACTTGCTGCTGTTCTACAAACCTCTGCACTTGGAGGCCCAACGCTGTCTACAAGAATAGAAGCGTGCGTAGACATCAAGCTCTTTTCTGGCGCCGTTGCCGGGAGGTAAGGTAAACGGTACTCACATCCTCTGGCTACTAAGCTATTTTCTAGCACTGTTGCCGTCGTGTGAGTGCTCGAAGGTATTTCCTTTAGATCCTGCAGTTTTATCTTTTTGTTTCTTGTTTTTATTTCACTAGTTAGCCTTAATGGAAACAACAAAAAAATAGAGAGTTTTATAAAATTTATCTTGAGTTGGGACATGATGTGTTTGAAGAGAAAATTAAAAAACTTATGGAAATTTGTTTGCATAATAGTGGTAACAATGTTATTACTATAAATTCTTTGAACACCATTATTGCTAATGCTATGGAAAAGTCTAAGCTTGGGGAAGCTGGTTTTGATGAATATGATATTTTCAGTCCCCCAAGTTTTGAGGAGAAAATTTTCTTTGATGATACTTTGCCTCCAATTTATGATGATTATAATGATAGTGGTATTTTGGTGCCACCTACTATGGAGGATAAAGTTTATTATGATTATACTATGCCTGCAATTTATGATGATTACAATGATGGTTGTGATTGTTTTACTCCCACTATTCCTAATAAAATTGATTATGCTTATGTGGAGAGTAATGATACTTTTGTGCATGTGGATCATGATAAGTATGCTTTATGTGATAGCTATATTGTTAATTTTGTTCATGATGCTACTGAAAATTATTATGAGAGAGGAAAATATGGTTGTAGAAATTTTCATGTTACTAAAACACCTCTCTTTATGACGAAGGTTTTGAGCTTTATCTTGATTTGCTTTTATTTGATGGTTACTTTAAAACCTACTGGTCATTATGAGAGAGGGAGACATGGCTTCACGTATCACAATAATATTAAGTCTCCTCTCTTTTGTTGAAAATTTTAAAGTTGCACTTGCTTTGCCTTCCTATGCCATTGGCTTCATGCTTCAGTAATTTGTTTTCTTACAAGATTCCTTTGCATAGGAAGTGGGTTAGGCTTAAATGTGCTTTATATTTGCTTCTTGATGCTCTTTCATATTCACCTCTTATACATATGAGAGCATCATCAAAATTATCATGCCTAGCTAAAAGGCTTTAAAGAAAAGCGTTTGTGGGAGACAACCCATTGTTTTTATTTGAGTCAAGGTGATGTTTACTTCCGTAACAATTCCTTTGTATCTTTACTTTTTCGCATTGTTGTGCCAAGTGTAGCCTCTAATAGAAAGATTATGCTAGATTTGGATTTCTGCGCAGGAACGGATTTCTGCTGTTCACCGTTTTACTTCTGTAAAATCACAGAAAAATTATTTAAATCTGCAAATTTTTGTGCGTGATCCTCAGATATGTACGCATCTTTCGTTAGTTTTGAGTTTTTGATCTGAGCAACGTAAGTGCATCGAAAAAATTCGTCTTTACAGACTGTTCTGTTTAGACAGTTTTTGTCTTTTATTTTTCGCATTCTCTCTTTTACTAGTGTTGAGTGGAATTCTTTTTTTAGGGTGAAGAGCTTCACATAACATCAGTGGCAGTAGTTAATGTTAAAAGTAACGGTCATGTCTGTGTCCTTGTAGAACATGTGAGTTTTTGATTGTGCACTAACCCTCTAATGAGAATTATTCTGAGTTTGGTGTGGCGGAAGTTTTCAAGGGTCAAGAGAGAAGGATGATATAATGTGATCAAGAAGAGTGAAGAGCTTAAGCTTGGGGATGCTCCCATGGATCACCCCAGCATATTTCAAGAAGACTCAAGCGTCTAAGCTTGGGGATGCCCAAGGCATCCCCTTCTTCATCAGCAACTTATCAGGTCATCTCTAGTGAAATTATATTTTAATTCTTTCACATCATATGTGCTTTGCTTGGAGCGTCTGTGTGATTTTATTTTTGCTTTGTTATTTTATTTTCTGAAATCAACTTGGTTGGATCCTAGCAATCTTGTTTGGGAGAGAGACACGCTCCGCTTTTTCATGTGAATACTCCTATTCTTCACTTATACTTGTCGAGTATTCTTGTTAGCTACTGTATTGCTTTTAGCTCCTGTTTTTCATGCATATCTTGTTCAGAGCTGTTAGTTCTTTTAGATAGAGTACTCTCTTGTTTCATTATAATTAGGGAAAAAAATTTTTTGCCACACTAGTTTTTGCCCATTTTGCTTTTGCCACTCTAAATTTTGACATTTTGCTTTTGCCCTTTTGAGTGGCAAAAGCAAAACAAAAAAATGAACAGTAGGGGCAAAAGCAAAACAAAATTTCACCGTTTCCATTTTGTTTTTGCCCCACAAAGGGCAAAAACGAAATGTGACCAGGAACTGGCAGGGTAAAAGCAAAATGTCAAAATTTAGAGTGGAAAAAGCAAAATGGGCAAAAACTAGTGTGGCAAAAACAAAATTTTCCCTTATAATTATTTGGAGAGTTTATGTTGAAATAAGTTGATTGGTGTTTGGTTGGAACAGAAAATGCTGCATGTGGTAGATGGTATAATGGAAAAAGCTTACATATTCTTGTAGATCACTGTATTGGATAATTTGATACTTGTCAATTGTTTTGAGTTATCAAGTAGTTCATGTTTAAGCTTTTGTATCATGTAGTTAAAACCTATTAATGAAGAACTATCGTAAAGCTCGTTGAAATTTGGTTTGCATGATTGGTATCTCTAAGGTCTAGATATTTTCTAGTAAAAGGGTTTGGTTAACAAGTAAGACAGTGTAGAGTCTTATAATGCTTGCAATATGTTTTCATATAAGTCTTGCTGTGTTGGTTGATATCCTGTGTTTGCTTCAAATAACCTTGCTAGCCTAAACTCTGTACTGAGAGGGAATGCTTCTCGTGCATCCAAAACCTTGAGCCAAAATCCATGCCATCTGTGTCCACCATAATTACCTATATGTGGTATTTCCTTGCCACTCCAAGTAAATTTTCCATGTGCTACCTCTAAACTATTCAAAAATTATTACTCCTTTTTGTGTCAATGTTTACCAAGCTCATGAGGACGGAGTGGATGTCTTTATGTCAACTGTCAAACAGACTTTACCACCGGACTAGCGGCATATACATCCGCTTATCCATTAATTTTGCAAAAAGAGCTGGCAAATGGGGTGCCCAGTCCCAATTAATTACAACTTTAACCGCTTAATTCTCTTCACATTTTTGCCCTGATTTATCTGTCAAGCAATGACAAACAGTGAAATATCTGCATGTGTAAACAAAAGAGAAGAGGGATGATCTGCCTTGCTGGTAGAAATAACGTCCTTCATGGGAGCTGCTCTTAAAAGTCTGGTTGGCAGGGGTCATATTGTACTTTTGCATTTTCTGGTTCGTTGACAATTAACAAACACCTCCCAAAACTTATTTTTACTCTCTATATGATTTCAAAAACTTAAAAAGCTCTAGCACATGATTTAATCCCTGCTTCCCTCTGCGAAGGGCCTTTCTTTTACTTTTATGTTGAGTCAGTTTTCCTACTTCTTTCTATCTCAGAAGCAAACACTAGTGTCAACTTTGGTGCAACAATTTTTATATGCTTGTATATTGCACTCATTATATTGCTTTGTGTTGACAAATATCCATGAGATATATATGTTGAAAGTTGAAAGCAATTGCTGAAGCTTAAATCTTCCTTTGTGTTGGTTAAATACCTTTTACTTAGAATCTATTGCTTTATGAGTTAACTCTTATGCAAAACTCTTTGATGCTTGTCTCGAAAGTACTATTCATGCAAAGTTTTTACTTATATGATTCAGTTGTTTGCAGTCGAGGCCATCCCCAGCTACGGAGCGAGAGACCTTTTTGCTTGAGGAGTTGGAGAAGGTGAACCTGCAGCTCGAATGTAAGCTCTTCTGGAACCCGAGATCTGTACTTGTGACATGATTCGACTGGGTGATAATGTTGCTTTATTCTTGCGCAGGTGTTTGTTTTGACCAACCGAAGGAGGAAGCACGGATACGAGAGCGGCTCGATGGTCAAGCGAGCAGCACTGAGTATGCCTGATACGTCTCAAACGTATCTATAATTTCTGATGTTCCATGTTGATATTATACCAATTGTTACATGTTTTATATACAATTCATAGCATTTTTATGCATTTTCTGGGACTAACCTATTAACAAGATGCCACAGTGCCAGTTCCTGTTTTCTGTTGTTTTTGTATTTCAGAAAAGCTGTTCTGGAAATATTCTCGGAATTGGACGAAACCTGGACAGGACCTCCTATTTTTCCAACACGTACACGAAGTCCGAAGGAGAGACGGAGGCGACCGAGGAGGGCGTCACACCCTAGGGCGGCGCGGCCCCCCTCGAACCGCGCCGTGGTGGGGTGTGGGCATCTCGTGCACCGCCTCACGACGCCCTTTGGACTATATATTGCCTCCGCGGTGAAAACCCTAAAAGAATCGATGATTTCTCCAGAAGAGTTTCGTAGCTCCGCCACCACCAAAAACCCTAATTCGGGGGACAGAAGTCTCTGTTTCGGCACCTTGCCGGGACAGGGAATTGCCCCCGGAGCCATCTCCATCGACGCCACCGCCATCTTCATCGCCGTTGCTGCCTCCCATGATGAGGAGGGAGTAGTTCTTCATAGGGGCTAATGGCTCATGCCGGTAGCTATGTGGTTTATCTCTCTCTCCCATGGTGTGATCTTTATGTGATCATGAGCTTTGTAATCTAGTTGAATCCATAGATGTTACTCTTCATTATTTTATATGCTACTTGAGTGGTTTTATTAATGTAAACTCCGGAGTCACCTTTGTCCCACGGTGCGAAGTTGACAGTGTGCGCACCGTGTGTGGCTCTTAGGCTAAAGATTACAGGAATACTTATCATGAGTTATTATTTGTGTTGGATGTCTCTATGAAATTGTGGTGTTTGTCTAGTACTATTTTAGGGCGCTCAAGTTGACAGTGTGGGGTTCCCTAGATGTGTAATGCGACTTTAAGGTGTGCTTTTATAGCCCTACGCAGTGGATTGGTATTCGTTATCCAACGAGAGAATAATTCAGAGTAGCATAGTGAAGAGGAAATATCTATGTATTCAATTATATTATTATTGTTGAGAGTGTCCACTAGTGAAAGTATGATCCCTAGGCCTTGTTTCTAAGCATTGAAACACCGTTTACAACCAGTTCTGCTACGTGTTTGTTTGCTGCCATTTTATTTCAGATTGCAATTACCACTTATAATCATCCATCTCACTTGTATTTTAATATCTCTTCGCCGAACTAGTGCACCTATACATCTGACAAGTGTATTAGGTGTGTTGGGGACACAAGAGACTTCTTGTACCTTAATTGCAGGGTTGCTTGAGAGGGATATCTTTGACCTCTACCTCGCTGAGTTCGATAAACCTTGGGTGATTCAATTAAGGGAAACTTGTTGCTCTTCTACAAACCTCTGCACTTGGAGGCCCAACACTGTCTACAAGAATAGAACCGTGCGTAGACATCAATGCCGCGCATCCTTTTTGGTCAGATAGGGCAAGGTCCAGCATTTTGGCGAAGCTTTTGGATCGTGCGTGGCGAACCGCCATTCGACTGGAAACTTGCAGGTTGGCTTTGTTCCGAGTCCATGAAGCTTTATTCCCGTTAAACGAACAGCCGCAGAGCCTCGTGGGACTGTTGAGGAAGTTTCGAAAGGGCAAGGCGATCAAGAAATTTGCGCGCGAGCAGCTGATTAGCGGGGCTAACATTGCTCTTGCCTTCGTGCGGTCACACCTTCCGCACCTTGACTTGAAGAAGATTACAATGGGACCCGCTCCCGTACCGGGTGGTGGTCCTATGCCAATGGAGGAGCACTACCAAGAAACTCGGGTGGACGAGCTGGTCCTTATTCATCAGGTGCTGAAGGAAGAGGAGAAATGGGCTCAACCGAAGGACGAACCCGTAGAGTAGGTTGGGTGTATGTTTGTGTTGGAATTTGTACCAAGTTGTTGAATGAAACTTTGTGCTTTGTGTATATGTAACACGTCTGCGGGGCTTAGCCCCCGGGTGTAAGTTTGCCTCTTGTATATGAATTGTTTATTTTGTAGTTTCCGCAGCCCCCGAGTCTATTGAGTGGGGTTTATGAAGTATTTTGAGTGTGAACTAATGATTGCACAGCCCCCGAGCGTTCGAGTGTGGCTATGGAGTTTTTGTGTTTGCTGAAATTTATCCAACTTTGCTTTGAGACTTAGCCCCCGAGCGTTCGTGTCGTGGTGGGATCACGGCAGATGCCATAGGTATGGCTAAGATGGGGCCGAATGGTCGTTGGGGGAATCCGGGGAGGGTTTATGCACTCAAGAAGTGCACACGCAAGAACACGCAAGAACACGAACAAGAACCAAGAAAGCAAGAACACAAAGCACACCACGATGTACCCTGCTTCGGGGCCCTCTTGCGGAGGTAACACCCCTACTGCAGCACTATCCTAGTCAGTGTATAGCTCAGAGTGACAAGTACAAGCTGCTCCTCGAGCTGTATGATGATACAAGGTGAGAACTTGAGGTAAAATGGAGCTAGACGGAGGAAGAAGGCACTCCGAGGTGAATCCGAGGTGTTTCCGGGGTGTTCCGAGCTTCCTCTCTCTCTCTCTCTCTTGATCAACTAGCTCCAGCGCGGGGGGGGGTCTCTCTTTTGGATCCTCTCTCTCGCAGGAGGGGGTGAAGCCCACTATATAGGCCAGCCGGGTTACCATTGTGCCCCTCGCAGAACACTGTTGCCATGCCTCTGCAACGGTCACCACCGTACCACCGTACCTCGGTCAGGGACAAGACGTGGCTTGCCCATCTCCTGTAGCCTAACGGCAGAACTAGCATGTCCCCTCTGACCGAGACAGGACGTGGCCTGGCAGAGCTACCTCGTAGCCTTTTCCCAGACCTCGCGTAGTCAGCGATCAGAGACGTGCAGGCCCGCCGAACCCGGAGCACGCCTCTGCCATGCTCCTTGACAGACGCTCCCGTGTCAGGCGCTCTTGTACCCGGCTGGAAGTGACAGGAGCATTGACTCCTGCCCGACCTACAGCCCACCACCTCGGTTAGCTCGGCACGGATGTGACGGGCTCCGTACCTCGGGTCTTGCGCTTAATCTCCTTTACCAGGTCGGATCTTACTTCCTCCCCACAGCTTCTCCTGCACTCACAACACAAACCACTGCACTGAGGTAGTTAGGTCGGCTGAACATAGCTCGGACAGTGAACCTCGGCCCTGGCCAACAGTATACCTCGGACCCTCTGGGCCAAAATAGGTCGGCCTGTACTCTCCAGGTCAAGATGAAGCTCGGACTTCCCAGGCCCAAACAGGTCGGCCCTTTCCGTACCTCGGCACAACTTCGAACACCACCTTATGCCAAGCCTTGACCCTACCCGGGGATACTCCCCCGACATTAGTCCCCGAAGCTGGTGCGGTCCTACGACCTCGGAAGGAGGGCCGTAGCAGGTTCAAAACAAGCATTACACCACCTCCTAAACCGACCTCCAACATAGTCACGCCGAGGTACCTCCCATACACCACCATCCAATCCGAGGTAGATATGCGAACTGAACTCTCCGAGCTATCTGACTCAGCACCATCTTGCCTCAAGATTTTCCGAGGTACGTGGCGAAGAATCTCTGCCCGGGCTTCGGAATCCGGACCTCTGCCAAGCAGATTCTGACCACACGCCGCCCTCGTCAGCCGGACCCACCGAACAGCGCACCTGCGCACTCAAGTACTTGACCGCCCACGACCCCTCGATTCTTGTGCTGACCAGCGCAGGAAATCCGGGGTGGGCGGTTGCCACTCTGCGGCCCACGATGTGGCCGATCGTGCGGCCGCAGACCGCGTAACCGTGCGCCCACTCGCACACGATCCCGCGCCTCCCGATAACCGCGCGGTAGTGGCAGTTAATGCGGGCAGTTACCGCACGCGGCTATAAGTAGGGCCCCACGGGCAACTTCGCCATCTTCTTCCTCCTTCACTCGCCTCTCGCCTCCATCGCAACCAGTGCCGCCGCTTCCGGTTGAGAAGAAACGCGTTCCCGCCGCCGCCGACGAGCAGCTCCTTCGTCGCCGCTGCGACCGCGTCACCGGCGCCGCCCTTCAGCACCTCGTTTTCACGGTATGTACTCCCTTTCTTGATACCCTAGGCATTGCCCTAGGTTTCTTCCTCTTTGCGCTTTGGTTCTTCATATGTTCTTGAATAAAACTCTATTTACCTCCTCCGGTAGATCTTACTTGCATACTTTTTTGGGTAGTAATGAGTTTCATACCTCGGACAGATGTCGCCTAGCATAGATGTGCCTCTATGTACATTAGATAGCCGTCCAACTCCTCCTGAGTTAGCCAGATATAGCCTTAGATTCCAGATTTACTTTTTCTTTGCTAAACTTCTGTGCATCTTCTGCAGATTGATTCTGCCGAGATGTCTCCTCCTGAGACTTCGGAACAAACCGAGGTTCCAGACCTCGAACTGGAGGTCGGAGAACGAGCCGGCTGGGAAGGTTCGGATGTAACTCCGGACGAAATCCAGTGGCTCAGGGCGACTCGGCGGATTCCCGCCGGGGTAGAGTGTCGCCTGCCAGAGGGCGAACTCGAGCCTCAAGTCAAGGAAGGGGAACGGGTGGTCTTCGTCGCGCACTTCCAGCGCGGCTTCGGACTGCCCGTTAGTGATTTCTTCCGGAGCTTCCTCGACAAGTTCGGACTCCAGGTTCATCACCTCCCCGCCAACGCCATCACCACTCTCTCCTGCATCGTTTCCTTCTCTGAGGGATACCTCGGCCTCAAAGCCACGGTAGACCTCTTTTCTCGCTACTTCCAACTTAAGCGGCAAGTGATCCCGGATCCGAAAAACAAGGATCTGCCCAAGCTACTAACCGCCTGCGGAGCAGCCATCGTAGCTCCTCGCCGAAACTCCATCTTCCCACGTATCGCTACTCCGGACACCGTTCGCAAGTGGCTCCGGACGTGGTTTTACGTGAAGAACTCCGGCGAAGAGGACTTCCTCAACTGCCGGCGTTTAACCTCAGCCCTCCTACAGAACCGCTCAACTGGGACTACACTCCCCTCACGCGAAATCAAGTCCATCCATGGGTATGTTGCGAAATGGCAGGACCCGGAGGACCCTGCGAACGACGGGAAAGTCCTGACGGCTGACGATCTGGCCTGCACATTCGTGAAGCGCAGGGTCTCCCCTCTCCAGGCGAGGACTCACAAGATCTGCCACATGAGCGGTCTTTATGATCCAACCCGCCATACGCACGTTGCACTGGACAACGCCGCGGTAGCTCGGCGAGTCCGAGCTATCACCAAGTCCAAGATCTCTGACGCTTGGACATGGGGAAGGGAACCCCACTACAGGACCAAGCCACCAAAACAGGTACGCTGTTCCGACGTTTTCTTCGGTACTCCTTTACCACCGAGGTCTTGCTACCGACGTTCATCTTGACCATTTTCTTCCTAACTCCTTTTCATATGTCTGCCATATAGCTGTTCTCCCGCCAGACCGCCGAGGATGGAGTCCATCCTGCGGACCACTTCGGCAAGGATCTCCTGTCGAGGACCCACCATCCAACGTGGATCCTGACAACGAGGATTACATGCCCATTGCCTCGGCCCGCGTCACCACCGCGGGTAAGCCTCAAGCACAAGCTTCAGTTCAAGAGATTTCGGATGACGAGGAGGGATTTCTCGTCATGGAACCAATAAACGCGGTACCTATCTCCTGCCTTCCTCACCTTCCGAACTTTACTCCAGCAACCAGCCGGAAACGCGCTGGTGCCGCAACTTCGGCCGCCGAACCATCCGCCACTGGAGCCTCCGGACCCACTGAGGCTCCGGTCAAGAGACGTCGGCTGAAGAAGTCCGGAAATCCTCCTCATGCCCGAGGGGGCAAGAGGTTTCCTACTCGGATGGGTAATGCTTTGCTTCTATAGCCAACAATGTTTGTTGCTTAAACATATTACCTCGGTATTAACACTTAACCATCTTCCCTTCGTTGCAGTGACCCCATAGACGTGGATCAGGAGGTATCCTCCATGACTGCACCCGTTGGTGCCTCTGAAGCCACGACCACCCCGACGAACTCTCGCCCCGGATCTCCTCCACCGAGGTCTGGCCCGGCCTTGGAGAAATCTGCCCCCACCCGAGGTCAGACTTCTCCGCGTCCTCAAACGGATGCGGGGACCAATCGCGCCAGAACTCCGGCTACCGCCTTGCCGGAGCCTCGACTCTCCCCCCGCAGCCAGACTGCCCGCAACCAACAGCAGCAACAGCAGAAGCTCAGCAGAAGCAACAGCCCAAGCAGCAGCCCAAGCAGCAGCCCCAAAAACCAGTTCGCCAGACTACCTTGCCGTTGGAGAAAGGCAAGGAGAAAGAGAAAGAGACGGTGAAGTCTAAGGTCACCCCCAAACCAACATCTGGGTCTGGCACCCTGACTATCTCTTCTCCTTCAAGGATGCAACCGAGGTCTCCTCCCCCGGTGACACGCCGAATTCCTCCATTCGCCGCACCCGTTGATGAGACTGCTCCTCCGGCCGAAGAATATGCTCGGAGGGCATCTCTTATATGGATAACCGGCCTGCTTCAAGCTCCGAGGCTGCTTTGGCCTTGGAGGCCTCGGTTAGGGGCATCGAGCAGGGCGGACCGTGGGGATATCCTCCTCTGCGCACTGACAGTGACCAGAGCCTCGGCTCCTTGGAACACTACAATGCAGACTGGAATTCTGCAGACGAGGTCTCCTCGGCCTCCCTAGCTGCTCCGGTGGCTGAGCATCCTGCGGGAAACAGCGCCTGCGGCCGAAGCGTACACGACCTACAAGTCGCTGCCCTGCGTGCTGCTCAAAACATCGACGTAAGTCCTATTCTCTTTACTTTCATGCAGTATCTCATCTAATATCCACCATTCCCAGTCCCCGAGATTCGAGGTAAACTATTGACGCTCCGCCGGAGTTAAAATTGTTTGGCTTGAATCTCAACTTTCAATTTTCATCCGACGTATCCAAACCATTTTACCTTACTTTAGCATGCACCTCGGGTACGAGTCCCCGAGACTCCTGTCGAGGCATACCCCGGCAACATTTTCCCAATGATTTGACTCCGAGTCCCCGAGACTCTTGTCGAGGTATAGCCTTTCTAACCGAGCTATGTTTTTCTTCCTTGCAGAATACTATGAACGTCCGCACGGACATCTTTCATACCCTCTTGTTTGACCACAAGAAACTCCACGACGAGCACAAGGCCGTCCTTGCAGAAAAGAACTCTTTGGACGAGAAGCTCCAACAAGAGAAAGCCGAAGTAGCTCGTCTGGTAAAGGAACTGAAGCGCATCACTGAGCTGCGGACGTCGGAAAAAGAGCAGCTGCAGGCGGAAAAGGCCAGTGTTGTTGAAACAGAGAAGAAACTTCGGGAGGATGCCGCCAAGGAACATGAGAATGCGCTCCAGTTAGCCGAGGCCCGCGCCACCTCGGCCACCGAGGCTTATGAAGCCCTTCAAGCTTCGGTTAACCAGCTCCTCCCGACGCTGGAACGCATCAACCAAGAAATGGACGGTAAGCTTCTTGCCCCCCTTATCCTTGCTTTGTCCTCAACAGTACTGGCTCTTTGCCGAACTGTTTCTTTCATTATTAACAGGCTATCCTTCTGCAGAGCACTTCACCTACACCCAAATCTCGGCTCGCAATATCACTGATCAGCACAGGAAGAGGCGTAACGAGACGAACCCCGTCTGGACCATTGAGGACCACATCGTGGCCATCAAAGCTCGGATCCATCCCTTGAAAACCATTGGGTCCGAACTCCTCGATGCAGGTGTGTCTGCTTTCCGAGCCTTGTGGCCTCTTGCCGATGCTCCCAATACTACGCCTGAGCTCGCCGCCAAGCTTCGTGAAGCCGAACAAAGACTTCGAGAGTGGCGCTCATCTTCGCTCGCGCTGGAGCTGATGCCGCTCTCAAATTCATCATGACTTGGTGCGAGAAGATCGACCTCGAAAAGATGGACACTCTTCGCCGAGGCTCGCCCTGGTCCACGGACCCAATTCTCATCCAGCGCGCGAAAAGATGGCTGCCTTCTTCGCTGGATATGCCAACACCAAGAACTTGAGCGAGGGAGACACCTACTCCGACGCCGAAGATGACGAGCCAGAAGAGGAGAATACGAAACAGAATCCGACGTCGAAGCCGAGCAAGGTGACGATGGTGACACCCGCGAAGCAGAAACCGAGGCTTCTCCACAACCTGGTGCCGAGGTTACTGCCGACGTTGCCAGCACCTCCCAGGCTACCTCGGCTCCGGACGAAATCCCTGCTGCATCGGCTGCTGCCGACGTAATTCCTGATGCCTCGACCTGAACTTATGCTTGGCCAAAAAACTTCATTAAATCCCCGGTATGCCGGGACGCAGATGTAATCAAACTTAAGTAGTTCCTTTTGCTACCTCTGTTACTATCATGCTTATCGAACCATGCTTTTCTAAGCTTTACGTCGAATCCTTTTGAATGATTGCTCGAGTTTACTTTCGTGTTTACTATATTTGGCATTCTTTGCTCTTGTCTGCCATTTGGCGTTCGACAGTCGAGTCACAAGATTGTTGTTCATAGCATACAGTACTTGGTAAATTCCGAGGTATGTTTCAAAGTCATCCGACATAAACGAAAGGTAAAGACAGGGGTTAGTAAACGACACATGCCGAACTATATTTTGGACCGAGTCCCCGAGTTCATTTTCATGTCTCCCACGTTTTTTCCTCTTTGCTCTTGACTACCTTTTAGGCAGATGCCAGTCGAGTCACAAGATTAGTTTCATAGCACACATTACTTGAAGTTTGAGACGAGGTTCAAAATAGTTCGGCATATGAACGAAACTGACAAACAGAGATAAAACATAAGCACAAGAGCGAGGCAGTCCCCGAGCTTTAACCTCGGAGTGCCGACATTTTTATTAAGGATTAACCGAGGTACATACATTGCGCCTTTCATGAGTAGAAAGGTCGGAGTAGAGCTACGTTCCATGGTCGCCTGACCTCTGACCCGGGGTTGTCCAGCCCATCTTCCCTTGGTTCCTGCGCATCTATAAGATAGTAGGAATCATTGAGCAGAGCTCGGCTCACAACGAACGGTCCCTCCCATGGAGGTGACAACTTGTGCCGGCCTTTCTTGCGCTGCACCAACCTCAGCACCAAATCTCCCTCGTGAAACACACGAGGGTTGATACTCCGGCTATGATAACGTCGGAGACCTTGCTGGTAAATTGCTGACCGAGATGAGGCCAATTCTCTCGCTTCCTCAAGCAGATCTACTGCATCCTCCCGAGCCTCTTTTGCCTCGGCTTCAGTGTACATTGCCACTCTGGGCGCATCATATTCGATGTCAGTGGGTAGCATAGCTTCTGCCCCATAGACCATAAAAAATGGCGTATAGCCAGTTGATCGATTTGGCGTGGTCCTTAGACCCCACAGTACTGCTGGTATCTCATCTATCCAACACCCCGGCGTTTTCAGCAGTGGTTCAATGAGCCGAGCCTTGATGCCGGCCAACACTAGAGCATTTGATCTTTCCACTTGTCCATTAGACTCCGGGTGTGCCACCGAGGCTATGTCCAGCCGGATTCCCTTGTTCATGCAAAACCGAGCGAACTCTCCAACAGCAAAGTTAGTGCCGTTGTCCGAGATAATGCTATGGGGGTAGCCATATCGCAGAATAATCTCCTTCAAGAAAGTCACTGCTGAATGACCATCCAACTTCCGGATTGGTTTCACCTCGATCCACTTGGTGAACTTGTCCACCATCACCAATATGTGTGTCATGTTACCTCGGGCTGGTTTGAACTCTCCCACCATATCCAAACACCATACCGCAAACGGCCAAGTGATAGGAATTGTTTTGAGCGCCGAGCTGGCATATGCGTTTGCTTGGCAAACCTTTGGCATCCTTCACATCTCCGGACTATGGCCTCTGCATCAGCAAGAGCAGTGGGCCAATAGAACCCATGCCTAAACACCTTGGCCACCAGAGCTCTTGTGCTGCAATGATGACCACATCTCCTTGGTGGATCTCCAAAAGCATCTCCTTGCCTTCAGCTGGCTCAACACACCGTTGCAACACCTCGGTTACGCTTCTTTTATAGAGCTCCTTGTTGATGATGGTGTACGCCTTGGCCCTCCTTTGAATCCTCCTAGCCTCGGTTGTGTCACTTGGCGTGCTTCCCTCCGTTATGAACTTCATAATTTGCTCCGCCCACTCCGGCACCGGGTGCAAAGGAAAAAGTTCCTCATCCACCTCCATTGGCTCGGCCACCATAATCTCCTCCATTATTTCCTCCACCATCCTGCGACCAGTCCCCGAGTCTGGATGAGCAGTCCCCGAGGTTTGGTGTGCAGTCCCCGAGCTCTGCCACGCAGTCCCCGGGTCCGACCAAACGCATCCGACGTCTACCTCCATTGGAACAGGTCCGGGCTCTTGCTCCGCCGGGATGAAAATAGATTCGGATTCAGGAGAAGGTTTGATTGAAGGAGTTCTCAAGTGATTCAGGGCTACCCCTGGTGGTACTGCCTCTTTTGATGAACCGAGCTTTGACAACACGTCGGCAGCATCATTTTCTGCCCGAGGTATATGCCTGTACTCACACCCTTCAAAGAACCCGGATATCTTTTGCACATGGAACCGATATAACGCCATGTTGGCATCCAGAGCATCCCAAGTTCCAGAAGATTGTTGCACCACCAGGTCGGAATCGCCGAAGCACTCTACACGCCGGATACCGATCTCCTTTGCCACCTTGAGGCCATGGATTAAGGCCTCATACTCCGCCACATTGTTTGATGCTGAGAAATGAATCTGCAGCACGTACTTCAGCTGATCTTGCTTTGGCGAGGTGAGGACTATTCCAGCCCCCAGCCCGATCTTTGTTTTGGACCCATCAAAATGCATTTTCCAATAATTATAGTCCGGCCTGGGTGGCTCATACTGCATCTCGGCCCAATCACAAAAGAAGTCCGGCAACGCCTGGGATTTAATTGCGTCTCTTCTCTCATAATGTGGTGCATATGGAGACACCTCAATCGCCCATTTGGCAACTCGGCCAGTTGCATCTTTGCACCCGATGATCTCCGAGATTGGAGCTTCGCACACCACCGTCATGGGATGCTCCTGGAAATAATGCTTCAACTTCTTGACCGCCAGGTAAACACCATACGTCATCTTCTGGTAGTGAGGATAGTTCTGCTTCGAGGTAGAGATCACCTCGCTCAAGTAATACACCGGTCTCTGCACCGACCTGCCACCTTCTTCGCGCTCCACCACCACTGCCACACTTACAACTCGGTTTGTGGCCGCAATGTAAAGTAACATCGGCTCATTGTGCAATGGTGACGCTAACACCGGGGCAGTGGACAACATCTTTTTCAGCTCACCAAACGCCACGTCGGCCTGCGGGGTCCATGTAAACCCGGTACTTTTCTTCATGAGCTGGTACAAAGGCAAGCTTTTTCTCCTAGCCGAGCTACAAATCGGCTCAACGAGGCTAGGCACCCTGTGAACTTCTGCACATCTTTCAAACACTTCGGTAACTTCATGCTCTCAATAGCTCGGATTTTGGCCGGGTTAACCTCGATACCTCGGCTAGACACCAGGAATCCGAGCAACTTTCCAGCCGGGACACCAAAGGTGCACTTGTCCGGGTTAAGCTTCAACCGATACTTTCTCAAATTCACAAATGTCTCCTCGAGATCCTCGAGGAGAGTATGTTTTCCTTAGTTTTGATGACAATATCGTCGACATACACTTGCACATTTTTGCCCATCTGAGAGTGCAGGCATTTCTGCATACACCTCTGATAAGTTGCCCCGGCATTTCTCAGACCAAAACACATGACACGATAGCAATACGCCCCATACGGGGTAATAAAAGCAGTCTTTATTTGATCCTTTGGGTTCAGTGGTATCTGGTGAAAACCAGAGTACGCATCGATAAAAGATAACAGTTCACAACCAGCAGTGGAATCGATCACTTGATCAATCCGAGGTAATGGAAACGGATCTTTTGGGCACGCCTTGTTGAGGTTAGTGAAGTCAATGCACATGCGCCACACCTTGACCACGGCTGGCTCGTCTTTCTTCTTTTCCACCAGACCGGATTGGATATCCAGTCCGGATGCAGTACCTCCATTATGAACCCGGCTGCAAGCAACTTAGCCAGCTCGTCCAGCACCACTTGTCTCCGGTCGTCTGAGAGACGACGGGTCGGTTGCCTCACCGGTTTCACCTCTGGCCTAACAAATAAAGAGTGCTCTGCCAACTCCCTCGGAACACCTGGCAGGTCCTTAGCCGACCATGCAAAGATATCCCGATTCTCACGGAGGAAGTGACAGAGCTCGCCTTCCTATTTCTCGCCTAGCCCGGTCCCAATGATGGCCACATGCTCTGGGTGCTCCGGGTCAATGGGGATTTCTTGGTCTCCTTGGGTACCTCGAACGCCGCAGTTGAGTCCGGGCTCATCAGTCCGGACAGGCCGAGCTGTGTTGACTGCGCCATTGCCACCACTTGATGCAGCTTCTTCTTCTCGGCTGCGATCACCAAAGACTCGGCTAGGTTAGACCCGCCGAGGCACACTGAATTGCTCGCTTGTAGTCACCCGAGATGGATATGATCCATTAGGCCCTGGCATTTTCATCTTCAGGTATGCAACATGGGTGGAAATCATGAACTTGGCCAAAGCCGGCCTTCCAAGCAGTGCATGGTATGCACTCTCCAAGTCCACCACCTCGAACTCGATACTCTCAACTCGGCAATTTTCCTTGGTTCCAAATGCTACATCCACCCATATCTTGCCCATGGGTGCACAGGAAACGCCGGGCACAATCCCATGAAAAGTACAACTGCTTGGCATCAACTGATTAGGCGAGATGCCCAATTTCACCATTGTGTCTCGGTACATGATGTTGATGGCACTGCCATTGTCCACCAGAACTCGGGTGAACCTCACATTGTTGGTAGGCCCACACAACGTTGGATCTACCACCAGGGCATACTTTCCAGGGCTCGGCATGATCCGAGGTGTGTCCTTTCTGCTCCAAGTGATCTCCTGCTCAGACCAGTTCATATAGGTCGGCACCACCGGCATTACTGCATTCACCTCCATGGCACGCCTCTGCACGCTCTTCTTGTCAGTGGCTCGGTCACAAAGACCACATAGCTCGCATGAACCTCTCTATAGTCATTTCCGGGGTATTCATACTGCTGACTTGGTCCGGCACCATTGTTGTTGTTATTACCTCGGACATTCACAACATTCACGGGTCTTGCTGCTGCAGGCCTCGGAAGAGGTGCAGTGGTTATCGGGGTAACATTTGCTCCGGACAGATTAGGGTGGGACCTCGGCTGAAATCTCTGAGGTGGTGGTCCTGTTCTGATTCCTCCGGCCCTTGCCCCCTCTTCTCTGATTCTGCGGTTCCAGCTGCACTGCCGGGTTGAATGGTTGGCTGGCTTGCGCGGGTCAGTCGTATGGTAACAGCACGGACCATCTATCATTATTCATAGGTCATGGGTGGCTCCGGTTCGGACTAAATGCCGGACCATTGATTTTTGGCCTCTGGACACCTCCAGCTCCGGGCTGATCCGGGTTCACCGCTGCAACTTGGTTGGAGGGTATGGATAGTCCGGCTCCCTCCTCTTCTGTCCGAACTCCTGACGGTCATTACACCTTGGTCCGAGCCGGTTGTTTATTGGCTCCCTCCTTCTGTTACGTGCTCCTGCCTCTGCTGCTGGCTGCATCGGATCACCCAGGGCATAAGAATCTGCAACCCGGATTGTTTCTGCTAGGGATCTCGGCATATCTCTCTGGAGCCTCTGCCACAGCATGCTGCCATGTCGACAACCATCTGCAAACCAGGAAATGGCCTGTGCCTCTACCACTCCTTCACAGGAATTCCGAACATTGCTCCACCGAGTTAAGAATTCTCGGTCAGTTTCATGATCATCTTGCTTACATGCCGCCAGGAGCTGAGGTCGGTTTGGCCTCTTGTATGTACTAGCAAAGTTGCTGTTAAACGCCAGCTCCAAGTCTATCCAGGAGTTGATACTATACTCCGGCAAATTATTCAGCCAGATCCGAGCTGGACCTTCCAACATGTGCGGGAGATACCGGACCGCCCATCGGCGATTGCCCCCCGCAATGTGCACCGAGGATACATAATCTGTCAGCCAATCTTGTGGCTTGGTGCTCCCATTGTATGGCTTGGTGTTCCGACCTAACTGGAACTGAGATACTGGTGGTGGTGGCTCCTTCATGATCCGAGGTCCAAAACACGCCGGACCAGGAGGGCCTTCCTCCTCCAGTTGCTCAGACAAGTAGATTCTATCCAGCTTGTTACGGACATCGCCTGGAGCTAACATCCGACCTCCTATCCGAGGTCCCAACGCCCCATCCACTCTGTGGTATCCAGCTCGTGCCATGGCCGAGTCTCCATCATCATATCGGTCATCGCCTTGACCGACGTTCTGAGGTTGCTGAACATACTCCGGCTCTCGCTGATATTGCCCCTGCTGCCGAGGTTGTTGCTGATACCTCGGGGGCGGAGGTGGTTTACCTCGGCCAGCCGATGCTGCTTGACCGCCGTTCTGATTTCCCTGACCGGAGTTACCCTTAGCCGGCTCGCATTGCCTGGGCCGGGGTTTCCCTTAGCTCGGCTAGCATTGCCCTGGCCCACCTTCTGCTTTGCTGCTAGGACTGGATCATACATCTGCAGCTGCTGGTTCTGACCCGAGGTGACACTCCGGGCTCGATCGGCTCCTCCGACGAGTGGAGACGAGGCTTGCCCCTTGGACACCTGACTGACTGGCCTAGCTGAATAAACCATCTCTGAATCACCAGCCCCGGCATATGCTCTGCGGAGAGCCTCATTCTGCTGGTTAGCCACATATACTAACTCATTGACTCGCTTCTGCTGCGCACGCCATGCATCTCCAGATAATCCGGATAGCTCGGCCCTGCCTGCCTCGGCAGCTCTGAGGTTCTTAGCAGGGGAACTATACACCGGCCTTCCAGTTGACACGCGACTCCCACTCCTAGCCGAGGTGGTAGGTCGAGCCTCCCTGTTATCTCATCGTTGAGCCCCTTGCCTCTCTGCCGCACCTCGGCTCCCCTATGTGTATCAACCGCTACCGGGGTGAAGCCATTCGCTA